>JBBBDQ010001336.1:225000-505000 GCA_037127315.1 Ascarosepion bandense
TTTCCTTATATTTGTTTAGTTTTGTTAGAGGTGTTGGTGGGGGTTAGTGATAGGGGAATAAGTCTCTGGCCGTTGGAATTTTTGGAGAGGGTGTTTTGTAAAGTGGTTGATTAATGAGTCTTTGATTTCTAGACAGATTTAACCTTGTAAGTTTTTATTATCTAGTGACTAGACTATATCGTTTGGATTTCTTAGAAGAGCCGGTGGTAGGTGATGCCGGACATTTTTATAGCAGAGTCTTTATAATTAATATAAGTTTGTATTAAATTTCTATTCTTATATCTAGTCAATTGTGTATGTGGTAGAATCGAGTTCATCCTATGCAAGGCAATAAAGCCACTAAGACAAAAGTAGTTACTGGGTGTGGAAGAATTAGAAAAAGAAATATTGCTAATGAGTGGGAAGAGAAAAAAGTAATCAGGAGGACAGTAGATAGCGATGTATTTTTGAAGATTTATGTTAGCTGGAGGACATGGAACAGATTTCAAAACCTTGAAAAGAAAGCTTCAGTATAGAACTTTTGCATCTAGCAAACGTAACTATAAATTGATGAGGTCTCGACGCTACTCTTCTTTTTTTTGTGCGGTGTCGTTTTCGGGACATAAGCGATCATGGATTTCCATTTGCCCCTATACGTTGTTGCTCTCATCACTTATCCTCTTGGTATTTCTCCCAAACCCTACTCCGCCATCCTCTTGATCAAGGCCATCTCGCTGTTTTCCCCTTCCCTTCTTCCCTTTATCCGTCCTGTGAGTATCAGATTCTTCAAACCTTCCTTTCTCATTACGTGACCCAGAAACCTCAACTGCCTCATCTTGAGGCTAATCATAACTTTCCTTTTTCGTTTGCATCCTTGTCGTTGCTCACATACTCTATCCTCAGCATCCGTCTGTAGAACCACTGCTTCGAGTCCTTCCTTCATCTTTGAAGATAGATAGATAGATAGATAGATAGATAGATACTGAACAGACTGAGATAGATAGATAGATAGATAGATAGATAATGAACTGTCTGAGATAGATAGATAGATAGATAGATAGATAATGAACTGTCTGAGATAGATAGATAGATAGATAGATAGATAGATAGATAGATAATGAACTGTCTGAGATAGATAGATAGATAGATAGATAGATAGATAGATAGATAGATAGCCCGACAGTTACAATCTCTAAGAATTTAAATCTAAAGTCAATAGTCATTTATCTCACTAACTTGCTTACGCTCTCTCTCTCTCTCTCTCTCTCTCTCTCTCATGCTTCTTTCTTCATCCACTCCACTCTCATCAATATTCTCCTCCTTCTCCTACCCTCTTCCTGTCATCCCCTATAACCTGTCACTCTTTCTCATCTTTTTTTTGTCATTCAATAAGCAGACTAGATTCTTCTTCTTTTTCTTCTTTGTACCGTGTCCCTTCAGGACGTAGGCGATCATGACCTTCATTCACTGCCATATCGGAGGACTGAAAACACATAACAGTCTAACATTCTTTTCTTTGTTTCCAATGAGATTTTCTTGTCACTTAGTATTCTACTTATCTTTTGAAAATCATGACAAGAACGGCGAAGCCCGAACTGTTGCCTTAGACATCTCCAAAGCGTTTGACAGAGTCTGGCATGCTGACCTTCTATGCAAGCTGGTGGGCTACAGCATAACTGGAAAATTGTTTGACCTAATCCAGTCATTCCTCTTAGATCGCACAATGAAGGTAGTATTGACATGCCTCCCAATACTATCAAACAAACGCGGGTGTCCCTCAAGATTCTATTCTAGGTCCCACACTTTTCCTTATCTACATTAACGATCTCGCCGAAGGCATATACGCTGACGACACTACGGTTTACACTCGCATCGATCAAACATCTGCCGAGGCTGACAAAGCAAGCCTCGCTGCCGAGCTTGAAAAAGACCTCCAATCTGTGGCGGATTGGGCTAAGAAATGGCTCGTGAATTGTAATGCTCCCAAAACAAAGCTGCTATCTATTAACCATCACAGGCAATCGCTCCTACCCCCCATTAGCATGGATCGGTATAGTCTCCTTGAAATTAAACACTGCGCTTCCTCGTGTTAACTCTCACAACAGACCTCAAGTGGAATGACTATATAGAATCCATAGCTAAATTCGCTTCTAAGAAGGTCGGTTCTCTGAGCAGGGCCACGAAGTTTTTCCCGGCTGAAACAATCCTGCACATATAATCTACTACTGCTATATCTGGTCGGGTGCTCCTGCTATCCACCTAGGGGTCCTTGACAAAATCCAACGGAGAATCTGTAATGTGATCTCTCCCGACCTACCATCCGCCCGTGCATTGAATACTGCTGCTATTTCTGGTCGGGTGCTCCTGCTATCCACCTAGGGGTCCTTGACAAAATTCAACGGAGAATCTGTAATGGGATCGATCCCGACCTACCATCCGCCCGTGCATTGAATACTGCTGCTATATTTGGTCGGGTGCTCCTGCTATCCACCTGGGTGTTCTTGACAAAATCCAACGGAGAATATGTAATGGGATCGATCCCGACCTACCATCCGCCCGTGCATTGAATACTGCTGCTATATTTGGTCGGGTGCTCCTGCTATCCACCTGGGTGTTCTTGACAAAATCCAACGGAGAATATGTAATGGGATCGATCCCGACGTGGCGGCGAGGATACAGCAATGTGGCTTCCCTGTGTCTTTTCTACAAATACTTTCACGGCTTCTGCTCAGATGAACTGAGCTCACTGGTACCCCCCACACATGAATTTGCTCGAGCCACCTGATTAGCAACTAGGTCCCACCCGTTTACTGTGAAACCAATAAGATGTAAACGCAAATTCTACTCCATCAGTTTCTTCTCTCGCACTTCCCGCCTGTGCAATTCACTTCCGTTTCCTTGCTTTTCCGACGGCTATAATCTTCAAGAATTCAAATGTGAAGTCAATAGTCATTTCCTATCCCACTAACTTGCATTCTGTATCTCTCTCTCTCTCTCTATCATGCTTTTTTCTTCGTCCACTCCCCTCTCCTCAGAATTCTCATCCTTCTCCTACGCTCTTCTTGACACTCCTTATAACCTGTTACTCTCTCATAACTTACCTCCTATGTAACCCTATGCTCAACAGTGGCAGTGAAATACCTTACTTGGGACGATACGATTATAATATATATATATATATATATATATATATATATATCACACACTGATTGAGCACTCTGGAAGAATGGTAGACTTTGAAAAAAAAACAGTAGCTTCTCTACCATCTACGCATCGCTCATTCAGTAATGAATTAGAGCACTCAGGCCACTGGCGTATGATACATCATACGCTAAAAGTCTGCCTCCTTCTACGGAGCGCCCATAGCTCAGAGGTAGAATCGCCGACTGACGCCAATTCGGTCGGGTTTCAATCCTGGGTTAAAAGCAACCGGATGTCTAACCATACTGATGAACTGTGGTACAGCGAAATATTTGCGGATGACGAGAGATAGACAGATAGATAGATAGATAGATAGATAGATAGATAGCCCTACAGTTACAATCTCTAAGAATTTAAATCTAAAGTTAATAGTCATGTATCTCACTAACTTGCTTACGCTGTCTCTCTCTCTCTCTCTTTCTCTCTCTCTCTCTCTCTCTCATGCTTCTTTCCTTATCCACTCCACTCTCATCAATATTCTCCTCCTTCTCCTACCCTCTTCCTGACATCCCCTATCACCTGTTACTCTTTCCCACCTTTTTTGTCATTCAATAAGCACACTAGTTTCTTCTTTGTACCGTGTCCCTTCAGGACGTAGGCAATCATGACCTTCCACTCCTCCCTACCCCTAGTAGCTGTTAGCAGGCCTTCTCCTGTTACCCCAACCCAACCCTACTCTGCCATCCACTTACAAATGTCAAAAAGAAACAAAAAAAAAAAATTAATCAACATTTAAAAAAAAAAAATCGTGTGAACCTAAATGTTTTGGCTTCCGTAGGGCAATTAGTTTACACAGAATTTTTGGTAGCCATCTGGGAGACTACGTTGAAAAATTATAAATAATAAAAAAAAAAGTAAACTTCACTCTGTATTAGAAAAATTCACCTTATTTATTGAATGACCCTCGTAATAATTTCACCTTAATCAAGGAAGCAAGAAGGTTACTGAATGTGAGAGAATAGGAAGAAAAACACTGTTAAGGAAAAAGTACAATGCAGGAACTTAGATCCCTAGTCTTCATAAATTTAAGCGCCGTATAAGATTGATGCAAAGATGTTATCAATTTACAGTAGAAATGTCGAGATGTAACCGCAAGTTCTATGGTAACAGTTTCTTCTCTCGGCTTCAGTTGCTTTCCCATGGCCGAAATGTAGGTTCCGGCTTCTTTTCTATAAATACTTCCATGGTAATAGTTCTGATGAACTTTTATCTATGGTCGTTCGTATTTTTAATCCCACCCTCGGCATACGGATTGTATACATGGAAACTAGTTAGGACTTCATAGAGACTCTGAGGTATTATGGTGACTGAAGTAAGAACGGTAAATAAGAATGTGTTGTTTTGGTGTAAGGAATACTGTGGTATGTTTGGGTCAGTAACTGTGGCTAGCTAAGTTTAAATTATAAGAAAGTTCAAAAACCACCCTCGCCATCTCCCCTTTTGGTCTGGTGCTACATATTTGTATTTTACACATAATAAATATTTTTCCTCTATGGAAACTAGACTTTTCTTGGTTATCGGCTCGGAGAAACGGGTTCAAATTCCAGTTGAATTCATTGCATTCTCTTACGCACAAATACCATTGGGAAAAGTGTTAATCTATCTCTTCCCTCCAGTTATGTGTTAAATAACAGGACAGATTGGGTTCGATGTATTCATTGCTTTTGAAATCATTTGGGAGAGTAAGTTCAAGGATGTGGAGTGTGTTGCTCTCTTGGAGATTAGTATCATCCATTGGTAGGCAAGAAAGTTTCTCTGTAGTGGTCAAAGGAGAGCAGCTTCGTCTTGGAGTCATTATAATTTCCAAGGATGTGCGTTGTGGTGCAGTGGATAACGGCTCGGAATGAGACACCGGGGAGCCGAGTTCGAATTCTAGTTGAATTAATTGTATTCACTTACGCGCAAGCGAAATGTATTAATCCTTCTCTTCTCTCCAGTTATGGATTAAATAACAGGACAGATTAGGTTCTATAGACTTCGCTGGCAACCAGTCTACCGCAGAAAGTAATGGCAACCTACTGCTGGATAATCTTCTGTCAGTCATATCTCTTTTGAGACATGATCGCCGAAGCGTTTATCACGTATGTCACTTAACTGACCGAATAATATAGTTGGAGAAATAAGTAAACCTACTGTTTATAAAGTGGGGGATTGGTTTTCTATTGTTAATATGTAATAAACTGGCCCCCCACTAATTAATATTTATTAATATAATAATAAAACTCTGTCTCTTCTTTTTCCAACCATGGCTTAAATAGCAGAACAGATCGGATTCTATAGCCATGGTTGGCAACTAGTCTACCGCAGAAAGTAATGGCCGGATATGCCGAGGGTTGGATTAAAAATAAGAACGTCCATAGAGAAAAGTTTATCAGAACTATTACCATGGAAGTATTTATAGAAAAGAAGCAGGAACCTACATTTCGGCCATGGCAATGCAACTGAAGCCGAGAGAAGAAACTGTTACCATAGAACTTGCGGTTACATCTCGACATTTCTACTGTAAATTGATAACATCTTTGCATCAATCTTATACGGCGCTTAAATTTATGAAGACTAGGTATTTAAGTGAAAAGCTTACCAGGAAAAATTATCATGGAAGTATTTATCGAAAAGGCACAAGAATACGTGTTACGACTGAAGGAAAATTACTGAATCACTCTTTGTATTTTATCGAGAATCTCTAAACAGGGGTTTGTGCCCTACATATATTCTGGATTGTTCCTGTGTCTTTCCCACCGGTCTCACTTACTTTGGTCGTGATCACAGTTTTATTGTTAGAAACAAATAAATATCGGATTGAGAAAACCAAAAAGAAGCAGTCCATTGCTAAAAAAAAAAGTGTTTGCCTCTCTGGTACGGAAATAAAACTAGCGGTTCTAGGCTTCGAAAGGTCACGAGTGCTTCATTTTTTTAAGTAGACTTCCGTTATCTTGATGGTTTCAAGCTGGCTTAATTAGCAACGGCACACTTCGCCTAGTGTAATTGCCTTTCCGGGCGAGAAGGTTCGATTTTATATGGAAGCACGTTTCTTTTTCGTAAGTCTGCTCGATTTCTCAGCCCTTTCAATTCAACTGCTTACAGTAATGTTACCGTTAACATATTAACATATACACTTGTACCCACTAAAAGCAATGTAGACACATATAAAAAAAAGTAATATTAGATTTTTAAAAATCCATCAGATTTTTAAAAAAATATATCTGTATGAATTTACTATATATATATATGAATTTACTCGAGCCACAAGATTAGCAACTAGATCACACCCTTTTACTGTGAAACCAATAAAATGTAAAACGCAAATTCTACTCCATCAGCTTCTTTTCTCGCACTTTCCGCCTGTGGAATTCCCTTCCGTTTACTTGCTTACCAGACAGCTGTAATCTCCAAGAATTTAAATGCAAAGTCAATAGTCATCTCCTGTCTCACTAACCGACATCCTTTCACTCATGCTCATTTCTCCGTCCACTCCACTCTCATCAGTATTATCATCCTTCTCTTACCCTCTTCCTGACACCCCCTATAACCTGTCACTCTTTCTCATAACTTTCCTCCTATGTAACCCCCTGCAAAACAGTGGCAGTAAAATGCCTTGCTTGGAGCGATATGATTATAAAAAAAAGAATTCTATACTATAATAATGTGGGTATAAAATGGGGGATCAGTTCTACTTTATAATCAATATATAAACTGATCCCTCACTTTATGGTCACATTCATCCTTCTCTTACCCACTTCCTGACACTCCCTATAACCTGTCACTCTTTCTCATAACTTTCCTCCGATGTAACCTCCTGCAAAACAGTGGCAATAAAATGCCTTGCTTGGAGCGATATGATTATAAAAAAAAGAATTCTATACTATAATAATGTGGGTATAAAATGGGGGATCAGTTCTACTTTATAATCAATATATAAACGGATCCCTCGTTTTATGGTCACGGTCATCCTTCTCTTACCCACTTCCTGACTCCCTCTATAACCTGTCACTCTTTCTCATAACTTTCCTCCTATGTAACTCCCTGCAAAACAGTGGCAATAAAATGCATTGTTTGGGGCGATATTATTATTAAAAAGATTAAAAAAATGCTTAGCTTAAAAAGAGGGAAAGGTTGTGAGAAAAATATATCAAATGCTAGTTACACTATCTTCTTCTTCTTCTTCTTCTTCTTCTTCTTCTTCATCTTCTTCTCTGTGCCTTGTTCTTTAAGAACGTAGGCGATCATGGCTTTCCACGTCTTCCTATCCCCGGTGACTCTTAACATGCCTTCTCCTGTTACACCACGCAACCCCCGTTCTGTCATCTACCTGCTCAGGCCCTTCAAATATATTATCCGCTGATTACACCCGTCTCTTTTTCCTTGTATCTGGCCTATTAAAGCCCTCCTTCCTTGCATGTCCCAGGAACTTTAGTTGTCTATTCCTGATGCTCAGTACTAAAATTTCTTTTTGTTTCCATCCTTTCCAAAACCTCATCATTGCTCACATGCTCGGTCCATGATATCCGCAGCATCGTTCTGTAGCTTCAAGTCTTTCCTACATCTTCACTACTATATTGAAAAACTGACATCACATACCAATCCAGTAGTCGTTTCTTTGTTTATAGTGAAATTTCGGCTTGGAGTTAAAATGTCTTGAATATTGTTGAATTCTGCTCTGGGTGAGCCATTATTTTTTTATTTGTTCGTTTTGCCTAATTTTTGCTTGATTTTAAAACATTTCATGCTTAATTGAAGGATTGATTTTGTTTTCTTAGACATTTCATTGCCTGGACTTTAACTAAGTTAAAACTTAGCAATTCAACAACGTTTTTTTTTTTTTTTCTCAATTGGAGTAGATAGACTAAACTATCGCCCGGTTCACACTCCACCCACATCTATTGAACAGGTGAAGAGGCTCATCCCTTGTTTCCTGTTTAGGATGCGGTTTCCGGTTTTCTCTTTTCCAATCTTTTCACTCTTTTCCTTTATTATTATTATTATTATTTTTTTTTTTTTCAATTGGAGTAGATAGACTAAACTATTGCCCGGTTCACACTCCACCCACATCTATTGAACAGGTGAAGAGGCTCATCCCTTGTTTCCTGTTTAGGATGCGGTTTCCGGTTTTCTCTTTTCCAATCTTTTCACTCTTTTCCTTTATTATTATTATTATTATTTTTTTTTTTTCAATTGGAGTAGATAGACTAAACCATCGCCCGGTTCACACTCCACCCACATCTATTGAACAGGTGAAGAGGCTCATCCCTTGTTTCCTGTTTAGGATGCGGTTTCCGGTTTTCTCTTTTCCAATCTTTTCACTGTTTTCCTTATTTTTTATTTTTTTTTCAATTGGAGTAGATAAACTAAACTATCGCCCGGTTCACACTCCACCCACATCTATTGAACAGGTGAAGAGGCTCATCCCTTGTTTCCTGTTTAGGATGCGGTTTCCGGTTTTCTCTTTTCCAATCTTTTCACTCTTTTCCTTTATTATTATTATTATTATTATTTTTTTTTTTCAATTGGAGTAGATAGACTAAACCATCGCCCGGTTCACACTCCACCCACATCTATTGAACAGGTGAAGAGGCTCATCCCTTGTTTCCTGTTTAGGATGCGGTTTCCGGTTTTCTCTTTTCCAATCTTTTCACTCTTTTCCTTTATTATTATTATTATTTTTTTTTTTTTTTCAATTGGAGTAGATTGACTAAACCATCGCCCGGTTCACACTCCACCCACATCTATTGAACAGGTGAGGAGGCTCATCCCTTGTTTCCTGTTTAGGATGCGGTTTCCGGTTTTCTCTTTTCCAATCTTTTCACTGTTTTCCTTATTTTTTATTTTTTTTTCAATTGGAGTAGATAGACCAAACTATCGCCCGGTTCACACTCCACTCACATCTATTGAACAGGTGAAGAGGCTCATCCCTTGTTTCCTGTTTAGGATGCGGTTTCCGGTTTTCTCTTTTCCAATCTTTTCACTCTTTTCCTTATTTTTTATTTTTTTTTCAATTGGAGTAGATAGACTAAACTATCGCCCGGTTCACATTCCACCCACATCTATTGAACAGGTGAAGAGGCTCATCCCTTGTTTCCTGTTTAGGATGCGGTTTCCGGTTTTCTCTTTTCCAATCTTTTCACTCTTTTCCTTTATTATTCTTTTTTTTCAATTGGAGTAGATAGACCAAACTATCGCCCGGTTCACACTCCACCCACATCTATTGAACAGGTGAAGAGGCTCATCCCTTGTTTCCTGTTTAGGATGTGGTTTCCGGCTTTCTCTTTTCCATTCTTTTTACCCTTACGTAACCCCCTGCGCATCAGTGGCGTTACCGCCTTGCTCGGGGTGATATGATTAAAAAGAAAAAAAAAATACTCTACTCGGCTTCTGGAATGCGTCCTTCGCTATGCCAATTTGTCTTCGGGTCTCTGTATCGCATTTTCCGTCTTCTGTTAGAACACTTCCCATGTATTTGTAAATATGACGTCCGACGTATCTAAATGTCAAAATAATCTCATATTCAGAATTTATTATGACGATTATACATATTACTATTAACTATTCTAGCTTTTATTAATGGACGCGTGGTTAGAACGTTCCATTTCTGACCATGAGGCCCGGGTTCGAATCTCACCTTGGTTAATTTGTCAGAAAGGGAATTTTTTATGTTATAAGTCTGAATGAGGCGGTCCCAGGAAAGTGCCTGAAACCCATACCACTACTTAGTTAGTGATTGATGGTAATGAACGTTCATTACCATCATTACTAACTACCTGATGAGAAATAAGCGTCTGCAAGTGTTCTTAGCTAGTTTGTATGTCGAGGTACCCCAGATAAATATCGAAAATCGATATTCGAAAAAACCGGATTATAGAAGGAGTAGTCCAATTTTAATCAAATTTGATGCACTCATAGACAAAGACATAAGAAACGATATTCAGAAGTTTCAAGGTTGCAGTTTTTACAATAGAGCAGAAAATCGATAATATATATATATATATATATATATATATAAAAGGCAAGATGTTTGTGTGTGTGTCTGTTTATCTGCCTGTATGTCTGTATTTTTTTCAGCCCTTTTAGTTTTTGCTTCGGGTTTGCCTCTAAGTAGGTATAATTGTAGTTCTTAGTCTCGGCCATGATACCATTGACTCAGAGAACTTATTTAGCCTTCAAAATTCAGTTTACGACGAAAAAAACTTATTTGATATCGATACACGGAAATAAAAATTTGACTTAAATCCATTCATCTTTCTTTCAGTCTACGGTTTCGCTTTAACTGGAAACAACTATTGCTTTTTAGTTTTTCGTGCCAACGTCCAAAGAGTCTGAGCTCCAGGACCATGGATTAGTTTTAAAGCTTTCATTACACCCGAGCAACGCCGGGCTATACTGCTAGTGTATGTATATGCATATATATATATATCATTATCATTTAACGTTTCTAGATCCTGTAGTTTCTCGCGTTGTCCAATATCATAAGCTATTTTCTCACTGACAGGCTAGCATAATTGGTCATGAAAACAGTATGTGATGGATTAGATGTACAAACCACTCTCTTACTTGAATTTTTGAGAACCCATTCACAGAAAATCTGTAATCCCCACTGTCAAGTTTGAAAGTAACAAATCCTTATACCAGGAAGAAAATAAAGTTTATCGACCTAATTTCTAAAATGTGCCCTCAAAACGTCAACAGATGGCAATCAAAACTCTCACCTTTTTCTGTCTAGATTTTATAATATTGTCATCTGTTGGTTCGCTAGGTTGTTTTTTTCATCTTATATATATATATATATATATATATATATATATTTGATTGATAAAAAAGAGAAATGTGAGGCAGGAATGGCGAAGTGGTGATTTCCAGTTTTTTTCTAACGTTTCAATTTGCATACTACTGAGGTTTTATTATTTCATTTCCGTCTTCTCTCTCTCTCTCTCTCTCTCTCTCTCTCTCTCTCTATATATATATATATATATATATATATATATATATATTATTTCTTCTTTACTCATTAACTTATTTAATTTTTTGCATCTTCTATTTCCGGGTTGAGGAGTGGTATTAGGAATGTCAGCTTCAATCGTCAGTGTTGATCCTGGATCAAGATTAATAAAAAAAAATTCCTTATCCACTCATTTACTTACAGGAATGAAAAACGCTGATATATATATATATATATAGTGACCAAAAGTTGACATAACCCAGCTTAGTATCTGGTAAGGGAAACAACCCTTAAAACATGTGACCTTTTAATGATAAGTCTCTTATAATTTTCATAGTAAAAGAAAATGTGTAGTTTAATATAATAAAAAAATTGAAATTATTTTAAAAATCTAAATTCTAAATGATTTGTATAAAGCTTTTGAATTTTCAATTTGTAAATAAAGTTTATTTTTAATGAATTAATAACCGAAGACACTAAGTAACTGGAAGAAATTTAAAAAGATGTTTGGAACTTTAATTAGCAAAGAAAAAAAAATGAAACAACTCTTATAAAAATACCATTAAACATTGAACTTTTTTTCTTCTTCAGAATATGATATCCTGAAATTATATCTACCTAAACTTATTTATAAATGGAACTTTGTCTGTGTGTGTGTGTTTGTGTGTGTGTTTGTGTCTGTGTGTATGTGTATCCATTACCTATAGACTCCGAAACGGCTGAGCCGATTTTCTTGAAAATTTACACAGTTGTACTATAAGCGTCTACGAGTGTTCTTAGCTAGGATTTGTGTCGAGGTACCGACGACAAATATCGCAAATCGATAATCGAAAAAATCGGGTTATAGAAGGAGTGTTCCGATTTTAATCAAATTTGATACACTCATAGACAATTGGAGTAGATAGATCTATCTATCGTCCGGTTCACACTCCACCCACGTCTATTGAACAGGTTAAGAGGCTCATCCCTTGTTCCCTGTTTAGGATGTGGATTCTGGCTTTCTCTTTTCCAATCTTTTCACTCTTACGTAGCCCCCTGTACATCAGTGGCGTTACCGCCTTGCTCGGGGTGATACGATTATAAAAAAAAAGACAAAGATATAAGAAACGATATTCAGAAGTTTCAAGGTTGCAGTTCATACAATAGTGCAGAAAATTTGATATTGATACCAGGAAATCAAAATTTGACTTACATCCATTTATTTTTCTTTTAGTCTACGGTTTCACTTTAACTTAAAACAACTATTGCTTTTTAGTCTTTCGTGCCAACGTCCAAAGAGTCTGAGCTCCAGGACTATTTTTAAAGCTTTCATTACACCCGAGCTACGCCGGACTATACTGCTAGTTATTTATAAAATCAATTAAAACTTTATCTACATTAAAAATAGGGTAGTTTTAAGGCATTTTTGATTTTACTATTCGGAGCAAATTTTCTGAAAAATGATACTGTAATTTAAAAAATTACATGATTTCTCGGAACGAGAAATCTGGGAGCCGAGTTCATTGCATTCACTTACACGCAAATACCCTTGGAAAAGGTATTAATCCGTCTATTCCTTCCAGTTATGGGTTAAATAACAGGACAGATTGGGTTCTATAGCCTTAGTCGGCAACCAGTCTACCGCAGAAAGCAATGGCAACCTACTGCGGGATAATCTTCTGCCCAGTCAGTCATGTCTCTTTCGAGACATGATCGCCCAAGCTTGTATCACGTATGGCACTTAACTGACTGACACTCCCATATGAGTCCTGCATTTAACTAATAAATAGAAAATTAGTATAGATAATGTATTTTTTGAACTTTAATGCATTTAATTGAAGTGAGGGGTAACAGATGTAAAAAAAACAATTTTTTTCCAAGATTTTCTAAAAATAATAATAGCATAAATAATTTAATTCATTTCTGAAAAGCTCTAAATGTTCCATTAAAATCAGACAATTATTTGATTTTTGCAATAATTTTCAAATTTAAAATGTAACTTTTAGCGTCAAAAAACGATTTGCGTAATACTAGGTTTTGCTTAATAGTCACATTAGGTAAACACAGCGTGAATCGAACGTATTAGAAAGTATTAAAAACTTTTAACAATAATGACAACAGAATTTGATCTTTCCTTTTAATAATAGCAGAAACATTTTGATGGTCAAAGCCCTTTTAACATCATATTATGCTGCTTTATTTTCTTAATTTTTGGCAATTGAGTGGAGGTCCCGAAGAAAAACCTTCTGTCAGTTTAAATGTGTGTGTCATGGCCGTATTTGACTACCGGGCCCACCGGGCACAGGTCCGGGCCGATCCGTGCAATCATAGTGAAAATCCGGGCAAGGAAAAATGGCTTCGTCAGAAATCAATTAAGTAAACAATTCACGAAGAAAAAAAGAAAGAAAGAAAGAAAGAAAAACGAAGAAAGTATCCGAATGAACGCAGTAAAAATCTGTTTGTTTATTTATTAATTTTGGGAGAAAAGACTGATTATACTCAGAAAGTCCGAACCCGATTTCCTGCTTTCGTTCACGTTCTGTGTCTAATTTCCATTGGAATAGCCGAAAAAATCCACAAAAATCATAGTTTCTGGGAACGGATGACATTGATGACGTCATCACATTATTAACTAATAAATCCGGGGAATTTTCTCTGTGCCCGGTGATTTTTTAGCATCAGCTATGGCTCTGGTTATGAGTATCAAGATTTGTAAAAAATATTCGTAGTAGTAATTGTTGAAAGAGTATATGCGTCCGTACGTATGTATGTATTTAGTAGGAATTTCTTTGGACGGAGAAGAAGAAGTAAAGGAAAACAGCACACGAGAAGGAAAGAGAAAGAGAACAAGGTGCGACCTGACCTTATCCCCTGTTTGATTTGAAGTTGAAGTTATATTTTAGTGTCGTCTTTCTCGTTGCTTCCATTTGAGTGTCTGGTTGATGCTGATCAAGTCCTTTTATTGTAATCTAGATTTTTCGCACTGACTCGGGAAGATTTTTTTTGTCTTGCAAGTTGCTCACATTGGTCAAAAATCAATTTAACACCTACTTGCGAAATCTGGTTTCGACTTTTTCATTAAGCACATAATCAATCCTTTTTCTATTAAAAAAATACAGGATTTAACACCTCATTATGAAATTGTGTCAAAGTGAAGAAGAAGGTTGATTTAATTCTCAATTTCTTATCCCTACAAAATACATTTCCATTCAAAAAATATATAGCAAGTATTGTATACACGTGCCAAGCAAAGGAACGATTTTCTTTTTTTCTTGACAAGCTCCAAAGGAGAGTCTGTAATGTGATAGGTACTGATCTGGCGACTCGACTACAGCCACTTCCCCATCGTCGAAATGTGGCCTCCCTTTGTCTCTTCTATAAATACTTTCATGGCTTCTGCTCGGATGAGCTTAAGTCACTGATGCCTCCTCAACAGGTGTTTACTCGTGCAACCAGACTGGCAACTGGGTCCCACCCATTCACAGTCAGGTTAGCCAAATGCAGACGACAATTCTACTCCTGCAGCTTCTTCTCTCACACTTCCCGCCTGTGGAACTCACTCCCGTATTCTTGCTTTCCTGACGGCTACAACCTCCAGAAATTTAAATGCAAAGTCAATACTCATCTACTAACCACTGGTCTCTAGCTCTCTCCCCTCCCCTGTATATCCTTCCCTTTCTCTCCACCTATGTATCTGTCATTTCACCTGCTTTCTCAGCTTTATGTTGTTTATTTCTAACTAGTTTTTACTCCTCACTCTTTTCTAATTAATCTTTTTACATTTACGTAGCCCCCTGCACATCAGTGGCCTTTCCGCCTTGCTCGGGGTGAAATGATTAAAAAAAAAAAAAAAAGATAAAATGAAAGAATCAGTTATGAATGTATGTGTTGAGAGAAATCATGTGTGAATGTGTGCGTTTATGAGTCGCTAAATTTAATATGTGAAATAAGGTATACACGTGTCAAATGATGGAACGATTTTCTATTCTAAATATAGTGAGGAAATCATGTATAAATGTATGTGTATGAAAGAATCATGTATATGTGCGTTTATGAGTCTGGAATCTTAAACTCGAAATACATTTCCGTTTAAAATTCTAGTGAAAATGATGTATAAATGTATTAAACAAACTTTTTATAAATAAATAAAGAAATTTTGAAAAATAAGATGTTAACGGTTGGAATATTTCAATGAAATAATAAAATACTAAATATCTATGTATTAAAATTATTACAATGCCATAATTATATAATCATATAATAATTCTGCTTGTTCCTTCCTCAGGCAGTTACTTAATTCGTCAGTCCGTTTTATCCACTTACTCTCTTATACGAGCTTTTTCTTCCCCTCTATGTTTTTATAAACGCTACTCTCCTCAGCCTTTCTTTCATCTTTGTGAAACTGAAGGGTAGTAAAGAGTGAGAGAGTAGAAGAAAATCTAGAGCATTACCTTAGCAGCAGCAGCAGCAGCAGCAGGAACTTAAGCTGTGTGTATATGTATATGTACAGTACAATATAGTAAAAATAGGTAGGTTTGTTGTCGTATCCCGCGACCTAATAACGAAATTTCTTGGCCTCTTTTACACCCTTGGCCATTACTCAGCTGTTTTTTTCTGTTTACAATCGACACAGAAGCCTTTAAAGTAACTGTAATTATTTTTTAAAAATCTTTAATCCCTTTAAAAATTTTCGAATTTTTTTTCAGAAAGTTTTGTTTTGATTTGAGTTAGCGGCTAAAGAACTGTTACGACTATTTTACAATGGAAACATAATGATTGCATCACCCTCTTTTTTTTTTTTTTTTTGGTGACAAACACATTAATTTGGAAATTCTTGCAAAAATCAAATAATTTTCGGATTTCAATGAAACTTTCAGTACTCATTCATAAATGAATTGAAATTATTATTTTTTTTAAAAATCTTGATAAAAATACATTTTTACCTCTGTTATCCCCCCTTCCACGTAAATCCATGAAATCTTAATAAATTTTATGTTGATGGCTAACAGTTGTTTTATTATTTCAAAGCAGGACTCATTGGGGAATATAAACTTTCAAAACTTTTTATTTTAAGTTTGCAATCATTATCCGAAAATCTTCTTCGAAGAGTGAAATAAAAAATGCAATAAAACTCTGATATAATTTAATTTGATAAGCTTTTAATTCCTGGAATAACTATTAAGGACATTATACTCTGAAGAAAAAAAAATCGATTAATAATAAAACGATTTTTATTAAACCTTTCAATTTTAGATAGGAAATATGATCATCAATTGTTAACTGAAAAGTCTACTCGCAATCAATTCTTTGAAGATTTTAAAAATATTTTAAAAATTTTGTATATTATTAAATTATTTAAGAATAATAATAAAAAAATGAAAACAATTCTTTTAAAATTTTATTATTTTATTAATTTATATTATTTATTAAGACGTTACTATCATTTGTAGTATGACGAAGTAAAATTTTTCCAGGAAATTATAATTATCCTTCCGTGGAAATTCCACGGGTTCTGCTAGTAATATATAAATAAGAAACATAGATACAACATATGGGGAAGGTTATTTGTGGTTTAGCCTGTGTTGTGGTACAGTAGTTATCGGCTCGGAACGAGAAATCGGTGAAGTCGAGTTCAAATTCCAGTTGAATTCTCTACATTCACTTACTCGCAAATAACCTTGGGAAAGGTATTAATCTGTCTCTTCTGGTTATGGGTTAATTAACAGGACAGATCGGGTTCTATAGCCTTAGCTGGTAACCAATCTACTGCAGAAAGTAATGGCAACCTACTGCCGGATAACCTTCTGCACCATATATATATATATATGATTTTAAAAATGTCAGAGTGCATTATTTTTAGGGAAACTTTTTGTCCACAGCTTCTTCAGAAAGATTCGTTGGAACAAAAAATTAGTTTTAGTAATACATTTGCATTAGTTGTGGTTCCTTATTTATGGCCCCCATAACCTCCATGACCTCCATGACCTCCATTCAAATTTTCAGTTCCACAGTTTTGATTATTTTTCGTTTCGACATTTTTAAGCCATGTATAAATCTGTGGCATCAAATTTTTGTGCCTTCCAGTAAGTTGCATCGAAGTTAGCAGGAAATAAAACAGTGTTATTGGTGAAATTTTATCAATTTTACTGTTAGATCATGTTATCTGAGTCATGGCATTGAATTAACTGTTATGAATATTAAATATTTGTGGCTTGAATGGCACATGCCACACAGCTAATTAATTAATGGCTTTATTGAATGAGATGTTCCCAGGTTGCATCATCTCTCGAAGCAGTGATGACAACTGGCCACTACGATTTTGCGACTTGACGCCTTTAGATTCCTTCCTTTGCGGTCATTTCAAAAGTAAGGTCTATGCCAACAAACCAACAACAATTCAACAGCTCAAGGATGAGATAGTAAAGCATAATGGTCAAATTAAGGAGCAACTATGCAGAGACATCATCAAAAAGTTTGACCATCGAGTGGAGGTGTGCCGACGAAGCCTTGGCAAACATTTTGGCGATATTATTTTTTATGCTACAATCTCCAGGTGTTTAAATGTAGGGTCAATAGACACCTCCTATCACACTAACTTCCAATTATTCTCCCAACACTCTCAACATCTACCCAACCCTCATTCTCGGTATCCTTACCCTCCTATCACCCACCTTCTGACATTTCCTATATTTAACCATTCTTTCTCTACTCTATGTAGCCCCCTGCGCAATAGTGGCAGTGATAAGGCCTTGCTCGGGGTGAAACGCTTATAAAATAAATATAATACGAAAATTGACTTTCAAAGAGAAAAGCATTTGGTTTTATTGAATGAGAAGTTCCCAGGTTGCATCATCTCTCGAAACAGTGATGTCAATTGGCCACTACGATCGTGCGACTTGACGCCGTTAGATTCCTTCCTTTGGGGTCATTTCAGAAGTAAGGTCTATACCAACAAACCAACAACAATTCAACAGCTGAAGGATGAGATAATAAGGTATATTGGTGAGATCGAGGAGCAAAAATTTTGACCATCGACCGAAGTCTTGTCGGACATTTGGCGTTATTATTTTTCACACATAATTGCCATGATTAAATTATCAAATCTTATTACAAATTGAACATTCAAACAGAAATTCATTTGATTTTATTGAATGAGAAGTTCACAGGTCACATCATCTCTCGAAACAGTGATGTCAATTGGCCACTACGATCGTGCGACTTGACACCTTTAGATTCCTTCCTTTGGGGTCATTTCAAAAGTAAGGTCTATGCCAAAAAGCCAACAACAATTCAACAGCTGAAGGATGAGATAGTAAAGCATATTGGTCATATTAAAGAGCAACTATGCAGAGACGTCATTAAAAATTTTGACCATCGACCGAAACCTTGGCAGACATTTGGGCGATATTATTTTTCACACATAATTGCCATGATTCAAATAAAATAAACCAATAGTGAAATCAATAAAATTTCACCATTAACACTATTTTGTAAGATCAATCCGTTTTAATGGAACACCCTGGCTTTCTCTTTTCCAATCTTTTCACTCTTACGTAGCCCCCTGCTCATCAGTGGCATTACCGCCTTGCTCGGGGTGATACGATTAAAATATATATATGTGGGGAGGGGTGCGTGCGTGTGTGCGCATGTCATAATTTAAAACGTGGTGATTTTCTGTTTATATGTCGGCGCAAACACACGTCTTTGAGAAACGATTTTGCACTTTGTAGTTATAAGGTTTCCTTCTACAAAATCTCTATGGAGCACTTAGCGTTTTCTTATGGGATCGAATGCAAAGCAGAACGTATTAGGGTCAGCACCGATCAAATCCTATTAGAAATTTGTCCTTGATTGACATTAAATTTGTTGCAGAAATTTGGAATGTTTGGATGATACTCTCACGAATAACACACACACACACACGCGCGCACGCGCGCATATACATACATATATATATATTTAACTCCGTTACCATAGCAACATTCCCGATATGTTTTGATCGGACTTCATATCGTCTTCACACTAGTATATTTTCATTTGGTTAGTCATTTATTAGTTAAATAAAAGACATGAAAATATTTCCGTGTTGAAACATGTGCCTTTTCTCTTTTTACCGCTCCTTATTTTTTTTTATTAATCATTTCACCCCAAGCAAAGCAGTTTACTGCCACTGGTGCCCAGGGGGGTAATATAGGAGGAAAGTTATGAGAAAGAGGGACAGGTTATAGGGGGTGTCAGGAAGAGGTTAATAGAAGGATGAGAACACTGATGCGACTGGAGTAGATGGAGAAAAGAGCATGAGAGAAAGGATGCGAGTCAGTGAGATGACTATTGACTTTACATTTAAATTCTGGGAGATTGTAGCTGTCGGGGAAGCAAGTAAACGGAAGGGAATTCCACAGGCGGGAAGTGAGAGAAAAGAAGCTGTTGAGTAGAAGTTGCGTTTACATTTCATCGGTAAAAGAGAGGGACTTAGTTGCTAGTCTAGTAGCTCGAGTAAATTAATACATAGAGGCACCAGTGAGCTAAGTTCATTGGAGCAGAAACCGTGAAAGTATTAGAGAAGAGACATAGGGAAGCTACGTCACGCCGGTGAGAGAGTGAATGCAGCTGAGCTACCAAGTCGGGATCGATCGCTTTAGAGATTCTCCTTTGGATTTTGTCAAAAAGCCCGAGGTAAATAGGAGGGGTACCCGACCAGATGTGGCAGCAGTATTCAATGTACGGGCGGATGGTAGCTCTACAAACGACGACAAATAGTTGTCAACGTTTTATAAACAGTGACTGTAAAAGTCTTTAAAATAAAGGTTATTAGCTAAAAATCTATCTTGTAAACATTTTTATTAACAAATCTATTTATGAGCAAGAGGGGAAAATGAAAAGATTTCACTGAAAATGACATAAAGTACATTTCTTTCTTTCTTTCTTTCTTTCTTTCTTTCTATCACTGAAACCAAGTAGCAGTATGCATTTTTTCATAAACATCTCATAGAGGTCGATATTTCGATCAATAAAAGAAACAAAAAATCTACCAGCCAACCAGTTTCTCTGTCTTTTTCGTCTTTCCACGCGCTTAAAATGGAATAGTCCATTATTTATTATATATTGGCAAGGCGTAACGGTCGTGCGAACTAAGTAAAGGAGGGATAGACAAGCATAATAATAATTGAGATAAGTCAGAAACATCAGCATAAATTCAGAAGCTTGCACAAAGTATTATTTTGAAAAAAAAGATCGCGTTAGTCTGGGATCAGATACTTTTCTTTCTGTGATAAACACTTGTGTTAAATGTAAGCTACGCTTACTGAATCGCTACTTGAAAACAAAATTGCTTTCTTTTCAACATCATGTAGAAATCTTTCTGCACGCCACCATCAGGATAACGCTCGTTAGTCTCCTGGCCTCACTTTTTCAACCGACCTGAAGTGGAGCGACTACTTCAGGTCAATAGCTACATCTACTGCCAGGAAAGGTGGATCTCTGTGACAGGCCAGAAAGTTTTTCTCGTTAGAATTCATCTTGCCCGTTTATAAATCTACTATTCGTCTTTGCATTTGTAGGATACAAATCCTATATCAACCATCAACTAACTAAAACGCACAAAGTAAAATTGCACACCCGCAAAATCGGACTCAAACGACTAAAAACATTTTAGAAAAAACTCAGACAAATTTCACAAATCAGTGTGAAAAGTAAAATTCTGGGTTCTGATTGGATAGGAAATCGAAAATTGATATATGACGTTTTTTCACGCCTAAAGAAGAAAATACGCTCTGGAGCCGGTCACATGACAAAATTCACTACTTAAGGACGTCCTTAAGTAGTGAATCTCTATTCTATCAGAATTTTATTTATCACACTGACTTGTGAAATTTGCCTTGGTTTGGTTATTTTTTTTCCAATAAGGTTTTAGTTGCTTCAGTCCGATTTTGCGGGTGTGCAATTTCACTTTGTGTGTTTTAGTTAGTTGAGGGATGATATAGAATAGCCTATACATTGAATACTGTTGACATATCTGGTCGGTTGCTCCTGCTATTCATCTCGAGATTCTCGACAAATTCAAAAGATGGATTTGCAATGTAATCGGTCCTGACTTGACATCGCGACTTCAGTCACTTTCTCGCCGATGTGACGTTGCTTCCCTCTGACACACCAATTTGTTGTCAGCACAAAAAGTCCAAGTTTATTGATATTCTTTAAAATAATTTCCTCTGTAGCACAATTAACGTCTTCCAAGAATCAAGACTTCACCATTTGGTTTATATGTCGAAAAACTATCTGCATGACTATTTGAGGTTGAGTTTGAGTTTGAGTTTTACCTCCATTCAGTCAGTTAAGTGCCATACGTGATACACGCTTGGGCGATCATGTCTCGAAAGAGACATGACTGACTGGGCAGAAGATTATCCCGCAGTAGGTTGCCATTGCTTTCTGCGGTAGACTGGTTGCCGACCAAGGCTATAGAACCCAATCTGTCCTGTTATTTGATTCATAGCTAGAGGGAGAAGAGATGTATTATATTATTAAGTAGTAATTAGTGGGGGATCAGTTTATTACTTCATAACAATATAAAACTGATCCCCCACTTTATGCCCAATAGAACCCTTAATAATGTTTCCAACCATTAGATTCAATCAGTCAGTTAAGTGCCATACGTGATACACGCTTGGGCGATCATGTCTCGAAAGAGACATGACTGACTGGGCAGAAGATTATCCCGCAGTTGGTTGCCATGATTTAAAAAGGTTCAAAACTTAATAAAACGAACTTTTTCCATCAAAATGTTTATAATAATATTAAGAGGAAAGATCAAAGTAAATTTTATTTATTTTATAAAATTTTTTAATCCCTTTTAACATGTTCGAAATTTTGGCAGAAAATTTTGTTTTGATTTGGCGTTAGTGTGGTCGAAAATGTTACTATTATTTTACAATTGATGACGTAATTTTTTTACGTAAGTCACTTTTTCGTTGAAAAACACATTAATTTCGAAATTCTCGCAAAAATCAAATATATGTCGGATTTTAATGAAACTTTCAGTACTCATTCACAAATGAATAAAATTATTTTTGAAATTATTACTTTTTTAAAATAATGATGAAAAATTTTTTTAAAACTCTGTTACCCCCTACCTTCACGTAAATTCATGAAATTTTAATAAATTTTAATTTTCTGCTTTTTACTTTTTTATTAGTTAAACACAGAACTCATCGGGAAATATAAATCATGTATTTTGTTTTATTTAATGGCATATCAACACCTCTGTGGTTTATTTAATGCCAAAAAGGTGGGGTTTTAATGTATTTTTTTAAATGTTTAGTTAAAGTGAGAAATTTGAATTAGTCAGATTTGAATGAAATTTCTTCTTTCTTTTTTATTTTACAAACTGAAGATGTCTTCTAGTTTTGTTTTCAGAAACGTATTGCTGGTAATACTTTTTCCCTTCAAAAATGTATTATGGCAATAATTTTTTTCCTTCAAAAATGTGTTATGGTCATAATTTTTTCTTCAAAACTGTATTGTTGGTAATATTTTTCCTTCAAAAATGTATATTTTTCTATAAAAGTCTATTTTTATGTATATATTTCTATAAAAGTCTATTTTTATATTTTCATAGTGTTTTGAACTCAGTTGTGGGTGGGCGGTCCCATAGCTGGGACCCTAACAGGTGCTACCACCCCGGGTCAGAGTGGACCTGGGAACAACAGCAATTAAGAGGTGGTTCCATGCTCCTCACAACCTCCCAATCAGAGGCCGTGCTGCCGGATGCAGTTTACTGTCATACCCAGGACCACATGACTATTTAAAATGGCACTTGTATGAAGGTAGTTAACAACAGTGTCAATGGAAAAAATTGTCTTTTTGACAATCCGTATTATTCCCGTCACGCAGGTCCAAGTTTGCAATTTTTAAAAAATTTTTATACTGAGAACTTCCACGAGATTAATATATTAATCTTGAAACACGAACTGGTAGCTATAAATTTACATTCTCCACCTAAAGTTCACAGGATTCACATTCCTCTTCCTCATTGACAAAGGCTTTACACACGTGTTGTTACTTTATTACACTTATTAATATTGTTATTTGGGTGGGGGTAGTTTAGACGACCACCCTGTCGGAACAACTTCACGGGCACCATTGTGGAATAAGACAAGGCGTCCATTGAGTTTCATTGAGAGTAGCCGTGGCGACAATGAGACCAGACAGGTGAGAACGTCCGCCCGCAAGATAGGTAGATATTTTAAAGTGATTTCGATGAATTTGGACTTCCCGCAGACATTTTGTTTTTGTAATCAGATGCGTGCTTCTCATAAAAGAACGACAGGGAAGTATATATATATATATATATATATATATATATATAAAGGCTCGAAAATGTCGACGCTTATTCACAGATGGACACGTTTACCTCAGGGTAGACATTTTGCTTTCTGAGAAAAAGAGAGTCATGCATGATCAGACATGATTTATAATCGTCGAAATGAAAGTCTTTCGGAGATACATTTAAAAATATAATGTACATAAACTTTGAAGAGCACGTATATTTTGTAAACAAACACATAGGTAACCCCCACAAAAGCGGTGATAACAAAAGTTTAAATGTATTTTAAAAATGATAATTTTTTAAAGCTTCTATTTTGGTTTTAATTTCAAGCTAATAGATTAAAATTAATATTTCAATAAGCAAAATTGCTGTACTTAAGACCGAATGATTTTTTCTTTTTATCAGTAATATCAATAAAATCGTACATAAGGACAAATCTGTCAACACAACAAAACTCTCATTATTAAAGAAATCACTAAAAAATAAAATATATTTTCTGAAATTTTCCTCCAAAGCTAATAGATTTAAATTTTATATTTCTAATATGCAAAATACTTTATTATATTTCAAAACTAACTTAAAATGTCTACAATGAGTTTTCGTTTAGAAATCAATAACATCCCTGATTTTAATACTATTTTTCTCACCGTCATCACATTGTGATTCTCTTTAATAAAAATCTTCTAAAAATAAAATATGATTTTTTGAAACTTTATTTGAAGAATATTAGCTGATTTAAAATTGAATTAATCTGATTTAAACAAATACTAACTTACAACAGTTTTTGATTAGACAAAAAAGTAAAGTTATATATATGCTCCTGTTCAGCATAAGAGGCATATAATGTTTAAGCCGGAGCCGGGGGGGGAGATGGTTAATCTTTCTTTGATTCGGCCTTGTGTCAGACTTAACCGAACTTTCTATAGCTTACAAGTTTTATGCAGAATTATCATCAGAAGGTTTTCATCAGAAAGTTGGTTGCCTGCAGGTTGGAATATGGGGAATTGTGTGGAATAGCGTAAGAAGAATAAAATACATATTTTGCATTTTAAAACAGAAATTTATTAAAAGGAAAGAATAATACAAGTTGTAGAATTTAATGTGCAATTAGAAACATTTTTAAAAGGTTAAGCGTAGAATTCATGTTCAATGATAAAGTTGAGTTAAGGGTATCAAGATTCGTAGAAAAGGTTCAGTTAAGGGTATCAAGATTCGTAGAAAAGGTTCAGTTAAGGGTATCAAGATTCGTAGAAAAGGTTCAGTTAAGGGTATCAAGATTCGTAGAAAAGGTTCAGTTAAGGGTATCAAGATTCGTAGAAAAGGTTCAGTTAAGGGTATCAAGATTCGTAGAAAAGGTTCAGTTAAGGGTATCAAGATTCGTAGAAAAGGTTCATAGTACTAATTGTTGAAAGGGATAAAGGAGAAAGAGAACAAGGTGCGACCTGACCTTATCTCAGGGTCGATTTGAAGTTAACGCTACATTTTAGATGTTAGTCTCGCGGCTCCCAATGACTCTCTGACTGACTGACGTTGATGAAGTCCTTTTACTGTAAACTAGGTTTTTCGTACTTACTCGCGATATTCTTTTTTGATCTTGCAAGTCGTTCCCATTCGTCTTTAATCATTTTATACCTACTTGCGAAATCTGGTTTCGACTTTTTCGTTAAGCAGATGGTCAATCCTTTTTCTGTTTGAGAAAACCAGGATTTCACACGTCGTTGTGTTCTTTTGTAAAAGGGAAAAAGAATGTTGATTTTAATTAATTTCTTATCCGCTACAAAACTTCAATTCTGAAGTAAACTGAGAAAATTAACAGAGGATATTTTAATCATTAAGAATGGATAATATCATTTTGTGCAACTGTGATAATAACGTGCTATCAGAGGACACAATTAAAATGTCCATTCTAAAATCGGACATTATTTTCCCAAAGACCTAATACTATTTTCCAGTATATGCATAGCGTTTTCATCAGAAGGTTGGTTGTCAGCAGGTTGGAATGTGTGGAATAGCGTAAGAAGAATAAAATGTACATTTTGCAATTTAAAATAGAAATTTCTTAAAAGGAGGAATAACAAGAATTCGCAGAAATTAATGTTCAGTGAGGAAGTTAAGGGTATCAAGAGTTGGTACAAAATCTTCGTAGTAGTAATTGTTGAAAAAGATAAGGAGAAAGAGAAAGAGGACAATGTCCGGGTCGCTGGAAGTTTGAAGTTACATTTTAGATGTGTGTCTCTCTTTAGCTGCTCCAATCTCTAACTCTTGACTGACGCCGATGTCATTTACATAGTCCCTTTAAATTTCACACTGGATCACCAAGTCCTCCCAAGTTCTCACAAGTCGCCCCCATTAGTCAAAAATCATTTTAACACCTACTTGCGAAAGCTGGTTTCGACTTTTTCGTTAAGCAGATGGTCAATCCCTTTTCTATTTGGGAGAAACCAGGATTTCACACGTCATTGTGTTCTTTTGTAAAAGGGAAGAAGAATGTTGATTTTAATTAATTTCTTATCCGCTACAAAACTTCAATTCTGAAGTAAACTGAGAAAATTAACAGAGGATATTTTAATCATTAAGAATGGATAATATCATTTTGTGCAACTGTGATAATAACGCGCTATCAGAGGACACAATTAAAATGTCCATTCTAAAATCGGACATTATTTTCCCAAAGACCTAATAATATTTTCCAGTATATGCATAGCGTGCGTCACGTATTTGCGAACAGATTTCTAAAGAAGATTGATATAAAATTAACAGCAGGCAAGCTAGTAGCTGGGGTAAAAGGGAACCAGGGAGATAATTTCGTCAAAGCAGAAACTTCTTGGCCCGACACAAGGAATGAGCTGTATATTTTCGTGCGCCTTTTTTCTTTATAATCGATTCAGTACTGCCACTGGTGCCTGGTGCGCAGGGTTTTACATGAGTGAAGAGCAAAAACAAAAACAAAACAAAAAAAAACCCGGTACAGGGTGTGTCGTAAAAAGAATAAGAGAAAGATGAAAATCAAAGAGATAGAAGAGAGCAATTGACCCTGCATTTAAACTCTTGTAGTTTGTAGCTATTAGGAGAGCAAGTATTAGGAAGGGAGTTCCACAAGCGGAAAGTGCGAGAAAAAAATCTGTTAGAGTAGAAGTATCAGTTAAATTTGATTGTTTTGACTGGAAAAGGGTGAGACCAAGTTGCCAGTGTGTGATGTAATGGTTAAGAAGCTTGTTTGCTAGAACTTATTACAACTGAGTAGTGAGTTAAATCCTAACTGAGCACCACATAATTTTGGCCTTCTGCCACGTCTAAGCTGCGCTTAGAAAATCAACTATAAAATTTAATAACTGTGGGCACCTCAATGTTTTGTAATGGTTAGCAAGCGTGTCTTGCTAGAATCATTATCATTGGGAATTAGTTCGTCACTGGGTGCCCCATAATTTCGGCCTTATGCCACATCTAAGCTTCGCTTAGAAAATAACCCAGTTGCCAATCTAGTAGCTCGGGTAAAAGGGCACCAGGGAGATAATCTCGTCAAAGCAGAAACCGTGAAAATATCTGTAGAAAAGACAGAGGAGAGCCACATCCAGTCGGTGAGAAAGTGACTGAAGTCGAGATGCCACATCGGGATCGATTACATTGCAGATCGTCCTTTGGAACCCCGGGATAAATAGCGGAAGCACCTGACCAGATGTGGCAACATTATTCAATGCACGGACGAATGTCAGATTTGTAGATGCGCCAGATGGATTCTGACGAGAAAAACTTCTTGACCCGACCCAGTAACCTAACTTTCCTAGCAGTAATGCGATAAACACAAAAGGTTTATTCTAAAATATTTCCCCAATAACCTAATACATTCAAAGTGTTCATTTTCCACTTGTTCCTCTCAAAAATAATAATAAAAAAACATTTAAATTATTTTTTTATTCATTTATTTTATGCCGATATAAAATTTCGTGATAGTTGCATGAAAATGTAGAATTGGGAAATAAATGTTAGCAAAAAAAATCTGAAAATATTTAGCGAGCAACACAGGATGAGATTCGATTATACACACCAAATCTGCTTCAATAAAATCGTAATTACTGAACTGAGAATGATAAAACTTTTTTTTTTAATATTCTTCTATTAATAGGAGAAACATACTGTGTGTGTTTCAGCTTAAAAAGGAATTAAATTAACTAAAAATCTTAATAACAATTTAGGAAAGTTATTATTCAAATAAGCAAAGCAAAACGATAAAACATGAAAAAAAAAATCCAGGCCATAAAAATATGTATTTGATTAACTCAGTATACGGGTGATTGAAAGATAACTATTGATTTTATATATGATGGATTTTGCGGTCAAACTACAATTTTTTCAATCCCCCTGTATAATATTTTATGACGAATGGGCCCTTACCGTGAAAAATGACAGCAAATATTTATATCGAACTGCTGCCTAAAATGACAGTAACAAATGCATTAATGTACCTACTACTGAGTATCTTACATTAAGGCATAAGAAAAAAATAATAATACAAACCTCTAAACGTGAGAGTAGGGAAACTTTGGCCAAGCAGTTACTTCCCCATCACCTACCAATCCTAACTCAAGGGTCAAGCCACATACCGCCCACTACCAAAGAGGAAATTACTACTAAAATTCCCCTAGCTTAAACCTAATAAAACCTTTACCTCCTAACCCCTTACTTTACTAAATCTAACATCTGGTCATAGAATGTTTTCTCATTCTCTGTTTATAAGGGGTTGAAGAATGCATGTCTTAAAATGAGATGTTGAAAATGGCTATTTCCCCGATAAGCTTTATCTGAATTAGCAGATATATATATATACTAGCAGTATAGCCCGGCGTTGCTCGGGTGTAATGAAAGATTTAAAACTAATCCATGGTCCTGGAGTTCAGACTCAGCCTAAAGTATATTTGTGTGACGTTTGGTGAGAATTGGATAAAAATTGTGGATTTGTATAAAAGACATACAGACAGATAAACACACACACAAATATCTTGCCTTATATATATATATATATATATATATATTATCGATTTTCTGCACTATTGTAAGAACTGCAACCTTAAAACTTCTGAATATCGTTTTTTATGTCTTTGTCTATGAGTGTATCACATTTGATTATAATCGGACCACTCCTTCTATAACCCGATTATTTCAATTATCGATTTTTGATATTTATCGGGGGTACCTCGACACAAAAATCCTAGCTAAAAACACTCGCAGACGCTTATAGTACAACTGTGTAAATTCTCAAGAAAATCGGTTCATCCGTTTCGGAGTCTATAGGTAACGGATACACACACACACACACAGACACACACACACACAAAGTTCCAGTTATAAATAAGTATATATATATATATATATATATATATATATATATATATATATATATATATATATATATATATATATATATATATATATATATATACCGAGCGCCCATAGCTCAGCGGTAGAATCGCTGACTGACACCAATTCGGTCGGGTTTCAATTCTGGGTAAAAAGCAACCGGCTGTCTAACCGTACTGCTCTCGCACCCTGACTGAGCACTCTGGAAGGGCGGTAGACTTTGAAAAACAGTAACTACTCTGGCATCTACGCATCGTTCATTCAGCAATGAATTAGAACACTCTCAGCTATTGGGCGTGTATAATGATAATATACACGCTAAAAAGTCTTTTTCCTTCTACCGAGCGCCCATAGCTCAGAGGTAGAATCGCAACCTGACACCAGTTCGGTCGGGTTTCAATCCTAGGTAAAAAGCCACCGGCTGTCTAACCGTGCTGATGAGCTGTGATACAGCGAAACAGATCTGTCTGCGGATGACACTATATATATATATATATATATATATATATATATACTATATATATATATACACACTATATATATATATATACACTATATATATACACTATATATATATATACACTATATATATATATACACACACTATATATATATATACACTATATATATATATACTATATATATATATACACTATATATATATATACACTATATATATATATATACACTATATATATATATATATACTATATATATACACACTATATATATATATACACTATATATATACACTATATATATATACACACTATATATATATATACACTATATATATATATATATACACTATATATATATATACACACTATATATATATATACACTATATATATATATACACACACTATATATATATATATACATACACTATATATATATATACACACTATATATATATATATATATATGTACACTATATATATATACACACTATATATATATATATACACTATATATATATATACACACTATATATATATATATATATACACACACTATATATATATATATATATATATATATATATATATATCCTGTTTAATTCAGAACAGGTTATCTACTCAAATACGAGTATCTATTAAAATAATCTACCAACAATTAAATCAAATATATATATATAATGTGACGTGCCTTTTGTAAAGATGATTCATGGCGGAAGTAGTCTTTACTTTCTGACGTAAGAAAAAATCAACCCTTTTCCCAGAATATTTGGCGATTGATTGAAACAAAGAGCTTCATTTGAGGTCTTGAGAGAACTTGAATTCAAATAGACGTTCACAGCAAAGTGACTCATTAAAAATATCATCCGTTCATCTTAGCTGAAGAAATTCTAGACTGACGATGGAACTTTACCTGCTTGCTTTTGAATGTTACATGTCAGTTGTTCCTCCATTAGGCTGTAAGAGCTTAGGTCAGCGGAGATGTCAGCTGCCAGGCTAGACTAAGCTGTAAAAGATTAAGTCAGAAAAGACGTCAGCTGCCAGGCTTTGATTAATTAAGCTGTAAGATCTTAGGTCAGAGGAGACGTCAGTTATGTGAATATTACGAATCCGAATGGAAATGAAACCCGGCTCTCCGATTTCCAATTCCGTATCGTTATCCATTACACCAACCACATATCCACGCTTATAGCACCTGATATTCGCAAGCGGTGACCTATCAAGGTACTGACCAAACTCTCCGTTGTTTAATGTCGGTGATCAAACGAGACTGCTGTTTCAAAGTGATATGGCCAAAGCAGTTCCGTGTATACATCTGAAAAGTTATCAGCGTGCCCACGGTATAACTTTGAACCTGTATGTCACACTTGCCAAATTGATATTAAAACAAATTTGAATTTTGAGTTTTGTTTAATGGCATATCAACATCTGTGGATTATTCAATGCCAAAAAGGTGCGATTTTAAGGTATTTTTCTCATGTTCAGTTATAGAACAGTTATATATAAATCAGATTTTATAGTTATATATAAATCAGTAAATCAGATTTTATAGTTATATATAAATCAGATTTTAAGGTATTTTTCTAATGTTCAGTTATAGAACAGTTATATATAAATCAGATTTTATAGTTATATATAAATCAGTAAATCAGATTTTATAGTTATATATAAATCAGATTTTAAGGTATTTTTCTAATGTTCAGTTATAGAACAGTTATATATAAATCAGATTTTATAGTTATATATAAATCAGTAAATCAGATTTTATAGTTATATATAAATCAGATTTTAAGGTATTTTTCTAATGTTCAGTTATAGAACAGTTATATATAAATCAGATTTTATAGTTATATATAAATCAGATTTTAAGGTATTTTTCTAATGTTCAGTTATAGAACAGTTATATATAAATCAGATTTTATAGTTATATATAAATCAGTAAATCACATTTTATAGTTATATATAAATCAGATTTTAAGGTATTTTTCTAATGTTCAGTTATAGAACAGTTATATATAAATCAGATTTTATAGTTATATATAAATCAGTAAATCACATTTTATAGTTATATATAAATCAGATTTTAAGGTATTTTTCTAATGTTCAGTTATAGAACAGTTATATATAAATCAGATTTTGATGAAAAAAAAAATCTTTATTTTTTTTTTATTTTAGAAATCTGAAGATATCTTCTAGTTTTGAGTTCAAAAATGTATTGTTGGTTAAAATTTTTTCTTTCAATAAAGTATTATGGCGACAATTTTTTTCCTTCAAAAATGTGTTACCGTAATAATTTTTTTCTTTTAAAAATGTATTGTTGGTAATATTTTTCCTTCAAAAATGTATATTTTTCTATAAAGTCTATTCTTATGTATATATTTCTATAACAGTGTGTTTTTATATTTCCATTTTAACCCCAGTTTGAGGGTTAACTATTTGCCCATAGCTGGAACCCAAACAGGTGCTACCACCCAGGGTCAGGGTGGACCTAGGAACAACAGCAATTAAGAGGTAGATCCATGCTCCTCACAACTTCCCAATCAGACGCCTTGCTTCCGGATGCAGTTTACCGTCGTACCCAGGACCTAAAACAAATTTGAGAGGAAGTGAAAAAGCCAAGCAATGACTAATTTAAGAAATTAACCATGCTCAAAATTAAGTAGAAAGCCACCATATCACGTACTAATTCTAGATAATATTCTTAAAATTACGCACTCAAATATCGAGATCAACTTTTCTCAGCCGGTGTTCCCCAGAACCATAGGGTTCCATAAGAGTTCGTTAAAAGTACCGTAAGAAACAGAGATGAATAAGCTAATGTTTAATTTAGTAATTTTTGCTTAATTTTATCATTCGTAATTTGACTATACCTATACTCCATTCTGTTGGAAATCCTTGGTTATTAGAATAAAGGCTTCAATCTCTTACAATTATTTAGAATTATAATAATTATAGGCAATGTGTTTAGCAATGTGGATTGGGTGTCAGTATAAAACCACCTTCACCTGTAGTACCTGTAAGCAGCGGATCTTTGTATCATCGAGTGACTCACTCGAGGACATGTCGAGAATTGAGTTTCTAAGCGCCGCTTAGATGTGACGCTGAGGGTTTAGGGGTACCCAGTGAGGATTGAACTCACTACTCAGTTGTAATAGGTTCCAGCGAGACAAGCTTGCTAACCATTACACCACGTCAAAGCACTCTATTTTCTAATCGCCGCCTAGATGTGGCACAAGGACGAAAGTATTGGGTACCCAGTGACGTATTGGGTACACCAAGTCGAGGTAACCAAGGACAGATCTTTATACAGGATGTCCCAAAAGTTTGGGCTACACTGGAAATCTCACTAACTATATCTGTTACCTCCATAAATTAAACATGGTTTTGACGGAAAAAAAAAGAGTTGTCTTATTTTTCTGGTGTATGTTAAACGTGCAGGTGTACTCAATGAAGATCACAGATGCAACACTCTTGATTGAAAGCATAAAGATTGAATGTACCGAAATTGACGGCAATGGGGGATTATTGCATCAAGTTTACGGACATCTTGCGAAGCGCATCAAACTTTGCAACAAAAATAATTGAAATCACATTAAAAAAAGTTATTTGTTAATATTTTAATTCAGTATGCGGTTGTGTAGCCGATAAGAAATTAATTAAAATCAACCTTCTTCACTTTTACAAAAATTCACAATGACGTGTGAAATCCTGGTCTTCCGAAATACGAAAAGAATTGACCATCTGCTTAACGAAAAATCAAAACCAGATTTCGCAAGTAAGTGTCAAAATTATTTTTTGACCAATGGGAGCGACTTGCAAGACTTGAGGACTTTGCGAGCAAGTGCGAAAATCTGAATAGTATAAAAGGTCCCGGTCAGCGTCAATCACAGAGAGTCAGATGGGAGCCGTGAGACAAAACATCTAAAATGTAACTTCAACTTCAAGCGACCCGGACATTGTCCTCTTTCTCTTTCCCCTTATCTCTTTCTACAATTACTACTACGAACATTTTGTACGAACTCTTGATGTCCTTAACTTTCTCATTGAACATTAATTTCTACGAATTCTTGTTATTTCTTCTTTAATAAATTTATATTTTAAAATGCAAAATGTATATTTTATTCTTAGACTATTCTATACAATTCCACATATTCCAGCCTGCCGACAACCAACCTTCTGATAACGATGAAAACCTTCCGATGTTAATTCTGCATAAATCTTGTAAACTGTAGGGAGTTCGGTTATGTCTGACACAAGGCCGAATCAAAGGAACATTAACTAGCTCCCTACGCTACAGATGAACATTTCATTTCTTGAAAATATGTATTTTTGCTGATGTGTCCAGACTTTAAAAACTGTCAGTCAGTTAAGTTCCATGATACACGCTTGGGCGATCATGTCTCGAATGACATTACTTTCTGTGGTAGACTGGTTGCCAGCCAAGTCTGTAGAACTCAATTAGTCCTATTATTTGACTCATAGTTAGAGGGAGAAGAGATGAATTATATTATTAAGTAGTAATTAGTCGGGGATCAGTTTATTACTTCATAACAATATAAAACTGATCCCCCGCTTTATGCCCAGTAGAACTCTTAATCATGTTTTCAACTATTATATTTAGTCAGTTAAGTGCCATCCATATGTGATACATGCTTTGGGTGATCATGTCTCGAAAGAGACATTATTGACTGGGCAGAAGATTTATCCCACAATAGTTACCACCCAAGGCTATAGAACCTAATCTGTCTTGTTATTTGACTCATAGTTAGAGGGAGAAGAGATGAATTATATTATTAAGTAGTAATTAGTCGGGGATCAGTTTATTACTTCATAACAATATTAAACTGATTCCCCACCTTATGCCCAGTAGAAGCATTAATCATGTTTTCATCTATTACATTCAGTCAGTCAGTTAAGTGTCATACGTGATACACGCTTGGGCGATAATATCTTGAAAGAGACATGATTGACTGGGCAGAAGATTATCCCACAGTAGGTTGCCATTACTTTCTGCTGTAGAACGGTTGCCACTGAAGGCTATAGAACCCAATCTGTCCTATTATTTAACCCATAATTGGAGGGAACAGACGAATTAATACCTTTCCCAAGGGTATTTGCGCGTAAGTGAATGCTAGGAGTTCAAGTAGAATTCGAACTCGGCACTCCGATTTGTCGTACCGAGTCGATATCCACTGCTTCACAATGCTAACTTTAGGGACACCCGGTATATTAGAACACAACCCAACATCGTTTTCCGAATAACCTAATGCGTGTTTTTTTTTTCTTGCTTTTCTAAAAGAATGAAAACAAGTATTAAAAGGATTCATATTCATCTGTTTTATTTCAACATAAAACTTCGTAAGAGATGAATGAAAATCTATGATTAAAAAAGAAGCAATGAAGAAAAGCTTTCATTCTTTTTCATATCTTTCGCCCTCTGCTGATTCAGATCCGATTACGTAAGTCAAATTTGCTTCAATAAAATCGTTATTATCGAACTGAGGGTAGTAAAACGTTTTGAATAGTCACATTACGTAAACATAGCTTGAATCGCTAACGGAAAACAAAAAAAATGAAGGTTTAATTGAAATTTTGAACGTGTTAGAAAGGATTTTTAAAAAAATTCTTAAAAAATAACGACCAAATTTCGATCTTTCCTCTTAATAATAGCGTAGACATTTTGATGGAGGTACCAATTACAATAAATTTGATAGCTAATGTCAGTATCATGTTTGGGTGCGATAGGTAAATTGTCACCATTTTATATTTTTAATTTAACGCATGCGCGTTGTTTGTTTTTGATTTTGTTGACTGCAGAGTGTAGTAGAGTCAGTTGGGCACTGTCGGCGAGGAAAGAGAACACCAGCACGTAATTCACTGCTGGACTGCTTGGCATTCGCGCTGTAAGCTCCAATACGGACATTTCAGTGTGTTTGGGTGTCAACCTGAGGATAGTGAATAGGATTCGGAAAGAGTCGAAGGAGTCTAATAGTGATTACGGAGGTTTTAGAGTGATCACATGCGATGGCGATGTTATGTATCCATTCATGATTCCACAGGGTCTCAGTCTCAACACTTAGGCCTACATCAAGTGTCTTGAGGAAATTGTGTTGCTTTAGGTCAAGAGGGTGGGTGCTGAAGACCCAATGTCTGACAACAGGACTCTGAACCATGCCAGAGAAGCAGGAGAACGCCGTCATGGCTGTCAGATACTTTTTGCAATCATATCACTCCTTACAACTGGCCATCTACCTCCCCGGACTGTAATCCCTTTGGTTATTAAGTGTGGGATGCAGTTAATCGAGAAACTAACAAAATTCCTTGTAATAACAAGGATTAACTCAAAGCAAGGATTATGGCAGCGTCCACCAACTCAATCAAGGGGCTCGCCCAGAAGAGTTGCTGGAGATTCACGCTATGTTTAAGTCATGTGACTATTAAGCAAAACGTAATATTATGCAAGTCGTTTTTTAGTGTTGAAAGTCATATTAATTTGAAAGTTCTTGCAAAATATCAATATATTTATAAATAGAACTTTGTCTGTGTGTCTGTGTGTGTCCGTTACCTATAGACTCCGAAACGGCTGAACCGATTTTCTTGAAAATTTACACAGTTGTACTATAAGCGTTTGCGAGTGTTCTTAGCTAGGTTTTGTGTCGAGGTACTCCCGATAAATATCGAAAATTGATAATCGAAAAATCTGGTTATAGAAGGAGTGGTTCGATTTTAATCAAATTTGATACACTCATAGACAAAGACATAAGAAACAATATTCAGAAGTTTCGAGGTTGCAGTTCTTACAATAGTGCAGAAAATCGATAATATATATATATATATATATATATATATATATATATATATAAAAGGCAAGGTGTTTGTGTGTGTGTCTGTTTATCTACCTGTATGTCTATATGTTTTTCGGCCCCTTTGTTTTAGTTTTTGCTTCGGGTTTGGCTCTAAGTAGGTATAATTGTAGTTCTTAGTCTCAGTCATGATACCATTTACTCAGAGGACTTATTTAGCCTTCAAAATTCAGTTTACGACGAAAAAACTTAGTTGATATCGATACCAGGAAATGAAAATTTGACTTACATCCATTCATTTTTTTTTTTCAGTCTACGGTTTTGCTTTAACTGGAAACAGCTATTGCTTTTTAGTCTTTCATGCCAACGTCCAAAGAGTCTGAGCTCCAGGAACATGGATTAGTTTTAAAGCTTTCATTACACCCGAGGAACGCCGTGGTATACTGCTAGTATCAACTATCAGATTTTAATGAATGAAATTATTTATGCAATTATCCTTTTTAAAAATCTTAGTAAAAATATTTTTTTTACATCTGTTACCACCCCCACCCATCAATTAATTGTATAAAATTCTAGAAATACATTATTTATATCGATTTTTTTATTTATTAGTTAAATGCAGGACTCATTGGGGAATGTAAATCATGTAATTTTTTTAATTACGGGACCATTTTTCCAAACATCTGTTCCAAATAGTAAAATCAAAAATGCATTTAAAATTATGTTATTTTAAATGTAGATAATATTTTAATTGATTTTATGAATAATACCATTTTAGGATATCATATTCGAAATAAGAAACACATTTTGATGAATCAAATTTTTATACGAATTGCTTTCATTTTTTTCTTTGCTAATTAAAGTTATTAATTCGGTTATTAATTCATTAAAAATAGACTTCATTTACAAACCGAGAATACATAAGCTTAATACAAATCATTTACAAATAAGATTTGGGAAGAGTAAGGACGCATTCCAGGAGCTGAGTAGAGTATTAAGAAACAGGACAATTTCGTTAGAAACAAAGAGAGTACTGGATTGCTATGTGATGTCGGTTCTTCAATATGGCAGTGAATGCTGGACAATGCCATCAAAGATGAAGGAAAAACTTGAAGCAACTGAAATGTGGTTCTACAGAAGCATATTGGATATAAAGTGGGGGATCAATTTCCTATTACAATCAATATATAAACTGACCCCTCACTTTTTGGTCACAGCAGCTTCTATACATTTATATTCCTGAGATCCAAAAGCACAAGGATGCATTCCAGGAGCTGAGTAGAGTATTAAGAAACAGGACAATTTCGTTAGAAACAAAGAAGAGAGTACTGGATTGCTGTGTGTTGTCAGTTTTTCAATATGGCAATGAATGCTGGACAATCTCATCGAAGATAAAAGAAAAACTTGAAGCAATTGAAATATGGTTCAACAGAGAGTTGCTGCGAATATCATGGATCGAGCATGTGAGCAATGATGAAAACAAAAAGGAAATTAATACTGAGCATCAGGGAGAGACGGCTAAAGTTCCTGGAACATGCAATGAGGAAGGAAGGCTTGGAGAATCTGATACTAACAGGCCAGATAGAAGGACAAAAACAGAAGAAACAGCGGATAACATATTTGACGGGCATGTGCAGGTGGATGGCAGAGCGGGGTTTGCATGGTGAAACAGGAGAAAGCGTTCTAAGAGCCACCAGGGAGGCCATGATCGCTTACGTCCTGAAAGGACAAGGCACATAGAAAAAGAAGAATAAGAACAAGAGAAGGATTGTTAAGAACTACAATGTATAGGGAGACGAAGGTCTGATCGCCTACGTCCTGAAAGGACACGGCCATTATAGGACAAAGATTTAAAACTAAAAGCTCAAAGATTGATAAAAGCTATGAATTTTTAATTTCACTATCACATCAAACCCCGGCTTTCACACTGAGTAAAAATTGAATTTCCTAAAAGAATAAAAATAAATAAATAAATAAAACTGTCGTACTGATCTAATCTTTTCATGGCTTTTCATGATATGTTTTTGGTAAAATATCCAGTTGGATGTGCGTAAGGTGGTACATTGCATATCAGAGAAATCGGAGAGCCGAGGTCGAATTCTAGTTAAATTCGTTGCATTCACTTACGCGCAAATACCCTTGGGAAAGGTATTAATTCGTCTCTTCCCTCCAGCTATAGGTTAAATAATAGGACAGATTAGGTTCTACAGCCTTGGTTGGTAACCAGTCTACCGCAGAAAGTAATGGCAACCTACTACGGGAAAATTTTCTGCTCAGTCACTCATGTCTCGAAAGAGACATGATCGTCCAAACGTGTAACAGGTATGGCACAACTGACTGACTGAATATAATAGTTGGAAACATAAGTAAAGCTTCTACTTACTGGGTACAAAGTGGGGGATTGGTCTCCTATTGTTTTGAAGTAATGAACTATTACTAATTAATATAATAATATAATATAATCAATCTCAAATAATAGGAGAGATTGGGTTCTACAGCCTTGGTTGACAACCATTCTTCAGAAAGTAAACATACAACAGAAAATCTTTTGCTCAGTCAGTCATGTCTTTTTCGAGACATGATCACACAAGCGTATATCACGTATGGCACTTAACTGACAGAAGTTATCCAGGTTTCCTATGAGTAAAGAACACAAGAAATGACATCATTAACTTTAATATCTCCATCTGCCCAAATATCTCCTTCGTGATTTTCAAAAGACTGAGTAGCTTTTTAGATGCGGGTTACTATCTCGTCATTCAAAGAACAGAAAAGATTCAAAGAGATTTCATGCCACGGAGGTTTTCAGTTTAATATTTTCCTGGAGGATATTTAGCTATCGATGCCAAACTCGTTGGTGCAAGCTGATACTTCGCCAGGATTTTTCCCAAGATGTTAAGGATGGACTCTGTATTTACACAAGCTTTTATTTTATTGCGAAATATCTCATCAGGCTTTGAACGCGTGCAGAACGTTCCAGCTTATGCAAGACATCCCATCCCACTGCTTCGTCGCGGGGTCAAATGCCTTCATTAAGTTAGCAAAACATTGGACTAAATCCAAATGTTAATCTCGACATTATTCGTGATATTTATGTAAATGGCAAGAATATGTGAATATTTACAACAAATAAGTACAGGGATAAGGTGGGGGTGGGAAATATTCCTGACTTAGAAGGATACGAGAAAGAAAAGCATATTTGACCTCCTTTGATCAGATTTAAATAAATGGCTGAGGACTTCTCGGAATCCCTATCACAAACTCACACACACACACACAGAAAGAGAGAGAGCGAAAGAGAGAGACACACACTTCTATCTATCTATCTATCTATCTATCTATCTATCTATCTATCTATCTATCTATCTATCTATCTAGTTCTGTTCATTTACATTCTTTCTTTCTTTCTTTCTTTCTTTCTTTCTTTCTTTCTATCTATCTATCTATCTATCTATCTATCTATATATATATATATATATATCAGTTTATGCATATCTATCTATCTATCTATCTATCTATCTATCTATCTATCTATCTATCTAGTTCTATTCATTTACTTTCTATCTATCTATCTATCTATCTATCTATCTATCTATCTATCTATTAGGTTGCTACAATTATAATGGCCGTTCGAAATATTGTATTTTGAAAAGCCACTTTAACATAGGATTCACCGTATATATTAGGTTGTTACAAATGAAAATGTCTGTTCGAAGTAATGTATTTGAAAAGCCATTTTAACATAGGATTCACCGTATATATTAAGTTGTTACAAATAAAAATGGCCGTTCGAAGTACAGTATTTTGAAAAGCCACTTGAACATTAGTATCCACTGGTCAGTTTTCTAGTTTATCATCCCATTTTATCATAGCTATTGTGAGAGCATTTTACTTCAAAGTACAAATCTGTTATTAAATCTAATAAGAAAGTGTAAAATAAAACAGTAAACCCTTCATTGGTTATCTTAATTACAAATTCATAAATATTAGGTTAGTACAGAAACAATGGCCGCTCAAAGTGTTGTATTTTGAAAAGACATTTTAACATAGTATTCACGGTATATATTAGGTTGTTACTAAAATAATGGCCGCTCAAAGTGTTGTATTTTGAAAAGCCATTTTAACATAGTATTCACGGTATATATTAGGTTGTTACTAAAATAATGACCGCTCGAAGTGTTGTATTTTGAAAAGACATTTTAACATAGTATTCACGGTATATATTAGGTTGTTACTAAAATAATGGCCGCTCAAAGTGTTGTATTTTGAAAAGCCATTTTAACATAGTATTCACGGTATATATTAGGTTGTTACTAAAATAATGGCCGCTCGAAGTGTTGTATTTTGAAAAGCCATTATAACATAGTATTCACGGTATATATTAGGTTGTTACAAAAATAATGGCCGCTAGAAGTGTTGTATTTTGAAAAGACATTTTAACATAGTATTCATGGTATATATTAGGTTGTTACAAAAATAATGGCCGTTCGAAGTGTCGTATTTTGAAAAGCCATTTTAACATAGTATTCACGGTATATATTAGGTTGTTACAAAAATAATGGCCGCTCGAAGTGTTGTATTTTGAAAAGCCATTTTAACATAGTATTCACGGTATATATTAGGTTGTTAAAAAAATAATGGCCGCTCGAAGTGTTGTATTTTGAAAAGCCATTTTAACATCGTATTCACGGTTAATCATTAGGTTATTACAAAAAATAATGACCGCTCAAAGTGTTGTATTTTGAAAAGCCATTTTAACATCGTATTCACGGTATATATTAGGTTGTTACACAAATAATGGCCGCTCAAAGTGTTGTATTTTGAAAAGCCATTTTAACATTGTATTCACGGTATATATTAGGTTGTTACTAAAATAATGACCGCTCAAAGTGTTGTATTTTGAAAAGACATTTTAACATAGTATTCATGGTATATATTAGGTTGTTACAAAAATAATGGCCGCTCAAAGTGTTGTATTTTGAAAAGCCATTTTAACATAGTATTCACGGTATATATTAGGTTGTTACAAAAATAATGGCCGCTCGAAGTGTTGTATTTTGAAAAGCCATTTTAACATAGTATTCACGGTATATATTAGGTTGTTACAAAAATAATGGCCGCTCGAAGTGTTGTATTTTGAAAAGCCATTTTAACATAGTATTCACGGTATATATTAGGTTGTTACAAAAATAATGGCCGTTCGAAGTGTCGTATTTTGAGAAGACATTTTAACATCGTATTCACAGTGTATATATTAGGTTGTTACAAAAATAATGGCCGCTCAAAGTGTTGTATTTTGAAAAGCCATTTTAAACATGGTATTCACGGTATATATTAGGTTGTTACAAAAATAATGGCCGCTCGAAGTGTTGCATTTTGAAAAGCCATTTTAACATAGTATTCACGGTATATATTAGGTTGTTACAAAAATAATGGCCGCTCGAAGTGTTGTATTTTGAAAAGCCATTTTAACATAGTATTCACGGTATGATAGGTTGTTACAAAAATAATGGTAATGTTCGTATGTCGTATTTGCGAAGCCATTTTAACATCGTATTCACAGTATATAATAGGTTGTTAGCGAAAAAATAAAGACAGCTCAAAGTGTCGTATTTTGAAAAGACATTTCAACATCGTATTCACGGTATATAATAGGTTGTTACTAAAATAATGGCCGCTCGAAGTGTTGTATTTTGAAAAGCCATTATAACATAGTATTCACGGTATAAGTACAGTTGTTACAAAAATAATGGTCGTTCGGGAAGTGTCGTATTTTGAGAACATTTTAACAATGTATTCACGTGATATATTAGGTTGTTACAAAAATAATGGTCGTCTGAAGTGTCGTATTTTGAAAAGCCATTTTAACATCGTGTATTCACGGTATATATTAGGTTGTTACTAAAATAGCAGCCGCTCAGTGTTGTATTTGAAAAGCCATTATAACATAGTATTCACGGTATATATTAGGTTGTTACAAAAATAATGGCCTGTTCGAAGTGTCGTATTTTGAGAAGCCATTTTAACATCGTATTCACGGTATATATTAGGTTGTTACAAAAATAATGGTAATGTTCGAAGTGTCACATTTTAGTGTCATTTACATCGTATTCACGGTATATATTAGTTGTGCCATAAAAATAATGGCCGTTCGAAGTGTCGTATTTTGAGAAGCCATTTTAACATCGTATTCACGGTATATATTAGCTAAGAAAATAATGGTCGTTCAAAGGTTGTATTTGAAAATGGCTTTAACATCGTACTAGCGTATATAATAGGTTGTTACAAAAATAATGGGTCGTTCAAGCAAGCCATTTAAAGCCATTTAACATCGTATTCACGGCATATATTAGTTGTTACTAAAATAATGGCCGTTCGTGCTGTCGTACTATATGTCATTTTAACATCGTATTCACGGTATATATTAGGTTGTTACAAAAATAATGCAGCCGTTCGAAGTGTCGTATTTTGAAAAGCCATTTTAACATCGTATTCACGGTATACATTAGGTTGTTACAAAAATAATGGTCGTTCGAAGTGTCGTATTTTGAGAAGCCATTTTAACATCGTATTCACGGTATATATTAGGTTATGCATAAAAATAATGCACACCGAAGTGTCATATTTTGAAAAGCCATTTAACATCGTATTCACGGTATATACATAGGGTTGTTACAAAAATAATGGTCAAACGAAGTGTCGTATTTTGAAAGCCATTTTAACATCGTATTCACGGTATATATTAGGTTGCTACTAAAATAATGGCTGCCTCAATGTTGTATTTTGAAAAGCCATTTTAACATCGTATTCACGGTATATATTAGGTTGTTATTGTAAATAATGGCCGCTCGAAGTGTTGTATTTTTGAAAAGCCATTTTAACATCGTATTCACGTATATATTAGGTTGTTACCAAAATAACGGCCGCTCAAAGGCAAGTTGTATTTTGAAAAGCCATTTTAACATCGTATTCACGGTATATATTAGGTTGTTACAAAAATAATGGCCGCTCGAAGTGTTGTATTTTGAAAGCCATTTTAACATCGTATTCACGGTATATATTAGGTTGTTACAAAAATAATGGCCGCTCGAAGTGTTGTATTTTGAAAGCCATTTTAACATCGTATTCACGGTATATATTAGGTTGTTACAAAAATAATGGCCGTCTGAAGTGTCGTATTTTGAAAAGCCATTTTTAACATCGTATTCACGGTATATATTGCCAGGTTGTTACTAAAATAATGTCGCCTGAAGTGTTTATTTTGAAAAGCCATTTAACATCGTATTCACGGTATATATTAGGTTGTTACTAAAATAATGGCCGCCTGAAGTGTTGTATTTTGAAAAGCTATTTCAATACCGTATTCACGGTATATATTAGGTTGTGCGTAAAAATAATGGCCGCTCGAAGTGTTGTATTTTGAAAAGCCATTTTAACATCGTATTCACGGTATATATTAGGTTGTTAAGCAAAAAATAATGGCCGCTCGAAGTGTTAGGATTAAAAGCCATTTTAACATCGTATTCACGGTATATATTAGGTTGTTACAAAAATAATGGCCGCCTGAAGTGTTGTATTTAAGAAAAGCCATTTTAACATCATCTACATGGTATATATTAGCAGTTGTTACAAGTAATAGCGCATACGCTCAAAGTGTTATATTTTGAAAAGCCATTTTAACATCGTATTCACGGTATATATTAGGTTGTTACAAAAATAATGGCCGTTCGAAGTGTGTCGTATTTTGAAAAAGCCATTTTTAACATCGTATTCACGGTATATATTAGGTTGTTACTAAAATAATGGCCGCTCGAAGTGTTGTATTTTGAAAAGCCATTTTAACATCATTCACGGTATATATTAGGTTGTTACTAAAATAATGGCTGCTCAAAGTGTTGTATTTTGAAAAGCCATTTTAACATCGTATTCACGGTATATATTAGGTTGTTACAAAAATAATGGCCGCTCGTGCTGTATTTTGAAAAGCCATTTTAACATCGGTTCACGGTATATATTAGGTTGTTACAAAATAATGGCCGTTCGAAGTGTTGTATTTTGAAAAGCCATTTTAACATCGTATTCACGTATATATTAGGTTGTTATAAAAATAACGGCCGTTCAAGTGTCGTATTTTGAAAAGCCATTTTAACATCGTATTCACGGTATATATTAGGTTGTATAAAAATAATGGCCGCTCGAAGTGTTGTATTTGAAAAGCCATTTTAACATCGTATTCACGGTATATATTAGGCTGTTACAAAAATAATGGCCGCTCGAAGTGTCGTATTTTGAAAAGCCATTTTAACATCGTATTCACGGTATATATTAGGTTGTTACTAAAATAATACGCTCAAGTGTTGTATTTTGAAAAGCCATTTTAACATCGTATTCACGGTATATATTAGGTTGTTACAAAAATAATGCTCGAAGTGTCGTATTTTGAAAAGCCATTTTAACATCGTATTCACGGTATATATTAGGTTGTTACTAAAATAATGGCTGCTCGAAGTGTTGTATTTTGAAAAGCCATTTTAACATCGTATTCACGGTATATATTAGGTTGTTACTAAAATAATGGCCGCTCGAAGTGTTATATTTTGAAAAGCCATTTTAACATCGTATTCACGGTATATATTAGGTTGTTACAAAAATAATGGCCGTCGAAGTGTCGTATTTTGAAAAGCCATTTTAACATCGTATTCACGGTATATAGCTAGTTGTTACTAAAATAATGGCCGCCTGAAGTGTTGTATTTTGAAAAGCCATTTTAACATCGTATTCACGGTATATACGCAGGTTGTTACTAAAATAATGCTGCTCAGGCGTTGTATTTGAAAAGCCATTTTAACATCGTATTCACGGTATTAGGTTGTTACAAAAATAATGGCCGCTCGAAGTGTCGTATTTTGAAAAGCCATTTTAACATCGTATTCACGGTATATATTAGGTTGTGCCATAAAATAATGCCTGAAGTGTTGTATTTGAAAAGCCATTTATATCGTATTCACGGTATATATTAGGTTGTTACTTTTCAAAATAATGGCCGCCCAGCGGTTAGTATTTTGAAAAGCCATTTAACATCGTATTCACTATATATATTAGGTTGTTACAAAAATAATTACCGCTCGAAGCAGCCATATTTGAAAAAGTCATTTCATCATCAGTCCATTTGGTATATTAGGTTGTTACAAAAATAATGTCCGCTCGAAGTGTCGTATTTTGAAAAGCCATTTTAACATCGTATTCACGGTATATATTAGGTTGTTACTAAAATAATGGCCGCTCGAAGTGTTGTATTTTGAAAAGCCATTTTAACATCGTATTCACGGTATATATTAGGTTGTTACAAAAATAATGGCCGCTCGAAGTGTCGTATTTTGAAAAGCCATTTTAACATCGTATTCACGGTATATATTAGGTTGTTACTAAAATAATGGCCGCTCGAAGTGTTGTATTTTGAAAAGCCATTTTAACATCGTATTCACGGTATATATTAGGTTGTTACTAAAATAATGGCCGCTCGAAGTGTTGTATTTTGAAAAGCCATTTTAACATCGTATTCACGGTATATATTAGGTTGTTACAAAAATAATGGCCGCTCGAAGTGTCGTATTTTGAAAAGCCATTTTAACATCGTATTCACGGTATATATTAGGTTGTTACTAAAATAATGGCCGCTCGAAGTGTTGTATTTTGAAAAGCCATTTTAACATCGTATTCACGGTATATATTAGGTTGTTACTAAAATAATGGCCGCTCGAAGTGTTGTATTTTGAAAAGCCATTTTAACATCGTATTCACGGTATATATTAGGTTGTTACAAAAATAATGGCCGCTCGAAGAGTCGTATTTTAACCATTTAACATCGTATTCACGGTATATATTAGGTTGTTACTAAATAATGGCCGCTCAGTGTTGTATTTTGAAAAGCCATTTAACATCGTATTCACGGTATATATTAGGTTGTTACTAAAATAATGGCCGCTCGAAGTGTTGTATTTTGAAAAGCCATTTTAACATCGTATTCGGTATATATTAGGTTGTTACAAAAATAATGGCCGCTCGAAGTGTCGTATTTTGAAAAGCCATTTTAACATCGTATTCACGGTATATATTAGGTTGTTACAAAAATAATGGCCGCTCGAAATCGTATTTTGAAAAGCCATTTTAACATCGTATTCACGGTATATATTAGGTTGTTACAAAAAATAATGGCCGCTCGAAGTGTTGTATTTTTGAAAAGCCATTTTAACATCGTATTCACGGTATATATTAGGTTGTTACAAAAATAATGGCCGCTCGAGTGTCGTATTTTGAAAAGCCATTTTAACATCGTATTCACGGTATATATTAGGTTGTTACTAAAATAATGGCCGCTCGAAGTGTTGTATTTTGAAAAGCCATTTTAACATCGTATTCACGGTATATTAGGTTGTTACAAAAATAATGGCCGCTCGAAGTGTCGTATTTTGAAAAGCCATTTTAACATCGTATTCACGGTATATATTAGGTTGTTACTAAAATAATGGCCACGCTCAGTGTATTTTGAAAACCATTTTAACATCATATTCACGGTATATATTAGGTTGTTACTAAAATAATGGCCGCTCGAAGTGTTGTATTTTGAAAAGCCATTTTAACATTCCACGGTATATATTAGGTTGTTACAAAAATAATGGCCGTTCGAAGTGTCGTATTTTGAAAAGCCATTTTAACATCGTATTCACGGTATATATTAGGTTGTTACAAAAATAATGGCCGTTCGAAGTGTCGTATTTTGAAAAGCCATTTTACATCGTATTCACGGTATATATTAGGTTGTTACTAAAATAATGGCCGCTCGAAGTGTTGTATTTTTTGAAAAGCCATTTTAACATCGTATTCACGGTATATATTAGGTTGTTACAAAAATAATGGCCGTTCAAGTGTCGTATTTTGAAAAGCCATTTTAACATCGTATTCTTTGTTATATAGTAGGTTGTTACAAAAATAATGGCCGTTCGAAGTGTCGTATTTTTGAGAAGCCATTTTAACATCGTATTCACGGTATATATTAGGTTGTTACTAAAATAATGGCCGCTCGAAGTGTGTATTTTGAAAAGCCATTTTAACATCGTATTCACGGTATATATTAGGTTGTTACTAAAATAATGGCCGCTCGAAGTGTTGTATTTTGAGAAGCCATTTTAACATCGTATTCACGGTATATATTAGGTTGTTACTAAAATAATGGCCGCTCAGTGTTGTATTTTGAAAAGCCATTTTAACATCGTATTCACGGTATATATTAGGTTGTTACAAAAATGGCCGCTCGAAGTGTTGTATTTTGAAAAGCCATTTTAACATCGTATTCACGGTATATATTAGGTTGTTACTAAAATAATGGCCGCTCGAAGTGTTGTATTTTGAAAAGCCATTTTAACATCGTATTCACGGTATATATTAGGTTGTTACAAAAATAGCCGCTCGAAGTGTCGTATTTTGAAAAGCCATTTTAACATCGTATTCACGGTATATATTAGGTTGTTACTAAAATAATGGCCGCTCGAAGTGTTGTATTTTGAAAAGCCATTTTAACATCGTATTCACGGTATATATTAGGTTGTTACTAAAATAATGGCCGCTCAAAGAGTGTTGTATTTTGAAAAGCCATTTCAACATCGTATTCACGGTATATATTAGGTTGTTACAAAAATAATGGCCGCTCGAAGTGTCGTATTTTGAAAAGCCATTTTAACATCGTATTCACGGTATATATTAGGTTGTTACAAAAATAATGGCGCTCGAAGTGTCGTATTTTGAAAAGCCATTTTAACATCGTATTCACGGTATATATTAGGTTGTTACAAAAATAATGGCCGCTCAGAAGTGTTGTATTTTGAAAAGCCATTTTAACATCGTATTCACGGTATATATTAGGTTGTTACAAAAATAATGGCCGCTCAAAGTGTCGTATTTTGAAAAGCCATTTTAACATCGTATTCACGGTATATATTAGGTTGTTACTAAAATAATGGCCGCTCGAAGTGTTGTATTTTGAAAAGCCATTTTAACATCGTATTCACGGTATATATTAGGTTGTTACAAAAATAATGGCCGCTCGAAGTGTCGTATTTTGAAAAGCCATTTTAACATCGTATTCACGGTATATATTAGGTTGTTACTAAAATAATGGCCGCTCGAAGTGTTGTATTTTTGAAAAGCCATTTTTACAACATCGTATTCACGGTATATATTAAGTTGTTACTTAAAATAATAGCCGCTCGAAGTGTTGTATTTTGAAAAGCCATTTTAACATCGTATTCACGGTATATATTAGGTTGTTACAAAAATAATGGCCGTTCGAAGTGTCGTATTTTGAAAAGCCATTTTAACATCGTATTCTGAAAATATATTAGGTTGTTACAAAAATAATGGCCGTTCGAAGTGTCGTATTTTTGAAAAGCCATTTTAACATCGTATTCACGGTATATATTAGGTTGTTATAAAATAATGGCCGCTCGAAGTGTTGTATTTTTGAAAAGCCATTTTAACATCGTATTCACGGTATATATTAGGTTGTTACAAAAATAATGGCCGTTCGAAGTGTCGTATTTTTGAAAAGCCATTTTAACATCGTATTCACGGTATATATTAGGTTGTTACAAAAATAATGGCCGTTCGAAGTGTCGTATTTTGAGAAGCCATTTTAACATCGTATTCACGGTATATATTAGGTTGTTACTAAAATAATGGCCGCTCGAAGTGTTGTATTTGAAAAGCCATTTTAACATCGTATTCACGGTATATATTAGGTGTTACTAAAATAATGGCCGCTCGAAGTGTTGTATTTTGAGAAGCCATTTTAACATCGTATTCACAGTGTATATTAGGTTGTTACTAAAATAATGGCCGCTCGAAGTGTTGTATTTTGAAAAGCCATTTTAACATCGTATTCACGGTATATATTAGGTTGTTACAAAAATAATGGCCGCTCGAAGTGTTGTATTTTGAAAAGCCATTTTAACATCATATGCGGTATATATTAGGTTGTTACAAAAATAATGGCCGCTCGAAGTGTTGTATTTTGAAAAGCCATTTTAACATCGTATTCACGGTATATATTAGGTTGTTACAAAAATAATGGCCGCTCGAAGTGTTGTATTTTTGAAAAGCCATTTTAACATCGTATTCACGGTATATATTAGGTTGTTACAAAAATAATGGCCGCTCGAAGTGTTGTATTTTGAAAAGCCATTTTAACATCGTATTCACGGTATATATTAGGTTGTTGCACAAAATAATGGCCGCTCGAAGTGTCGTATTTTGAAAAGCCATTTTAACATCGTATTCACGGTATATATTAGGTTGTTACAAAAATAATGGCCGCTCGAAGTGTTGTATTTTGAAAAGCCATTTTAACATCGTATTCACGGTATATATTAGTTGTTACAAAAATAATGGCCGCTCGAAGTGTTGTATTTTGAAAAGCCATTTTAACATCGTATTCACGGTATATATTAGGTTGTTACAAAAATAATGGCCGCTCGAAGTGTTGTATTTTTTGAAAAGCCATTTTAACATCGTATTCACGGTATATATTAGGTTGTTACAAAAATAATGGCCGCTCAGTGTTGTATTTTGAGAAGCCATTTTAACATCATATTCACGGTATATATTAGGTTGTTACAAAAATAATGGCCGCTCGAAGTGTCGTATTTTTGAAAAGCCATTTTAACATCGTATTCACGGTATATATTAGGTTGTTACAAAAATAATGGCCGTTCGAAGTGTCGTATTTTGAAAAGCCATTTTAACATCGTATTCACGGTATATATTAGGTTGTTACAAAAATAATGGCCGCTCAAGTGTCGTATTTTGAAAAACCATTTGTATCATATTTGTTATATATTAGGTTGTTACTAAAATAATGGCCGTTCGAAGTGTCGTATTTTGAGAAGCCATTTTAACATCGTATTCACGGTATATATTAGGTTGTTACAAAAATAATGGCCGCTCGAAGTGTTGTATTTTTGAAAAGCCATTTTAACATCGTATTCACGGTATATATTAGGTTGTTACAAAAATAATGGCCGTTCAGAGTGTCGTATTTTGAAAAGCCATTTTAACATCGTATTCACGGTATATATTGGATTGTTTAAAAATAATGGCCGTTCGAAGTGTCGTATTTTTGAAAAGCCATTTTAACATCATATTCACGGTATATATTAGGTTGTTACAAAAATAATGGCCGTTTAAAGTGTCATATTTGAAAAGCCATTTATAACATCGTATTCACGGTATATATTAGGTTGTTACCAAAAATAATGGCTGTTCGAAGTGTCGTATTTTGAAAAGCCATTATAACATCATATTCACGGTATATATTAGGTTGTTACAAAAATAATGGCCGTTCGAAGTGTCGTATTTTGAAAACCATTATTATATAACATCGTATTCCGGTATATATTAGGTTGTTACAAAAATAATGGCCGCTCGAAGTGTTGTATTTTGAGAAGCCATTTTAACATCGTATTCACGGTATATATTAGGTTGTTACAAAAATAATGGCCGCTCGAAGTGTTGTATTTTGAGAAGCCATTTTAACATCGTATTCACGGTATATATTAGGTTGTTACAAAAATAATGGCCGCTCGAAGTGTTGTATTTTGAGAAGCCATTTTAACATCGCTTATTCACGGTATATATTAGGTTGTTACAAAAATAATGGCCGCTCGAAGTGTCGTATTTTGAGAAGCCATTTTAACATCGTATTCACGGTATATATTAGGTTGTTACAAAAATAATGGCCGCTCGAAGTGTCGTATTTTGAAAAGCCATTTTAACATCGTATTCATACGGTATATATTAGTTTGTTACAAAAATAATGGCCGCTCGAAGTGTCGTATTTTGAAAAGCCATTTTAACATCGTATTCACGGTATATATTAGGTTGTTAAAAATAATGGCCGTTCGAAGTGTCGTATTTTGAAAAGCCGATATAACATCGTATTCACGGTATATATTAGGTTGTTACAAAAATAATGGCCGTTCGGAGTGTCGTATTTTGAAAAGCCATTATAACATCGTATTCGTCATATATTAGGTTGTTACAAAAATAATGGCCGTTCGAAGTGTCGTATTTTGAAAAGCCATTATAACATCGTATTCACGGTATATATTAGGTTGTTACAAAAATAATGGCCGCTCGAAGTGTTGTATTTTGAGAAGCCATTTTAACATCGTATTCACGGTATATATTAGGTTGTTACAAAAATAATGGCCGCTCGAAGTGTTGTATTTTGAGAAGCCATTTTAACATCGTATTCACGGTATATATTAGGTTGTTACAAAAATAATGGCCGCTCGAAGTGTTGTATTTTGAGAAGCCATTTTAACATCGTATTCGGTATATATTAGGTTGTTACAAAAATAATGGCCGCTCGAAGTGTTGTATTTTTTGAGAAACCATTTTATCGTATTCACGGTATATATTAGGTTTGTATGAGCTGTTAGCGCTCGAAGTGTTGTATTTTGAGGAAGCCATTTTAACGTAATATTCACGGTATATATTAGGTTGTTACAAAAATAATGGCCGCTCGAAGTGTTGTATTTTGAAAAGCCATTTTAACATCGTATTCACGGTATATATTAGGTTGTTACAAAAATAATGGCCGCTCGAAGTGTCGTATTTTGAGAAGCCATTTTAACATCGTATTCACGGTATATATTAGGTTGTTACAAAAATAATGGCCGTTCGAAGTGTCGTATTTTGAAAAGCCATTATAACATCGTATTCACGGTATATATTAGGTTGTTACAAAAATAATGGCCGCTCGAAGTGTTGTATTTTGAGAAGCCATTTTAACATCGTATTCACGGTATATATTAGGTTGTTACAAAAATAATGGCCGCTCGAAGTGTTGTATTTTGAGAAGCCATTTTAACATCGTATTCACGGTATATATTAGGTTGTTACAAAAATAATGGCCGCTCGAAGTGTTGTATTTTGAGAAGCCATTTTAACATCGTATTCACGGTATATATTAGGTTGTTACAAAAATAATGGCCGCTCGAAGTGTTGTATTTTGAGAAGCCATTTTAACATCGTATTCACGGTATATATTAGGTTGTTACAAAAATAATGGCCGCTCGAAGTGTTGTATTTTGAGAAGCCATTTTAACATCGTATTCACGGTATATATTAGGTTGTTACAAAAATAATGGCCGCTCGAAGTGTTGTATTTTGAAAAGCCATTTTAACATCGTATTCACGGTATATATTAGGTTGTTACAAAAATAATGGCCGCTCGAAGTGTTGTATTTTGAGAAGCCATTTTAACATCGTATTCACGGTATATATTAGGTTGTTACAAAAATAATGGCCGCTCGAAGTGTTGTATTTTGAGAAGCCATTTTAACATCGTATTCACGGTATATATTAGGTTGTTACAAAAATAATGGCCGCTCGAAGTGTTGTATTTTGAGAAGCCATTTTAACATCGTATTCACGGTATATATTAGGTTGTTACAAAAATAATGGCCGCTCGAAGTGTTGTATTTTGAAAAGCCATTTTAACATCGTATTCACGGTATATATTAGGTTGTTACAAAAATAATGGCCGCTCGAAGTGTTGTATTTTGAGAAGCCATTTTAACATCGTATTCACGGTATATATTAGGTTGTTACAAAAATAATGGCCGCTCGAAGTGTTGTATTTTGAGAAGCCATTTTAACATCGTATTCACGGTATATATTAGGTTGTTACAAAAATAATGGCCGCTCGAAGTGTTGTATTTTGAGAAGCCATTTTAACATCGTATTCACGGTATATATTAGGTTGTTACAAAAATAATGGCCGCTCGAAGTGTTGTATTTTGAAAAGCCATTTTAACATCGTATTCACGGTATATATTAGCTTGTTACAAAAATAATGGTCGTTCGAAGTGTCGTATTTTAAAAGCTATTTTAACATCGTATTCACGGTATATATTAGGTTGTTGCCAAAATAATGGCCGTTCGAAGTGTCGTATTTTGAAAAGCTATTTTAATATCGTCTGCCGTATATATTAGGTTGTTACAAAAATAATGGTCGTTCGAAGTGTTTAGCTTGAAAAGCCATTTTAACATCGTATTCATTGCATATATTAGGTTGTTACAAAAATAATGGCTGCTCGAAGTGTCGTATTTTGAAAAGTCATTTTAACATCGCATTCACGGTATGTTATTGCCAGTTGTTAAGTAAAAATAATGGCCGCTCGAAGTGTTGTATTTTGAAAAGCTATTTTAACATCGTATTCACGGTATATATTAGTTGTTACAAAAATAATGTCACTGAAGTGTTGTATTTTGAAAAGCCCATTTTAACATCGTATTCACGGTATATATTAGGTTGTTACAAAAATAATGGCCGTTCGAAGTGTCGTATTTTGAAAAGCCATTTTAACATCGTATTCACGCATATATTAGTTGAAGTTACAAAAATAATGGCCGCTCGAAGTGTTGTATTTGAAAGCCATTTTAACATCGTATTCACGGCATATATTAGGTTGTTACTAAAATAACGGCTACTGAAGTGTCGTATTTGAAAAAGCCATTTTAACATCGTATTCTTGGCTTGCATATATTAGGTTGTTAAAAAATAATGGCTGCCTGAAGTGTTGTATTTTGAAAAGTCATTTTAACATCGTATTCACGGTATATATTAGGTTGTTACTACAATAATGGCCGTTCGAAGTGTCATTTGAAAAGCTATTTAACATCGTATTCACGGTATATATTAGGTTGTTACAAAAATAATGGCCGCTTCTGAAGTGTTGTATTTTGAAAAGCCATTTTTTTAACATCGTATTCACGGCATATATTAGGTTGTTACTAAAATAATGGCCGTTCGAAGTGTCGTATTTTGAAAAGCTATTTTAACATCGTATTCACGGTATATATTAGGTTGTTACAAAAATAATGGCCGCTCGAAGTGTTGTATTTTGAAAAGCCATTTTAACATCGTATTCACGGTATATATTAGGTTGTTACAAAAATAATGTCACTGGAAGTGTTGTATTTTGAAAAGCCATTTTAACATCGTATTCACGGTATATTAGGTTGAAAATATTGTAAAATAATGCAGCTGTTCGAAGTGTCGTATTTTAGTGCCATTTTAACATCGTATTCACGGTATATATTAGGTTGTTACAAAAAAATAATGGCCGCTCGAAGTGTTGTATTTTGAAAAGCTATTTTAACATCGTATTCACGGTATATATTAGGTTGCTACTAAATAATGCATGTTCGAAGTGTCGTATTTTGAAAAGCCATTTTAACATCGTATTCGTTACTGGTATATTAGGTTGTTACTAAAATAATGGCTGCTCGAAGTGTCGTATTTTGAAAAGCTATTTTAACATCGTATTCACGGTATATATTAGGTTGTTACTAAAATAATGCCGCTCTTGAAGTGTTTGTGTATTTGAAAAGCCATTTTAACATCGTATTCACGGTATATATTAGGTTGTTACTAAAATAATGGCCGCTCGAAGTGTCGTATTTTGAAAAGCCATTTTAACATCGTATTCACGGTATATATTAGGTTGTTACCAAAATAATGGCCGCTCGAAGTGTCGTATTTTGAAAAGCCATTTTAACATCGTATTCACGGTATATATTAGGTTGCCACAAAAATAGTCGCGTCAGTTTTGGGCGTTGTATTTTTAAAAGCTATTTTAACATCGTATTCACGGTATATTAGGTTGTTACAAAATAATGTGGCCGCTCGAAGTGTTGTATTTTGAAAAGCCATTTTAACATCGTATTCACGGTATATATTAGGTTGTTACCAAAATACCCACGTTCGAAGTGTCGTATTTTGAAAAGCTTATTTGCATTACCGTATTCACGGTATATATTAGGTTGTTACAAAAATAATGGCCGCTCGAAGTGTGTTGTATTTTGAAAAGCCATTTTAACATCGTATTCACGGTATATATTAGGTTGTTACTAAAATAATGGCCGCTCGAAGTGTCGTATTTTGAAAAGCCATTTTAACATCGTATTCACGGTATATTAGAAGTTGAAAACATTAAAAATAATGGCTGCCTTGGAAGTGTCGTATTTTGAAAAGCCATTTTAACATCGTATTCACGGTATATATTAGGTTGTTACAAAAATAATGGCCGCTCGAAGTGTGTTGTATTTTGAAAAGCCATTTAACATCGTATTCACGGTATATATTATATTGTTACAAAATAATGGCCGTTCGAAGTGTTGTATTTTGAAAAGCCATTTTAACAAGATCGTATTCACGTATATATTAGGGTTGTTACTAAAATAATGGCCGTTCGAAGTGTCGTATTTTGAGAAGCCATTTAACATCGTATTCACGGCATATATTAGGTTGTTACTAAAATAATGGCCGCCGAAGTGTCGTATTTTGAAAAGCCATTTTAACATCGTATCTACGGTATATATTAGGTTGTTACTAAAATAATGGCCGCTCGAAGTGTCGTATTTTGAAAAGCTATTTTAACATCGTATTCACGGCATATATTAGGTTGTTACAAAAATATCACCGCCAATTGAAGGTTGGTATTTTTGAAAAGCCATTTTAACATCGTATTCTACGCAGACATATTAGGTTGTTACAAAAATAATGGCCGCTCGAAGTGTTGTATTTGAAAAAGCCATTTTAACATCGTATTCACGGTATATATTATATTGTTACTAAAATAATGGCCGTTTTAATGTCGTATTTTTGAAAGGCATTTTTTAACATCGTATTCACGGTATATATTAGGTTGTTACTAAAATAATGGCCGTTCGAAGTGTTGTATTTTAAAAGCCATTTTAACATCGTATTCACGGTATATATTAGGTTGTTACAAAAATAACGGCCGCTCGAAGTGTTGTATTTTGAAAAGCTATTTAACATCGTATTCACGGTATATATTAGGTTGTTACTAAAATAATGGCCGTTCGAAGTGTCGTATTTTGAGAAGCCATTTTAACATCGTATTCACGGTATATATTAGGTTGTTACTAAAATAATGGCCGTTCGAAGTGTTGTATTTTGAAAAGCCATTTTAACATCGTATTCACGTATATATATTATTGTTACAAAATAATGGCCGCTCGAAGTGTTGTATTTTGAAAAGCCATTTTAACACTTCCATTCACGGCATATACATTATTAGGTCATACTAAAATAATGGCCGCTCGAAGTGTCGTATTTTGAAAAGCTATTCTAACATCGTATTCACGGTATATATTAGGTTGTTATCAAAATAATGGCCGTCGAAGTGTCGTATTTTGAAAAGCCATTTTAACATCGTATTCACGGTATATATTAGTTGTTACTAAAACAATGCATGCTCGAAGTGTGCGTTGTATTTTGAGAAGCTATTTAACATCGTATTCACGGTATATATTAGGTTGTTACAAAAATAATGGCCGCTCGAAGTGTCGTATTTTGAGAAGCCATTTTAACATCGTATTCACGGTATATATTAGGTTGTTACAAAAATAATGCTCGAAGGTTGCATTTGAAAAGCTATTTTAACATCGTATTCACGGTATATATTAGGTTGTTACAAAATACTTGTCGCTCGAAGTGTCGTATTTTGAAAAGCCATTTTAACATCGTATTCACGGTATATATTAGGTTGTTACAAAAAATAATGGCCGCTCGAAGTGTCGTATTTTGAAAAGCCATTTTAACATCGTATTCACGGTATATATTAGGTTGTTACAAAAATAATGGCTGCTCGAAGTGTCGTATTTTGAAAAGCTATTTTAACATTCATTCACGGTATATATTAGGTTGTTACAAAAATAATGGCCGCTCGAAGTGTCGTATTTTGAAAAGCCATTTTAACACCGTATTCACGGTATATATTCGGTGAATTTTGGTATACATAATAATTAATGGCTGCTCATTAATAAATTTAACTTATTTTGAACAGAAATATTCTTGAAGTATAGAATATGAACATGACAAAACACGATCTTCGTTTACTTTTTTTGCATGAGTTTAAACTTGGGCATAGTGCATCCAAAATTTCTGCCAATATCAACAAATCTTGAGGAGATGGGTTCACAAGAAATTGGAAAATGTGAAGGTGGTCCCAGAAATTACGTACTGGTGATGAGAGCCTTGAAGATGAATATAGAGGATGGTCCTGAAGTCTTAATAATGAACAACTGCCAGCAGTTGTCGAGCAAAACACACGTCAATGTATGAGAGAAATGTCTCAGACATTTGGCGTCGGCACTGCAACCGTATCACGCCATTCGCAGAGTATTGGTAAAGTAAAAAAAAAGCCCGATAAGTGAGTTCCTCATGATCTCAACGAAAATCAAAAACTTAAGCGTATTGAAGTGTGATCGATGCTCTTTCTGGGTAACACCAATGATCCCTTATTTGACTGAATAGTCACTTGTGATGAAAAGTGGATTCTTTATGATAACCGCAAACAATTATGTCAATGGCTTGATCGTAATGAGTCCCCCAGGTATTTCCAAAAGCAACAGCTGTATTTTTAAATGGTAAAACTTTTAGTTCCAAACCAAATGGTAAAACCATTAGTTCCAAACCAGAGGTGGAATCAGCTTGAAAAGATTTCGTCGCATCACAGACAATAACTTTTTATTAACGAGGAATAAATAATATCGTCAATCAATGGCAGAGAAGCAGAGATGCTCAAGGCTCGTATTTAGACTAATTTCAACATTTCTACGGTTGTTTCTAAAATCGACCATTATTTTTGCCAGACCCTAATATGTATGTATGTATGTATGTATGTATGTATCTCTCTCTCTCTCTCTCTCTCTATATATATATATATATATATATATATAGTGCACCGGTTTGTAACGGAATTAGGTTCTGTTTGTTAATGGTTTTTTTGGAGGTTTATTTTAGTATAAATTTACAGCCTAAATACTTACAGAGTCTATTTAGTTATTATTTATATGTATATATATATATATATACATAATATTAGTGTAGCCCGGCGTTGCTCGGGTGTAATGAAAGCTTTAAAACTAATCCATGGTTCTGGAGCTCAGACTCAGCCTAAAGAATATTTGTGTGAAGTTTGGTGAGACTCGGATATAAATCGTGGATTTGTATAAAGGACATACAGGCAGATAAACAGACACACACACAAACATTTTGCGTTTTATATATATATATTATCGATTTTCTGCACTATTGTAAGAACTGCAACCTTGAAACTTCTGAATATTGCTTCTTATGTCTTTGTCTATGAGTGTATCAAATTTGATTAAAATCAGACCTCTCCTTCTATAAGCCGATTTTTTCGATTATCGATCTTCGATATTTATCGAGGGTAACTCGACACAAACCTAGCTAAGAACACTGGCATACGCTTATAGTACAACTGTGTAAATTTTTAAGAAAATGGACATACACACACAAAGTTCCATTCATAAATAAGTTTATATATATATATATATATATATATATATATATATATATATATATATATATATATATTTTGTTTTTCTTTAATCCGAAGTGGAAGAGTAGGAGGGTAAATTCCAAGAACCTGATCCTAATCAATATTAAAAATGTTTAATATTAAAAAGTGATGCAAGCAGAGAGCTCAATGTATTAAGAATACAGAGCCAATATAAATTAGAGAAAATTTTCAAAATTCAAAGGTGTCGGATGTACATTTCGACATAGGATCTCTAATAGAGACTCTACATCACGTCAGCGACATTGTTCTTCCAAATGGCGAAGGCCCTGAGTTAGAGTGTAGAGGGGCTTTTGATTAACAACAGTTACAAAGTGGGAAAGGACAGAGCTGGTAGTCGCGGGGTTACAGGGTGTTGAAATGGTATATTTAGGAAGGGGAGGAATAGGAGTTAATATTTTATAAAGATAGACAACTAAATGAGTTAAATTACTTTTTAAAGTTGAGATTTTGGGCTGTTTGAAGAGGTGTATTTAGGCGAGAAGGAATGGGTTTCAATATAAGATTTAAAAAAAACTTTTTTTTAACTTTATTTGATTAAACCTTTTAGGTAGAAGCGAGTTAAATGCCAAGAAGTTGTCAGTTTAAAAATTATTAGCAAAAAAATATTAGAGAAAAAAAAATATATATATATACATATATATGTTAACCAAGGAAAAAGGGGTTTAGTCAAAGAATCCATATTTTCTAAAGATAGGCAATTAAAGGAGCTTGGGATAGGAAGGTAGGAGGGTTAAAATACTTTTAAGGTTAACGTTAGGGTAAAATTAAGTTTAAAACTTAAATTGAATCATTTTAATTTATATTCTAACATCTAGTCAACGGAGATTTAAATTTTAAATTTAAGTATTCCAATAATTTGCCTTGTGGCGGCACTTACTGATGAATTCCCTCCTAAGATTCAGTAGCCGGCGTTGGTGGGGTGTTTTAATATTGAAATTTTTTCCAGTAAACATAGACAGTACTTATTACGAAAATTCCTCAGAATACGGGCTGAACCTATCAGTTTCCAGCTAATTTCAGGATCCAGCCCTTCTTTCATTTTCCAGAATGCCCGCGAAAGGGTGGTCTGGTACCTCTGACCGGGGTTCGAGAAAGAGTACCTGTGGTTATACAGTCTTTGTTTGAAAGGACCTGCGGACATACTGATATAGGTTCGGAAGTCCTTTTTTTTTGTGAGATGGAGAAATGCGGGCTTCATAAATCACCTGGGTGGATTTGCATTTTCCCTCTACCGGGCAGGCGTCCACAGAATTACAGTTGCATTCGTTTAGAATTCCGGACCTAGATTCAGCATTGCGCAAGTTCACCAGAATGCTCCTATTATGGGAACTAATAAGGCTGTCCATATTCGGGGTGCAAGAATAACTAATTTTGAGGGTGTACCTATTAAAAATCTTCCGTAGAGGGTTACTGTTATTAAAATGTTTGTGTATTAACTTGAGGAAATATTTACCAATATTGATGTTAGTTTACAATTAGGGGTGTTAAACCAAATTATCTTTCTTTTTCTACAGTTTCCTTTATTTTTATTTTTGGATGATTCGGAGTCTATTGTAGGTTTATTATATGTTAACTTGTTCTTATATCCGCTTTTTTGAAGGGCCTTATTGTAAATATTTTTACTTGCGTTGAAAGTTTTAATGTTGGATGATAATTGGTTGATTCTATTATTCACTATATTGGGTATCTGTTTTATAATATTCTTGGGGTGGTTGGATGAAATATTAATATAAGTGGGGGAACTATTTTCTTTGAGAAATGGTTGGTACGATCCATCAGCCTTATGTCGAAATGTATGATCCTATGTCGAAATGTACATCCGACACCTTTGAATTTTGAAAATTTTCTCTAATATATATATATATATATATATATATATATATATATAACAATATTGCAGTGGGAGACAGTAAACAACTTATACAGAAGAATGTAGAGCAAATATATACTCACTAAATGAGGAATCACCATCAAACTACATGTATTAACAGTGCCTAATGATACCTAATGGTTGAAACTTGGGTAGCTTGGTGGTCATTCCTTATATGGTGAGTATATATATATATATATATATATATATATATATATATATATATATATTGTCATTTAAATAACGCATAAATGAAAATACCACTGATATCTCATTTTAACAGATATATTTACAAAAACTGCACAAAAATATCTTGAAATAGCAAAGAGTAAATTCATTCAATAAAATCGCCATTGGCTTCAGCCACTTCCTCCAGACTATTTCGGAATCACTTGCAACTCTTCTGGGCGGTTTTCTTGTTTAAGTGGGTGAATGTTACCATAATTCTTGCCTGCAGTTCATCTTTTGTTGTTACAAGGATTTTTCTTAGTCTCTCGCTCAACTGCACCCGACACACATCTTTTTTGCATATTATTGCATATATTACAATAAAATATATTGTAGAACAGAGATATTGACTTTGACTTAGATAAAAATACGTATGCTGTTGGCACACTGAATTATTTTAAAATCCTATGTCGGTACATAGTTAACAAAATGTTGCCGACCCCTCAACTAATTCCTGAATATGATAGCAGAATATTGACGCGTTTGTTTTCTTAAGTATCATATTTCTCGTTGATCTTTCGATATTTTTCAAGAGAGTGTGCGTCTAAAGGCCTTTGTGCAAGGTGACCCAAAAAACGGGAATTTTTGATTTGTCCGTTTGTGATTTTTTCTTGTCGGTCGATCTCAAGAGTAAAGTGTACACGACTCTGCCAAGGACTCTGGATGAATTAAAACAGATAATTCAGAATGAAATTCACAGCATCCGAGCTGAGATGTTGTAGCGGTCAACGAGGAATCTCAGAAGCAGATTTCGTACAGGAGGACGCCATCTACAGGATGTATTTTTTAAAAAATGAAAATTCCATCATAATTTCTTAAAAAGCATGTTTTAAGGTTTCAATTACTTTGAATAAAGTATTTTTCTTCCATCACCCTTGGTTTTATTGGATTGTTAAAAAGTTCCCGTTTTTTGGGGTCACCCTGTATCTCTGTCGGGTGTGCGTTGTGGTGCAGCGTATATCGACTAGGAACGACAAATCGGAGTGCCGAGTTCGAATTCCAGTTGAATTCCTTGCATTCACTTACGCACAAATACCCTTGGCAAAGGTATTAATCCGTCTCTTTCCTCCAGTTACGGGTTAAATAATAAGACAGATTGGGTGTATAGCCTTAGCTAGCAACCAGTCTACCGTAGAAAGCAATGGCAATCTACTACGGGAAAATCTTCTGCCCAGTCAGTCGAAAAAGTGACTTACGTAAAAAAATTACGTAATCAATTGTAAAATAGTAGTAACATTTTCGACCACACTAACTCCAAATCAAAACAAAATTTTCTGCCAAAATTTCGAACATGTTAAAAGGGATTAAAAAATTTTATAAAATAAATAAAATTTACTTTGATCTTTCCTCTTCATAATATTACAAACATTCTGACAGAAAAAGTTCGTTTTATTAAGTTTTGAACCTTTTTAAATCATGGCAACCAACTGCGGGATAATCTGCCCAGTCAGTCATGTCTCTTTCGAGACATGATCGCCCAAGCGTGTATCACGTATGGCACTTAATTGACTGATTGAATCTAATGGTTGGAAACATTATTAAGGGTTCTATTGAGCATAAAGTGGGGGATCAGTTTATTACTTCATAACAATAGAAAACTGATCCCCCACTAATTACTACTTAATAATATAATACATCTTTTCCCCCTTTAGCTATGAATCAAATAGCAGGGCAGATTAGGTTCTATAGCCTTGGTCGGCAACCAGTCTACCGTAGAAAGCAATGGCAATCTATTACGGGAAAATCTTCTGCCCAGTCAGTCAAGTCTCTTTCGAGAGATGATCGCCCAAGCGTGTATCACGTATGGCACTTAACTGACTGAGGATCCGTCTGTCAATTTGCGGATATTTGCTGTGTGAGTTTCAATTTACATTTCCGATAGTAGCACATGTCAGACTATCTCTTGAGAAAGAGTGTTTAAAATTAATTAATTCGTATCAATTTTGGATCGCTATAAAGATGGAAGATTATAAGTTGCATTTTATATACTTGATACTTTGTTTATTACCGTAAAACCAAAAATGCCTCTCAAGCAAAAAATAAAAGATATGTTCTGTACGGATGTGCTGACAGAACTGTACGGAGTTGGTTCGCTAAGTTTAGAGTTGGTGATTATAGCCTTAAACAGGACAATTTCTCTAGAAAAAAGGAAGAGAGTACTGGATTGCTATGTGTTGTCCGTTCTTCAACATGGTAATAAATGCTGAACAATATCATCAAAGATAAAAGAAAAACTTGAAGCAACTGAAATGTGTTTCTACAGAAGGTTGCTGCGAATATCATGGATCGAGCATGTGAGCAATGATGAGGTCTTAGAAATGATGGAAACAAAAAGGAAATTAATACTGAGCATCAGGAAGAGAAAGCTGAAGTTCCTGGGACATGTAATGAGCAAGGAGGGCATGGAGAACCTGTTACTAACAGGCCAGACAGAGGGGGAAAAAGAGAGCGGATAACATATTTGAAGGACCTAATCAGGTGGATGTTGGAAGGAGGGTTGCGTGGTGTAACAGGAGAAAGCGTGCTAAAAGCCTCCAGGGATAATGAGACGTGGAAAGCCATGATATTGAAGGGACAGCGCACATAGAAGAAGAAGAAGAAGAAGAAGAAGAAGAAGAAGAAGAAGAAGAAGAAGAAGAAGAAGACCGATAATGAGAAATGGATCGTTTATGAGAATATCCAGCAGTAAAGATCCTCAGGTAAGCCACATGAGCCAACTTTTGCTATCCAAAAACAGTTCTTCATCAAAAGAAAGTCATGCTGTGCATCTGGTGAGATTGGAAAGGAATTCTGTACTATGAGTTTCTGCTAAGTAACTATTCAGGTAATTCTGAAAAGTACTGCTCGCAGATGTGCGATGGATGTGCGTTGTGGTGCAGTGGATATAAATTCGTCTCTTCCCTCCAGTTATGGGTTAAATAATAGGACAGATTTGGTTCTATAGCCTTGGCTAGCCGCCAATCTACCGTAGAAAGTAATGGCAACCTACTGCGGGATAATCTTCTGGCCAGTCGGTCATGTCTCTTTTGAGACATGATCGCCCAAAGCATGTATCACGTATGACATTTAACTGACTGACTGCTCGCAACCGGACGAATTAAAGACAGCAATTCAAGAAAAACGCCCAGAATTAACGAACAGGAACACTGTTGATTTACAAGTAGGATTATGCCAGACATCACGTTTCTTTGTCGACTTGCAAAAATTGTTGCATCTTGGCTGAGATGTGTTACACTACTCGTCGTATTCACTAGACATTGATCCTTCAGATTTTCATTTATTCAGGTTCTTACAAAATAATTTCAAAGGTAAAATTTTAATTCTATGGAAAAAAACCACCTGAACGAAATTTTTGCCATGAAACCACCGAAATTTTGGAAAGAAGACATATTTAATTTAAAAGAAAAATGGAGAAAGCCTGTGTAGCAGAATGGTTCATATTTAGTTGAATAAATATTTAATGAAATAATTTTGTTTTGGGTTTCAATTTCCCCTAAAAATTGACATGAATTTTCCTTTTAACCCAATATATATCTATCATAGAATCTCATGTGCGTATCGACACGTTCACATTGCCCAGACTAGACTGATGCAGACAATTTAATTTCGATGCACAATTAAATTTGTGTTGTTCTTTCCATAAACATCTGACCTAACCAAGCAGTTATTGGCTTTAGATAGCTAATCTTCTTCTTCTTCTTCTTCTTCTTCTTCTTCTTCTTCTTCTTCTTCTTCTTCTTCTTCTTCCAGTTGGCTTTCTGCAATCTCTCCTTTTTTCCTTTTTCGTCTTCTTCTCCTCCTCCTTTTTCTTCTGCTTCTCCTCATCTTCCTACTCCTCTTCTTCTTCTTCTTCTTCTAGTTGACCTTCTGCTATCTCTCCTTCTTTTTTCCTTCTTCTTCTTCTGCTCTTCCTCATTCTTCTTCTGTTTCTCTTCCTGCTCTTCTTCTACTTCTTCTTCTTCTTCCAGTTTGCTTTCGGCAAACTCGCCTTCTTTTTCCTTCTTCGTCTTCTTCTCCCCCTCCTTCTTCTTCTGCTTCTCCTCATCTTCTTGCTCTTCTTCTTCTTCTTCTTCTTCCAGTTGGACTTCTATTATATCTCCTTCTTTTTCCTTCTTCTTCTTCTTCTTCTTCTTTTCTTCTTCCTGCTCCTCCTCCTCTTCTTCTTCTTCTTCTTCCAGTTGACCTTCTGCTATCTCACCTTCTTTTTTCCTTCTTCTTCTTCTGCTCCTCCTCCTTCTTCTTCTGTTTCTCATCCTCTTCCTGCTCCTCCTCCTCCTCCTCCTCTTCTTCTTCTTCTTCTTCCAGTTGGCTTTCTGCTATCTCTTCATCTTTTTTCCTTTTTCTTCTTCATCTTTCTTTTTCTTCTTCTCCTCCTCCCTTAATCCTCCTTCTTTTTCTTCTTCTTCTGCTCCTCCTCCTTCTTCTTTTTCTTCTTCTTCCAGTTGCCCTCCTGCCATCTCTCCTTTTTGCCTCCTCCTCCTCCTCCTCCTTCTTCTTCTTCTTCTTCTACTTCTTCTTCTTCTTCTTCGTCTTCTTCTTCCAGGTGCCCTTTCTTCCATCTATCCTTCTATTTTTCTTCTTCTTCTTCTTTTTCTTTTACTGATCCTCTTCCTCCCCCTTCTTCTTCTTCTGCTCCTCTTCTTCCTCCTCCTCCCCTTCCTTTTCTTCTTCTTCTTCTTCTTAATTGTCTATATTTCAGACATGACGTATTGTAATTATTTACACTATTTACAATGTTCGGACTGCTATCCTTATCTTGGCGGTTAGAAATTTACTGAACCCCAAACGCAAGATCAAAACCAATAATATTGATCAAGTATATATATATATATATATATATATATATATATATATATATCAGAAGTACTGGACCCTATGTAATAGCAATATTCTAAGCATGGACGAATAGTAAACTTACATAGATAGACACGGGAACAAAAACCGTCTAACATGACAGTGATCCAAACACCCTGGCAGGAGATCCAGCAATGGATTCAATATAGCCTTCCCACTTCTTGTCAGCCGAGATCGTTACCCCAAGAGGGCATATCGAGACACTCCCTTGGAGGTCAGCATCAGCTATGCCGATGGAATGCAAAGAGGGTTCTCTCAGATGATTAACAGAGAGCAGTTCAATTTTGGAAGCGATAAAATGAACAAGCCATCCATTGCTCCAGTTAACAACAGGTCGGTAAAAAGTCATGGCAATTCGTAGATAATAAAGAAAAGGAATATGTGGAGAAGTCAATAGGAAAACCACGCCAACATTTTTTCGAAGAAGTCATCGCAGTTCACAGTTAATGAAGAAAGGGAATTTGTGGAAAAGGAAATGGAAAACCACTTCAATATCTTTCCCACTGGAGTAGATAGACAAAACTATCACCCGGTTCACACTCCACCCACATCTAGTGAACAGGTGAAGAGGCTCATCCCTTGTTTCCTGTTTAGGATGCGGCTCCCGGTTTTCTCTTTTCTAATCTTCTCACTTTTCTTTTTTAAATTGGAGTAGATAGACTAAACTATCGCCCGGTTCACACTCCACGCACGTCTATTAAACAGGTGTAGAGGCTCATCCCTTGTTTCCTGTTTAGGATGTGGTTTCTGGTTTTCTCTTTTCCAATCTTTTCACTCCTATATAGCCCCCTGCGAATCAGTGGCGTTACCGCCTTGGTCGGGATGATATGATTAAAAAAAAAAGTCTTGATAATCTACGGTTAATGAAGAAAAGGAATTTCTGGTAAAGGGAATGGGAAACTATTCCACTATCTTTCCCAAGAAGTTATGGCAATTGACAATAAATAAAGAAAAGGAATCTGCGGAGAAGTCAACAGGAAACCACTCCATTATTTTTCCCAAGAAATCATGGCAATTCGCAGATAATAAAGAAATGGCATCTGTGAAGGAGGCAACAAGAAACCACTCCACTATCTTTCCCAAGAAATCATGGCAATTCACATTTAATGATGAAATACTCCAAGAAACCATTCTGCTATTTTTCAGATTCTGAGCATAAGTGTCCTTTTTCTTACCATTTTCTTAAAGACGCTAATAGAAGGAATACTGTATTATATTTGACTGAAAAATCTGCACAAAAACACGTGTGACAATCGCTCTTATGAGATTGTCCTTTTTCTTACTAGTTTCTTAGAGACGTCCGTAGCATGGTACTAAATCTTCTAGATTCAAACGAATTTATACTGAGCTGGTAGATGGACTACTGTATTATATTTGACCGAAAAATCTGCACCAAAAGACGTGTGACAATCGCTCTTATGAGACTTAGGATGTCTTTCTTGGAATTACATTTATACTTTTTAACGGTACAAAACTTTGTTTGGTAGCAATGTTTTCCGTATTAAAAATATATGTATATGCATTATATATATATATATATATATATATATATATATATATATATATATATATATATATAAGAGATAATTGAAGTGCTTCAACTGATCTTGTTTACCTTAAAATGTTTATTCGTATTCTAGACAAACACTAACAATGTCAACACACTATGAGATATTAATCAGATACATTGAAAATCCGATATTTACTGTTTAGAAAATGTGTCATGACAAATTTACATGAAAATATTTAACTCTGATGATAATCAAATGCTTCTCTCATATTTCTCTTTTCTGCAAAGAAATATATAAACCGTCTCTGTTGGCATTTCTAGGATGAAAATTATTTTAACCACTCAAATTTGGACTGTTGTCTTCATCTTAAAAGTGTTTACATGATTCTGACTATTGTCCTTATCTTTACTGACATTTGCATGACGTTTAATTATAGATCATTCTATTTGTTTATATTTCTGAGATGAGGTAATATTTACAGTATTTACATTGTTCGGACTATTGTCCTCATCTTTACTGACATTTGTACGACGTTTCGGCCGTCGTTCGCTCCGGCCTTCTTCAGGCTCTAGGAATTTTGAACCGAACCCTTTATTACAATCACTGGGGTATGTGAACTCTATTCCTTGCGTAAAGTCTCTATTAGAAGTCATGAGTTATCTCCCTCTAACCCTGCAAGTTACTTGTTCACCACTGCTGTAGCTTAGTATTAAACCCAATTCTAAGAGTCAAATCATGCGTCCTTATAGACAAGAACAACTGCCTTTTTGGGACTTATAAACCTAATGTCCAGTAACCCCTTTTTTTTACCAGAGTTCATATTGCAATTTTTGATATTAATGGTTTTCTCTAGTATTTTTTATTAGAACTCATATTGCAATTTTTTGACACTAATGATTTTCTCTGGAACTTCGTGTTACTGGTTCCCATATTTTGTTAAAGGAAGATAACTCATCACTTCCAATCGAGGCTTTACGCAAGAAATAAAGTTCATATACCCCCGTGATTGTAATAAAGGGTTCGAAATTCCTAGCATCTGAAGAAGGCCGGGGCGTACAACAGCCGAAACATCGTACAAATGGCAACAAAGATGAGGACAATAGTCTGAATAAACTCAATACTGTAAATACTACTTCATCTCAGAAATATAGACAAATGTCTTCATCTGTGTTGTTATTATTACATCATTTCGACCAGTACTGCTTGCCTTCTTCAATTCAGTTAGATTAAGTTTAAGGCTCAAAGTTATTCACTCAGGATTGTCTTAGTTGATTAAATCGTTGTTCGGGAATTTTATGTCATTCATTGTGAGTATAATCGCTCTTCTGGTTAGATTTAAACTCAGTGGTTAAATTGTGACCAATAAGCAGGTTTAGTTCGAACTTTCCTGAAGTCTACCCGGATCGACAATCACCTGATGAGGAGTGTAGCGCGAAAAATTCGAAATTTTGGAATAATAGCAACTAAGATGAGGATAATCGTCCGAGTATAAACATAAATTCTTTTATACTTGAAAGGAATCTGAAACAACTGACGCAATCGAAGAATAAAATGTTCAGAATTGAAGTTTAAACAATTATACAAAATTATTATTTTCTTTTTTTTTTTTTTAATACTGTATTAATCTTTCAGGGTGTAAGCAATCATAGAGAAAAGGAATCATAAACAAAACGGAATTGTGGCGAATTCAACGGGAAACCACTCCATTATATTTCCTAAGATGCCATTCGAAGATAAGAAAGAAAACGAATCTGTGAAGAAGTCAGTCAGTTAAGTGCCATACGTGATACACGCTTGGGCGATCATGTCTCGAAAGAGATATGACTGACTGAGACAGAAGATTATCCCGCAGTAGGTTGCCATTGCTTTCTGTGGTAGACTGGATGCCGACCAAGGCTATAGAACCCAGTCTGTCCTGCTATTTAACCCATAACTGAAAGGATGAGACGGATTAATACCTTTCCCAAGGGTATTTGCGCGTAAGTGAATACAATGGATTCAACTGGAATTCGAACACGGCTCCCCATTTCTCGTTCCGAGTCGATATCCACTGTACCACAACGCACATCCTGTGAAGAAGGCAATGGGAAAAAACACCCACTATTTTACCCAAGAAGTCATGGCAATTAGTAGATAATAAAGAAAAGGAATCTTTGGAGAAGTCAACAGAAAACCACTCCACTATCTTTTCCAAGAAGTCATGCCAATTCACAGATAATAAAGAAAAGGAATCTTTGGAGAAGTCAACAGAAAACCACTCCACTATCTTTCCCAAGAAGTCATGGCAATTCACAGATAATAAAGAATAAGGAATCTTTGGAGAAGTCAACAGAAAACCACTCCACTATCTTTCCCAAAAAGTCATGCCAATTCACAGATAATAAAGAAAAGGAATCTTTGGAGAAGTCAACAGAAAACCACTCCACTATCTTTCCCAAGAAGTCATGGCAATTCACAGATAATAAAGAATAAGGAATCTGTGGAGAAGTCAACAGAAAACCACTCCACTATCTTTCCCAAGAAGTCATGGCAATTCACAGATAATAAAGAATAAGGAATCTGTGGAGAAGTCAACAGAAAACCACTCCACTATCTTTCCCAAGAAGTCATGGCAATTCACAGATAATAAAGAATAAGGAATCTGTGGAGAAGTCAACAGAAAACCACTCCACTATCTTTCCCAAGAAGTCATGCCAATTCACAGATAATAAAGAAAAGGAATCTTTGGAGAAGTCAACAGAAAACCACTCCACTATCTTTCCCCAGAAGTCATGCCAATTCACAGATAATAAAGAAAGGGAATCTTTGGAGAAGTCAACAGAAAACCACTCCACTATCTTTCCCAAGAAGTCATGGCAATTCGTAGATAATAAAGAAAAGGAATCTTTGGAGAAGTCAACAGAAAACCACTCCACTATCTTTCCCAAGAAGTCATGGCAATTCACAGATAATGAAGAATAAGGAATCTGTGGAGAAGTCAACAGAAAACCACTCCACTATCTTTCCCAAGAAGTCATGCCAATTCACAGATAATAAAGAAAAGGAATCTTTGGAGAAGTCAACAGAAAACCACTCCACCATCTTTCCCAAGAAGTCATGCCAATTCACAGATAATAAAGAAAAGGAATCTTTGGAGAAGTCAACAGGAAACCACTCCACTATCTTTCCCCAGAAGTCATGCCAATTCACAGATAATAAAGAAAGGGAATCTTTGGAGAAGTCAACAGAAAACCACTCCACTATCTTTCCCAAGAAGTCATGGCAATTCGTAGATAATAAAGAAAAGGAATCTTTGGAGACGTCAACAGAAAACCACTCCACTATCTTTCCCCAGAAGTCATGGCAATTCGTAGATAATAAAGAAAAGGAATCTTTGGAGAAGTCAACAGGAAACCACTCCACTATCTTTCCCCAGAAGTCATGCCAATTCACAGATAATAAAGAAAGGGAATCTTTGGAGAAGTCAACAGGAAACCACTCCACTATCTTTCCCCAGAAGTCATGCCAATTCACAGATAAAAAAGAAAGGGAATCTTTGGAGAAGTCAACAGGAAACCACTCCACTATCTTTCCCCAGAAGTCATGGCAATTCACAGATAATAAAGAAATGGAATCTTTGGAGAGGTCAACAGGAAACAACTCCACTATCTTTCCCCAGAAGTCATGGCAATTCACAGATAAAAAAGAAAGGGAATCTTTGGAGAAGTCAACAGAAAACCACTCCACTATCTTTCCCCAGAAGTCATGGCAATTCACAGATAAAAAAGAAAGGGAATATTTGGAGAAGTCAACAGAAAACCACTCCACTATCTTTCCCAAGAAGTCATGGCAATTCACAGATAAAAAAGAAAGGGAATCTTTGGAGAAGTCAGCAGGAAAACACTCCACTATCTTTCCCAAAGAGTCATGGCAATTCACAGATAAAAAAGAAAGGGGAATCTTTGGGAGAAGTCAACAGAAAACCACTCCACTATCTTTTCCAAGAAGTCATGGCAATTCACAGATAAAAAAGAAAGGGGAATCTTTGGAGAAGTCAACAGAAAACCACTCCACTATCTTTTCCAAGAAGTCATGGCAATTCGTAGATAATAAAGAAAAGGAATCTGTGGAGAAGTCAACAGAAAACCACTCCACTATCTTTCCCAAGAAGTCATGCCAATTCACAGATAAAAAAGGAATCTTTGGAGAAGTCAACAGAAAACCACTCCACTATCTTTTCCAAGAAGTCATGGCAATTCACAGATAAAAAAGAAAGGGAATCTTTGGAGAAGTCAACAGAAAACCACTCCACTATCTTTCCCAAGAAGTCATGGCAATTCGTAGATAATAAAGAAAAGGAATCTGTGGAGAAGTCAACAGAAAACCACTCCACTATCTTTCCCAAGAAGTCATGCCAATTCACAGATAATAAAGAAAAGGAATCTTTGGAGAAGTCAACAGAAAACCACTCCACTATCTTTCCCCAGAAGTCATGGCAATTCACAGATAAAAAGAAAGGGAATCTTTGGAGAAGTCAACAGGAAACCACTCCACTATCTTTCCCCAGAAGTCATGCCAATTCACAGATAAAAAAGAAAGGGAATCTTTGGAGAAGTCAACAGAAAACACTCACTATCTTTCCCAGAAGTCATGGCAATTCACAGATAAAAAAGAAAGGGAATCTTTGGAGAAGTCAACAGAAAACCACTCCACTATCTTTCCCAAGAAGTCATGGCAATTCACAGATAAAAAGAAAGGGAATCTTTGGAGAAGTCAACAGGAAAACACTCCACTATCTTTCCCAAGTCATGGCAATTCACAGATAAAAAAGAAAGGGAATCTTTGGAGAAGTCAACAGAAAACCACTCCACTATCTTTTCCAAGAAGTCATGGCAATTCACAGATAAAAAAGAAAGGGAATCTTTGGAGAAGTCAATGAGAAAACCACTCCACTATCTTTTCCAAAAAGTCATGGCAATTCGTAGATAATAAAGAAAAGGAATCTGTGGAGAAGTCAACAGAAAACCACTCCACTATCTTTCCCAAGAAGTCATGGCAATTCACAGATAAAAAAGAATAGGAATCTTTGGAGAAGTCAACAGAAAACCACTCCACTATCTTTTCCAAGAAGTCATGGCAATTCACAGATAAAAAGAAAGGGGAATCTTTGGAGAAGTCAACAGAAAACCACTCCACTATCTTTCCCAAGAAGTCATGGCAATTCGTAGATAATAAGAAAAGGAATCTTTGGAGAAGTCAACAGGAAACCACTCCACTATCTTTCCCCAGAAGTCATGCCAATTCACAGATAAAAAAGAAAGGGAATCTTTTGGAGAAGTCAACAGGAAACCACTCCACTATCTTTCCCAAGAAGTCATGGCAATTCGTAGATAATAAAGAAAAGGAATCTTTGGAGAAGTCAACAGGAAACCACTCCACTATCTTTCCCCAGAAGTCATGCCAATTCACAGATAAAAAAGAAAGGGAATCTTTGGAGAAGTCAACAGAAAACCACTCCACTATCTTTCCCCAGAAGTCATGGCAATTCACAGATAAAAAAGAAAGGGAATCTTTGGAGAAGTCAACAGAAAACCACTCCACTATCTTTCCCAAGAAGTCATGGCAATTCACAGATAAAAAAGAAAGGAATCTTTGGAGAAGTCAACAGAAAACCACTCCACTATCTTTTCCAAGAAGTCATGGCAATTCACAGATAAAAAAGAAAGGGAATCTTTGGAGAAGTCAACAGAAAACCACTCCACTATCTTTTCCAAGAAGTCATGGCAATTCGTAGATAATAAAGAAAAAGGAATCTGTGGAGAAGTCAACAGAAAACCACTCCACTATCTTTCCCAAGAAGTCATGGCAATTCACAGATAAAAAAGAAAGGGAATCTTTGGAGAAGTCAACAGGAAACCACTCCACTATCTTTCCCAAGAAGTCATGGCAATTCACAGATAAAAAAGAAAAGGGAATCTTTGGAGAAGTCAACAGAAAACCACTCCACTATCTTTTCCAAGAAGTCATGGCAATTCACAGATAAAAAAGAAAGGGAATCTTTGGAGAAGTCAACAGAAAACCACTCCACTATCTTTTCCAAGAAGTCATGGCAATTCGTAGATAATAAAAGAAAAGGAATCTGTGGAGAAGTCAACAGAAAACCACTCCACTATCTTTCCCAAGAAGTCATGGCAATTCACAGATAAAAAAGAAAGGGAATCTTTGGAGAAGTCAACAGAAAACCACTCCACTATCTTTTCCAAGAAGTCATGGCAATTCGTAGATAATAAAAGAAAAGGAATCTGTGGAGAAGTCAACAGAAAACCACTCCACTATCTTTCCCCAGAAGTCATGGCAATTCACAGATAAAAAAGAAAGGGAATCTTTGGAGAAGTCAACAGAAAACCACTCCACTATCTTTCCCAAGAAGTCATGGCAATTCACAGATAAAAAAGAAAGGAATCTTTGGAGAAGTCAACAGGAAAACACTCCACTATCTTTCCCAAGAAGTCATGGCAATTCACAGATAAAAAAAGAAAGGGAATCTTTGGAGAAGTCAACAGAAAACCACTCCACTATGTTTTCCAAGAAGTCATGGCAATTCACAGATAAAAAAGAAAGGGAATCTTTGGAGAAGTCAACAGAAAACCACTCCACTATCTTTCCCAAGAAGTCATGGCAATTCACAGATAAAAAGAAAGGGAATCTTTGGAGAAGTCAACAGAAAACCACTCCACTATCTTTTCCAAGAAGTCATGGCAATTCGTAGATAATAAAGAAAAGGAATCTGTGGAGAAGTCAACAGAAAACCACTCCACTATCTTTCCCAAGAAGTCATGGCAATTCACAGATAAAAAAGAAAGGGAATCTTTGGAGAAGTCAACAGAAAACCACTCCACTATCTTTTCCAAGAAGTCATGGCAATTCACAGATAAAAAGAAAGGGAATCTTTGGAGAAGTCAACAGAAAACCACTCCACTATCTTTCCCAAGAAGTCATGGCAATTCACAGATAAAAAAGAAAGGGAATCTTTGGAGAAGTCAACAGAAAACCACTCCACTATCTTTTCCAAGAAGTCATGGCAATTCGTAGATAATAAAGAAAAGGAATCTGTGGAGAAGTCAACAGAAAACCACTCCACTATCTTTCCCAAGAAGTCATGGCAATTCACAGATAAAAAAGAAAGGGAATCTTTGGAGAAGTCAACAGAAAACCACTCCACTATCTTTTCCAAGAAGTCATGGCAATTCGTAGATAATAAAGAAAAGGAATCTGTGGAGAAGTCAACAGAAAACCACTCCACTATCTTTCCCAGAAGTCATGGCAATTCACAGATAAAAAAGAAAGGGAATCTTTGGAGAAGTCAACAGAAAACCACTCCACTATCTTTCCCAAGAAGTCATGGCAATTCACAGATAAAAAAGAAAGGGAATCTTTGGAGAAGTCAACAGGAAAACACTCCACTATCTTTCCCAAGAAGTCATGGCAATTAACAGATAAAAAAGAAAGGGAATCTTTGGAGAAGTCAACAGAAAACCACTCCACTATCTTTTCCAAGAAGTCATGGCAATTCACAGATAAAAAAGAAAGGGAATCTTTGGAGAAGTCAACAGAAAACCACTCCACTATCTTTCCCAAGAAGTCATGGCAATTCGTAGATAATAAAGAAAAGGAATCTGTGGAGAAGTCAACAGAAAACCACTCCACTATCTTTCCCAAGAAGTCATGGCAATTCACAGATAATAAAGAATAAGGAATCTGTGGAGAAGTCAACAGAAAACCACTCCACTATCTTTCCCAAGAAGTCATGGCAATTCACAGATAAAAAAGAAAGGGAATCTTTGGAGAAGTCAACAGAAAACCACTCCACTATCTTTTCCAAGAAGTCATGGCAATTCACAGATAAAAAGAAAGGGAATCTTTGGAGAAGTCAACAGAAAACCACTCCACTATCTTTCCCAAGAAGTCATGGCAATTCGTAGATAATAAAGAAAAAGGAATCTTTGGAGAAGTCAACAGAAAACCACTCCACTATCTTTCCCAAGAAGTCATGGCAATTCGTAGATAATAAAGAAAAAGGAATCTGTGGAGAAGTCAACAGAAAACCACTCCACTATCTTTCCCAAGAAGTCATGCCAATTCACAGATAATAAAGAAAAGGAATCTTTGGATAAGTCAACAGAAAACCACTCCACTATCTTTCCCAAGAAGTCATGGCAATTCACAGATAATAAAGAATAAGGAATCTGTGGAGAAGTCAACAGAAAACCACTCCACTATCTTTCCCAAGAAGTCATGGCAATTCACAGATAATAAAGGAATAAGGAATCTGTGGAGAAGTCAACAGGAAACCACTCCACTATCTTTCCCCAGAAGTCATGCCAATTCACAGATAAAAAAGAAAGGGAATCTTTGGAGAAGTCAACAGGAAACCACTCCACTATCTTTCCCTAGAAGTCATGGCAATTCACAGATAATAAAGAAAAGGAATCTTTGGAGAAGTCAACAGGAAACCACTCCACTATCTTTCCCCAGAAGTCATGCCAATTCACAGATAAAAAAGAAAAGGGAATCTTTGGAGAAGTCAACAGAAAACCACTCCACTATCTTTCCCAAGAAGTCATGTCAATTCACAGATAAAAAAGAAAAGGGAATCTTTGGAGAAGTCAACAGGGAAAACACTCCACTATCTTTCCCAAGAGAAGTCCTTGGCAATTCACAGATAAAAAAGAAAGGGAATCTTTGGAAAGTCAAACAGAAAACCACTCTACTATCTTTTCCAGAAGTCATGACAATTCACAGATAAAAAAGAAAGGGAATCTTTGGAGAAGTCAACAGAAAACCACTCCACTATCTTTCCCAAGAAGTCATGGCAATTCGTAGATAATAAAGAAAAGGAATCTGTGGAGAAGTCAACAGAAAACCACTCCCACTATCTTTCCCAAGAAGTCATGGCAATTCACAGATAATAAAGAATAAGGAATCTGTGGAGAAGTCAACAGAAAACCACTCCACTATCTTTCCCAAGAAGTCATGGCAATTCACAGATAAAAAGAAGGGAATCTTTGGAGAAGTCAACGAAAACCACTCCACTATCTTTTCCAAGAAGTCATGGCAATTCACAGATAAAAAAGAAAGGGAATCTTTGGAGAAGTCAACAGAAAACCACTCCACTATCTTTCCCAAGAAGTCATGGCAATTCGTAGATAATAAAAAAGAGGAATCTTTGGAGAAGTCAACAGAAAACCACTCCACTATCTTTCCCAAGAAGTCATGGCAATTCGTAGATAATAAAGAAAGATCTGTGGAGAAGTCAACAGAAAACCACTCCACTATCTTTCCCAAGAAGTCATGCCAATTCACAGATAATAAAGAAAAGGAATCTTTGGGAGTCAACAGAAAACCACTCCACTATCTTTCCCCATGAAAATTCCATGGCAATTCACAGATAATAAAGAGCCGGGAATCTGTGGAGAAGTCAACAGAAAACCACTCCACTATCTTTCCCAGAAGTCATGGCAATTCACAGATAATAAAGAATAAGGAATCTGTGGAGAAGTCAACAGGAAACCACTCCACTATCTTTCCCCAGAAGTCATGCCAATTCACAGATAAAAAAGAAGGAATCTTTGGAGAAGTCAACAGGAAACCACTCCATTATCTTTCCCCAGAAGTCATGGCAATTCACAGATAATAAAGAAAGGAATCTTTGGAGAAGTCAACAGGAAACCACTCCACTATCTTTCCCCAGGAGTCATGCCAATTCACAGATAAAAAAGAAAGGGAATCTTTGGAGAAGTCAACAGAAAACCACTCCACTATCTTTCCCCAGAAGTCATGGCAATTCACAGATAAAAAAAGAAAGGGGATCTTTGGAGAAGTCAACAGAAAACCACTCCACTATCTTTCCCAAGAAGTCATGGCAATTCACAGATAATAAAAGAATAAGGAATCTGTGGAGAAGTCAGCTTGACTCCTCCACTATCTTTCCAAAGTCATGGCAATTCACAGATAATAAAGAATAAGGAATCTGTGGAGAAGTCAACAGAAAACCACTCCACTATCTCCCAAGAAGTCATGGCAATTCACAGATAAAAGAAAAGGGAATCTTTGGAGAAGTCAACAGAAAACCACTCCACTATCTTTCCCCAGAAGTCATGCCAATTCACAGATAATAAAGAAAAGGAATCTTTGGAGAAGTCAACAGGAAACCACTCCACTATCTTTCCCCAGAAGTCATGGCAATTCACAGATAATAAAGAAAAGGAATCTTTGGAGAAGTCAACACGAGCTCCTCCCCACTATCTTTCCCCAGAAGTCTGCCAATTCACAGATAAAAAGAAAGGGAATCTTTGGAGAAGTCAACAGAAAACCACTCCACTATCTTTCCCCAGAAGTCATGCCAATTCACAGATAATAAAGAAAGGAATCTTTGGAGAAGTCAACAGAAAACCACTCCACTCTCTTTCCCAAGAAGTCATGGCAATTCACAGATAATAAAGAATAAGGAATCTGTGGAGAAGTCAACAGAAAACCACTCCACTATCTTTCCCAAGAAGTCATGGCAATTCACAGATAATAAAGAATAAGGAATCTGTGGAGAAGTCATCAGAAAACCACTCCACTATCTTTCCCAAGAAGTCATGGCAATTCACAGATAAAAAAGAAAGGGAATCTTTGGAGAAGTCAAATAGAAACCACTCACTATCTTTTCCAAGAAGTCATGGCAATTCGTAGATAATAAAGAAAAGGAATCTGTGGAGAAGTCAACAGAAACCACTCCAATTATCTTTCCCCAGAAGTCATGGCAATTCACAGATAAAAAAGAAAGGGAATCTTTGGAGAAGTCAACAGAAAACCACTCCACTATCTTTCCCAAGAAGTCATGGCAATTCACAGATAAAAAAGAAAAGGGAATCTGGAGAAGTCAACAGGAAAACACTCCACTATCTTTCCCAAGAAGTCATGGCAATTCACAGATAAAAAAGAAAGGGAATCTTTGGAGAAGTCAAACAGAAAACCACTCCACTATATTTTCCAAGAAGTCATGGCAATTCACAGATAAAAAAGAAAGGGAATCTTTGGAGAAGTCAACAGAAAACCACTCCACTATCTTTCCCAAGAAGTCATGGCAATTCACAGATAAAAAGAAAGGGAATCTTTGGAGAAGTCAACAGAAAACCACTCCACTATCTTTTCCAAGAAGTCATGGCAATTCGTAGATAATAAAGAAAAGGAATCTGTGGAGAAGTCAACAGAAAACCACTCCACTATCTTTCCCAAGAAGTCATGGCAATTCACAGATAAAAAGAAAGGGAATCTTTGGAGAAGTCAACAGAAACCACTCCACTATCTTTTCCAAGAAGTCATGGCAATTCACAGATAAAAAGAAAGGGAATCTTTGGAGAAGTCAACAGAAAACCACTCCACTATCTTTCCCAAGAAGTCATGGCAATTCACAGATAAAAAAGAAAGGGAATCTTTGGAGAAGTCAACAGAAACCACTCCACTATCTTTTCCAAGAAGTCATGGCAATTCGTAGATAATAAAGAAAAGGAATCTGTGGAGAAGTCAACAGAAAACCACTCCACTATCTTTCCCAAGAAGTCATGGCAATTCACAGATAAAAAAGAAAGGGAATCTTTGGAGAAGTCAACAGAAAACCACTCCACTATCTTTTCCAAGAAGTCATGGCAATTCGTAGATAATAAAGAAAAGGAATCTGTGGAGAAGTCAACAGAAAACCACTCCACTATCTTTCCCCAGAAGTCATGGCAATTCACAGATAAAAAAGAAAGGGAATCTTTTGAGAAGTCAACAGAAAACCACTCCACTATCTTTCCCAAGAAGTCATGGCAATTCACAGGATAAAAAGAAAGGGAATCTTTGGAGAAGTCAACAGGAAAAACACTCCACTATCTTTCCCAAGAAGTCATGGCAATTAACAGATAAAAAGAAAGGGAATCTTGGAGAAGTCAACAGAAAACCACTCCACTATCTTTTCCAAGAAGTCATTACAATTCACAGATAAAAAAGAAAGGGAATCTTTGGAGAAGTCAACAGAAAACCACTCCACTATCTTTCCTAAGAAGTCATGGCAATTCGTAGATAATAAAGAAAAGGAATCTGTGGAGAAGTCAACAGAAAACCACTCCACCATCTTTCCCAAGAAGTCATGGCAATCTACAGATAGTTTCAAAGAATAAGGAATCTGTGGAGAAGTCAACAGAAACCACTCCAATTATCTTTCCCAAGAAGTCATGGCAATTCACAGATAAAAAAGAAAGGGAATCTTTGGAGAAGTCAACAGAAAACCACTCCACTATCTTTTCCAAGAAGTCATGGCAATTCACAGATAAAAAAGAAAGGGAATCTTTGGAGAAGTCAACAGAAAACCACTCCACTATCTTTCCCAAGAAGTCATGGCAATTCGTAGATAATAAAGAAAAGGAATCTTTGGAGAAGTCAACAGAAAACCACTCCACTATCTTTCCCAAGAAGTCATGGCAATTCGTAGATAATAAAGAAAAGGAATCTGTGGAGAAGTCAACAGAAAACCACTCCACTATCTTTCCCAAGAAGTCATGCCAATTCACAGATAATAAAGAAAAGGAATCTTTGGATAAGTCAACAGAAAACCACTCCACTATCTTTCCCAAGAAGTCATGGCAATTCACAGATAATAAAGAATAAGGAATCTGTGGAGAAGTCAACAGAAAACCACTCCACTATCTTTCCCAAGAAGTCATGGCAATTCACAGATAATAAAGAATAAGGAATCTGTGGAGAAGTCAAATAGGAAACCACTCCACTATCTTTCCCCAGAAGTCATGCCAATTCACAGATAAAAAAGAAAGGGAATCTTTGGAGAAGTCAACAGGAAACCACTCCACTATCTTTCCCTAGAAGTCATGGCAATTCACAGATAATAAAGAAAAGGAATCTTTGGAGAAGTCACAGGAAACCACTCCACTATCTTTCCCCAGAAGTCATGCCAATTCACAGATAAAAAAGAAAGGGAATCTTTGGAGAAGTCAACAGAAAACCACTCCACTATCTTTCCCAAGAAGTCATGGCAATTCACAGATAAAAAAGAAAGGGAATCTTTGGAGAAGTCAACAGGAAAACACTCACTATCTTTCCCAAGAAGTCATGGCAATTCACAGATAAAAAAGAAAGGGAATCTTTGGAGAAGTCAACAGAAAACCACTCCACTATCTTTTCCAAGAAGTCATGGCAATTCACAGATAAAAAAGAAAGGGAATCTTTGGAGAAGTCAACAGAAAACCACTCCACTATCTTTCCCAAGAAGTCATGGCAATTCGTAGATAATAAAGAAAAGGAATCTGTGGAGAAGTCAACAGAAAACCACTCCACTATCTTTCCCAAGAAGTCATGGCAATTCACAGATAATAAAGAATAAGGAATCTGTGGAGAAGTCAACAGAAAACCACTCCACTATCTTTCCCAAGAAGTCATGGCAATTCACAGATAAAAAAGAAAGGGAATCTTTGGAGAAGTCAACAGAAAACCACTCCACTATCTTTTCCAAGAAGTCATGGCAATTCACAGGATAAAAAGAAAGGGAATCTTTGGAGAAGTCAACAGAAAACCACTCCACTATCTTTCCCAAGAAGTCATGGCAATTCGTAGATAATAAAGAAAGGGAATCTTTGGAGAAGTCAACAGAAAACCACTCCACTATCTTTTCCTAAGAAGTCATGGCAATTCGTAGATAATAAAGAAAAGGAATCTGTGGAGAAGTCAACAGAAAACCACTCCACTATCTTTCCCAAGAAGTCATGCCAATTCACAGATAATAAAGAAAAGGAATCTTTGGAGAAGTCAACAGAAAACCACTCCACTATCTTTCCCAAGAAGTCATGGCAATTCACAGATAATAAAGAATAAGGAATCTGTGGAGAAGTCACCAGAAAACCACTCCACTATCTTTCCCAAGAAGTCATGGCAATTCACAGATAATAAAGAATAAGGAATCTGTGGAGAAGTCAACAGTAAAACCACTCCACTATCTTTCCCCAGAAGTCATGCCAATTCACAGATAAAAAAGAAAGGGAATCTTTGGAGAAGTCAACAGAAACCACTCCATTATCTTTCCCCAGAAGTCATGCAATTCACAGATAATAAAGAAAAGAATCTTTGGAGAAGTCAACAGGAAACCACTCCACTACCTTTCCCCAGAAGTCATGCCAATTCACAGATAAAAAAGAAAGGGAATCTTTGGAGAAGTCAACAGAAACCACTCCACTATCTTTCCCCAGAAGTCATGGCAATTCACAGATAAAAAAGAAAGGGGATCTTTGGAGAAGTCAACAGAAAACCACTCCACTATCTTTCCCAAGAAGTCATGGCAATTCACAGATAATAAAGAATAAGGAATTCAGAAGTCAACAGAAAACCACTCCACTATCTTTCCCAAGAAGTCATGGCAATTCACAGATAATAAAGAATAAGGAATCTGTGGAGAAGTCAACAGAAAACCACTCCACTATCTTTCCCAAGAAGTCATGGCAATTCACAGATAAAAAGAAAGGGAATCTTGGAGAAGTCAACAGAAAACCACTCCAATTATCTTTCCCCAGAAGTCATGCCAATTCACAGATAATAAAGAAAAGGAATCTTTGGAGAAGTCAACAGGAAACCACTCCACTATCTTTCCCCAGAAGTCATGGCAATTCACAGATAATAAAGAAAAGGAATCTTTGGAGAAGTCAACAGGAAACCACTCCACTATCTTTCCCCAGAAGTCATGCCAATTCACAGATAAAAGAAAGGGAATCTTTGGAGAAGTCAACAGAAAACCACCCACTATCTTTCCCCAGAAGTCATGCCAATTCACAGATAATAAAAAGAAAAAGAATCTTTGGAGAAGTCAACAGAAAACCACTCCATTCTCTTCCCAAGAAGTCATGGCAATTCACAGATAATAAAGAATAAGGAATCTGTGGGAGAAGTCAACAGAAAACCACTCCACTATCTTTCCCAAGAAGTCATGGCAATTCACAGATAAAAAAGAAAGGAATCTTTGGAGAAGTCAACAGAAAACCACTCCACTATCTTTCCCCAGAAGTCATGGCAATTCGTAGATAATAAAGAAAAGGAATCTTTGGAGAAGTCAACAGAAAACCACTCCACTATCTTTCCCAAGAAGCTACAATTCACAGATAAAAAGAAAGGGAATCTTTGGAGAAGTCAACAGGAAAACACTCCACTATCTTCCCCCAGAAGTCATGCCAATTCACAGATAAAAAAGAAAGGGAATCTTTGGAGAAGTCAACAGGAAACCACTCCACTATCTTTCCCCAGAAGTCATGCCAATTCACAGATAAAAAAGAAAGGGAATCTTTGGAGAAGTCAACAGAAAACCACTCCACTATCTTTCCCCAGAAGTCATGGCAATTCGTAGATAATAAAGAAAGGAATCTTTGGAGAAGTCAACAGAAAACCACTCCACTATCTTTCCCAAGAAGTCATGGCAATTCACAGATAAAAAAGAAAGGGAATCTTTGAGAAGTCAACAGGAAAACACTCCACTATCTTTCCCAAGAAGTCATGGTAATCCACAGATAAAAAAGAAAGGGAATCTTTGGAGAAGTCAACAGAAAACCACTCCACTATCTTTCCCAAGAAGTCATGGCAATTCACAGATAAAAAAAGAAAGGGAATCTTTGGAGAAGTCAACAGAAAACCAATTCCACTATCTTTCCCAAGAAGTCATGGCAATTCACAGATAAAAAGAAAGGGAATCTTTGGAGAAGTCAACAGGAAACCACTCCACTATCTTTCCCCAGAAGTCATGCCAATTCACAGATAAAAAAGAAAGGGAATCTTTGTAGAAGTCAACAGAAAACCACTCCACTATCTTTCCCCAGAAGTCATGGCAATTCACAGATAAAAAAGAAAGGAATCTTTGGAGAAGTCAACAGAAAACCACTCCACTATCTTTCCCCAGAAGTCATGGCAATTCACAGATAATAAAGAAAAGGAATCTTTGGAGAAGTCAACAGGAAACCACTCCACTATCTTTCCCCAGAAGTCATGCCAATTCACAGATAAAAAAGAAAGGGAATCTTTGGAGAAGTCAACAGAAAACCACTCCACTATCTTTCCCCAGAAGTCATGGCAATTCGTAGATAATAAAGAAAAGGAATCTTTGGAGAAGTCAACAGAAAACCACTCCACTATCTTTCCCAAGAAGTCATGGCAATTCACAGATAAAAAAGAAAGGGAATCTTTGGAGAAGTCAACAGGAAAAAAACACTCCACTATCTTTCCCCAGAAGTCATGGCAATTCGTAGATAATAAAGAAAAGGAATCTTTGGAGAAGTCAACAGAAAACCACTCCACTATCTTTCCCAAGAAGTCATGGCAATTCACAGATAAAAAAGAAAGGGAATCTTTGGAGAAGTCAACAGAAAACCACTCCACTATCTTTCCCCAGAAGTCATGGCAATTCGTAGATAATAAAGAAAAGGAATCTTTGGAGAAGTCAACAGAAAACCACTCCACTATCTTTCCCAAGAAGTCATGGCAATTCACAGATAAAAAGAAAGGGAATCTTTGGAGAAGTCAACAGGAAAACACTCCACTATCTTTCCCCAGAAGTCATGCCAATTCACAGATAAAAAGAAAGGGAATCTTTGGAGAAGTCAACAGAAAACCACTCCACTATCTTTCCCAAGAAGTCATGGCAATTCACAGATAAAAGAAAGGGAATCTTTGGAGAAGTCAACAGGAAACCACTCCACTATCTTTCCCCAGAAGTCATGCCAATTCACAGTTAAAAAAGAAAGGGAATCTTTGGAGAAGTCAACAGAAAACCACTCCACTATCTTTCCCCAGAAGTCATGGCAATTCACAGATAAAAAAGAAAGGGAATCTTTGGAGAAGTCAACAGAAAACCACTCCACTATCTTTCCCCAAGAAGTCATGGCAATTCACAGATAATAAAGAAAAGGAATCTTTGGAGAAGTCAACAGGAAACCACTCCACTATCTTTCCCCAGAAGTCATGCCAATTCACAGATAAAAAAGAAAGGGAATCTTTGGAGAAGTCAACAGAAAACCACTCCACTATCTTTCCCCAGAAGTCATGGCAATTCGTAGATAATAAAGAAAAGGAATCTTTGGAGAAGTCAACAGAAAACCACTCCACTATCTTTCCCAAGAAGTCATGGCAATTCACAGATAAAAAAGAAAGGGAATCTTTGGAGAAGTCAACAGGAAAACACTCCACTATCTTTCCCCAGAAGTCATGGCAATTCGTAGATAATAAAGAAAAGGAATCTTTTGAGAAGTCAACAGAAAACCACTCCACTATCTTTCCCAAGAAGTCATGGCAATTCACAGATAAAAAAGAAAGGGAATCTTTGGAGAAGTCAACAGAAAACCACTCCACTATCTTTCCCCAGAAGTCATGGCAATTTGTAGATAATAAAGAAAAGGAATCTTTGGAGAAGTCAACAGAAAACCACTCCACTATCTTTCCCAAGAAGTCATGGCAATTCACAGATAAAAAAGAAAGGGAATCTTTGGAGAAGTCAACAGGAAAACACTCCACTATCTTTCCCCAGAAGTCATGCCAATTCACAGATAAAAAAGAAAGGGAATCTTTGGAGAAGTCAACAGGAAACCACTCCACTATCTTTCCCCAGAAGTCATGCCAATTCACAGATAAAAAAGAAAGGGAATCTTTGGAGAAGTCAACAGAAAACCACTCCACTATCTTTCCCCAGAAGTCATGGCAATTCGTAGATAATAAAGAAAAGGAATCTTTGGAGAAGTCAACAGAAAACCACTCCACTATCTTTCCAAAGAAGTCATGGCAATTCACAGATAAAAAAGAAAGGGAATCTTTGGAGAAGTCAACAGGAAAACACTCCACTATCTTTCCCCAGAAGTCATGCCAATTCACAGATAAAAAAGAAAGGGAATCTTTGGAGAAGTCAACAGGAATCCACTCACTATCTTTCCCCAGAAGTCCATGCCAATTCACAGATAAAGAATCTTTGGAGAAGTCAACAGAAAACCACTCCACTATCTTTCCCCAGAAGTCATGGCAATTCGTAGATAATAAAGAAAAGGAATCTTTGGAGAAGTCAACAGAAAACCACTCCACTATCTTTCCCAAGAAGTCATGGCAATTCACAGATAAAAAAGAAAGGAATCTTTGGAGAAGTCAACAGAAAACCACTCCACTATCTTTCCCCAGAAGTCATGGCAATTCGTAGATAATAAAGAAAAGGAATCTTTGGAGAAGTCAACAGAAAACCACTCCACTATCTTTCCCAAGAAGTCATGGCAATTCACAGATAAAAAGAAAGGGAATCTTTGGAAAGTCAACAGGAAACCACTCCACTATCTTTCACAAGAGTCATGCAATTCACAGATAAAAAAGAAAGGGAATCTTTGGAGAAGTCAACAGAAAACCACTCCACTATCTTTCCCCAGAAGTCATAGCAATTCGTAGATAATAAAGAAAAAGGAATCTTTGGAGAAGTCAACAGAAAACCACTCCACTATCTTTCCCAGAAGTCATGGCAATTCACAGATAAAAAAGAAAAGGAATCTTTGGAGAGTCAACAGGAAACCACTCCACTATCTTTCAAGAAGTCATGGCAATTCACAGATAAAAAAGAAAGGGGAATCTTTGGAAGTGTGGGAAAACACTCCACCTATCTTTCCCCAAGAGTCATGCCAATTCACAGATAAAAAAGAAGGAATCTTTTTGGAGAAGTCAACAGGAAACCACTCCATATCTTTGAAAGTCATGCCAATTCACAGATAAAAAAGAAAGGGAATCTTTGGAGAAGTCAACAGGAAAACACTCCACTATCTTTCCCAGAAGTCATGGCAATTCGTAGATAATAAAGAAAAGGAATCTTTGGAGAAGTCAACAGAAAACCACTCCACTATCTTTCCCAAGAAGTCATGGCAATTCACAGATAAAAAAGAAAGGGAATCTTTGGAGAAGTCAACAGAAAACTTACTCCCACTATCTTTCCCCAGAAGTCATGGCAATTTGTAGATAATAAAGAAAAGGAATCTTTGGAGAAGTCAACAGAAAACCACTCCACTATCTTTCCCAAGAAGTCATGGCAATTCACAGATAAAAAGAGAATCTTTGGAGAAGTCAACAGGAAAACACTCCACTATCTTTCCCCAGAAGTCGCAATTCACAGTAGAATCTTTGGAAAGTCAACAGGAAACCACTCCACTATCTTTCCCCAGAAGTCATGGCAATTCGTAGATAATAAAGAAAAGGAATCTTTGGAGAAGTCAACAGAAAACCACTCCACTATCTTTCCCAAGAAGTCATGGCAATTCACAGATAAAAAAGAAAGTCTTTGGAGGAAGTCCAACGGAAACCACTCCACTATCTTTCCCAAGAAGTCATGGCAATTCACAGATAAAAAGAAAGGGAATCTTTGGAGAGTCAACAGAGCTTCTCCACTATCTTTCCCCAGAAGTCATGCCAGTTACAGATAAAGAAAGGGAATCTTTGGAGAAGTCAACAGGAAACCACACTCCACTATCTTTCCCCAGAAGTCCTTTTGAATTCACAGATAAAAAAGAAAGGGAATCTTTGGAGGGGGAGTCAACAGGAAAACACTCCTATCTTTCCCAGAAGTCATGGCAATTCGTAGATAATAAAGAAAGGAATCTTTGGAGAAGTCAACAGAAAACCACTCCACTATCTTTCCCCAGAAGTCATGGCAATTCACAGATAAAAAAGAAAGGGAATCTTTGGAGAAGTCAACAGAAAACCACTCCACTATCTTTCCCCAGAAGTCATGGCAATTTGTAGATAATGAAGTAAAGGAATCTTTGGAGAAGTCAACAGAAACCACTCCACTATCTTTCCCAAGAAGTCATGGCAATTCACAGATAAAAAAGAAAGGGAATCTTTGGAGAAGTCAACAGGAAAACACTCCACTATCTTTCCCCCAGAAGTCATGCCAATTCAGATAAAAGAAAGGGAATCTTTGGAGAAGTCAACAGGAAACCACTCCACTATCTTTCCCCAGAAGTCATGCCAATTCACAGATAAAAAAGAAAGGGAATCTTTGGAGAAGTCAACAGAAAACCACTCCACTATCTTTCCCCAGAAGTCATGGCAATTCGTAGATAATAAAGAAAAGGAATCTTTGGAGAAGTCAACAGAAAACTACTCCACTATCTTTCCCAAGAAGTCATGGCAATTCACAGATAAAAAGAAAGGGAATCTTTGGAGAAGTCAACAGGAAAACACTCCACTATCTTTCCCCAGAAGTCATGCCAATTCACAGATAAAAAGAAAGGGAATCTTTGGAGAAGTCAACAGGAAACCACTCCACTATCTTTCCCCAGAAGTCATGCCAATTCACAGATAAAAAAGAAAGGGAATCTTTGGAGAAGTCAACAGAAACCACTCCACTATCTTTCCCCAGAAGTCATGGCAATTCGTAGATAATAAAGAAAAGGAATCTTTGGAGAAGTCAACAGAAAACCACTCCACTATCTTTCCCAAGAAGTCATGGCAATTCACAGATAAAAAAGAAAGGGAATCTTTGGAGAAGTCAACAGAAACCACTCCACTATCTTTCCCCAGAAGTCATGGCAATTCGTAGATAATAAAGAAAAGGAATCTTGAGAAGTCAACAGAAAACCACTCCACTATCTTTCCCAAGAAGTCATGGCAATTCACAGATAAAAGAAAGGGAATCTTTGGAGAAGTCAATGAAACCACTCCACTATCTTTCCCCAGAAGTCATGGCAATTCGTAGATAATAAAGAAAAGGAATCTTTGGAGAAGTCAACAGAAACCACTCCACTATCTTTCCCAAGAAGTCATGGCAATTCACAGATAAAAAGAAAGGAATCTTTGGAGAAGTCAACAGGAAACCACTCCACTATCTTTCCCCAGAAGTCATGCCAATTCACAGATAAAAAAGAAAGGGAACCTTTGGAGAAGTCAACAGGAAAACACTCCACTATCTTTCCCCAGAAGTCATGCCAATTCACAGATAAAAAAGAAAGGGAATCTTTGGAGAAGTCAACAGGAAACCACTCCACTATCTTTCCCCAGAAGTCATGCCAATTCACAGATAAAAAAGAAAGGGAATCTTTGGAGAAGTCAACAGAAAACCACTCCACTATCTTTCCCCAGAAGTCATGGCAATTCGTAGATAATAAAGAAAAGGAATCTTTGGAGAAGTCAACAGAAAACCACTCCACTATCTTTCCCAAGAAGTCATGGCAATTCACAGATAAAAAAGAAAGGGAATCTTTGGAGAAGTCAACAGGAAAACACTCCACTATCTTTCCCCAGAAGTCATGCCAATTCACAGATAAAAAAGAAAGGGAATCTTTGGAGAAGTCAACAGGAAACCACTCCACTATCTTTCCTCAGAAGTCATGCCAATTCACAGATAAAAAAGAAAGGGAATCTTTGGAGAAGTCAACAGAAAACCACTCCACTATCTTTCCCCAGAAGTCATGGCAATTCGTAGATAATAAAGAAAAGGAATCTTTGGAGAAGTCAACAGAAAACCACTCCACTATCTTTCCCAAGAAGTCATGGCAATTCACAGATAAAAAAGAAAGGGAATCTTTGGAGAAGTCAACAGAAAACCACTCCACTATCTTTCCCCAGAAGTCATGGCAATTCGTAGATAATAAAGAAAAGGAATCTTTGGAGAAGTCAACAGAAAACCACTCCACTATCTTTCCCAAGAAGTCATGGCAATTCACAGATAAAAAAGAAAGGGAATCTTTGGAGAAGTCAACAGGAAACCACTCCACTATCTTTCCCCAGAAGTCATGCCAATTCACAGATAAAAAGAAAGGGAATCTTTGGAGAAGTCAACAGAAAACCACTCCACTATCTTTCCCCAGAAGTCATGGCAATTCGTAGATAATAAAGAAAAGGAATCTTTGGAGAAGTCAACAGAAAACCACTCCACTATCTTTCCCAAGAAGTCATGGCAATTCACAGATAAAAAAGAAAAGGAATCTTTGGAGAAGTCAACAGGAAACCACTCCACTATCTTTCCCAAGAAGTCATGGCAATTCACAGATAAAAAAGAAAGGGAATCTTTGGAGAAGTCAACAGAAAACCACTCCACTATCTTTCCCCAGAAGTCATGGCAATTCACAGATAAAAAGAAAGGGAATCTTTGGAGAAGTCAACAGAAAACCACTCCACTATCTTTCCCCAGAAGTCATGGCAATTCACAGATAATAAAGAAAAGGAATCTTTGGAGAAGTCAACAGGAAACCACTCTACTATCTTTCCCCAGAAGTCATGCCAATTCACAGATAAAAAAGAAAGGGAATCTTTGGAGAAGTCAACAGAAAACCACTCCACTATCTTTCCCCAGAAGTCATGGCAATTCACAGATAAAAAAGAAAGGGAATCTTTGGAGAAGTCAACAGAAAACCACTCCACTATCTTTCCCAAGAAGTCATGGCAATTCACAGATAAAAAAGAAAGGGAATCTTTGGAGAAGTCAACAGGAAAACACTCCACTATCTTTCCCAAGAAGTCATGGCAATTCACAGATAAAAAAGAAAGGGAATCTTTGGAGAAGTCAACAGAAAACCACTCCACTATCTTTCCCAAGAAGTCATGGCAATTCACAGATAAAAAAGAAAGGGAATCTTTGGAGAAGTCAACAGGAAAACACTCCACTATCTTTCCCAAGAAGTCATGGCAATTCACAGATAAAAAAGAAAGGGAATCTTTGGAGAAGTCAACAGAAAACCACTCCACTATCTTTCCCAAGAAGTCATGGCAATTCACAGATAAAAAAGAAAGGGAATCTTTGGAGAAGTCAACAGAAAACCACTCCACTATCTTTCCCAAGAAGTCATGGCAATTCACAGATAAAAAAGAAAGGGAATCTTTGGAGAAGTCAACAGGAAAACACTCCACTATCTTTTCCAAGAAGTCATGGCAATTCACAGATAAAAAAGAAAGGGAATCTTTGGAGAATTCAACAGAAAACCACTCCACTATCTTTCCCAAGTAGTCATGGCAATTCATAGATAATAAAGAAAATGAATTTGTGGAGAAGGCAATGGGAAACCACTCCATGATTTTTCCCAATAAGTCATGACAATTCACTGTTAATGAAGAAAAGGAATTTCTGGAAAAGGAATTGTGAAACCACTCCACTATCTTTCCCAAGAAGTCATAGCAATTGACAGATAATAAAGAAAAGGAAGCTGTGGAGAAAGCAGTGGGAAACCACTTCACTATCTTTCCCAAGAAGTAGTGGCAATTCGTAGATAATAAAAAAAAGAATCTGTGAAGAAGACAATGGGAAACCACTCTACCATCTTTCTAAAGATTTCATAGCAATTCACAAATAATAATGAAATAAAATATGTATTGAATACAACAAGAAACCTTTCCATTATTTTTCTGATTTTGAGTATGTACTTGTGAATTGCGCTGACTTAATGAGAATTATAGTGAGTTAGTTTCTCAGAACCTTCCCTAGAGATTCCTTTTCTTTATTACCTGTGAATTGGCATGATATATATGGAAAAGTAATGGAACCGTTTTTCATTAACTTTTATACAGATTCTGTTTCATCATTGCAAATTGCCACGTCTTTTTGGGAAAGATAGTGGAGTTGTTTTTCATTGCCTTCAGTATCTGGGCTATTATAGATATTCATCGAGCCTTTTCTTTATAATCTGTAAATTATTATGTCTTTTTGAGAAAGTTAACAGGGTGGTTTTTGAGAAAGTTAACAGGGTGGTTTCCCGTTAGGTTTTCCCCAAGTTCTTTTTTGGTTTATTGTCTGTGAATTTCTATGATTTCTCAGAAAAGATAATGATGTTGTTTTGTCTTGTTTTTATCACGTTCTTCAGTTCAGAATTTCCCTTGCCTAAAATTGATTATCATTCAAGACTAGATGACAAGTCAACCTTGCTATTTAAGCAATAGCTACCGGAAAAAGTGCTGGGTCTATATATTCCCAAATGGTATTAATACGAAGATGAATGTAATAGTATTGACCACAATTTGAACACGGCATGTCGATTATATTTTCAGTAGTGATAACTGTTACATCAATAGCTAACGCAAAAAGTTCATTATTTTGGGGCTGTTTCATCCATTGAAATTCTCAAGTTAGCTATTTTTTTAATGTTTATCTTCTTTTTATATACTCCAGCACACTAATCTTTTATTTTGATTAGCTATATAAAATAAGCACTAGAATGTTAATATTTAAAAATAATACATAATTTTATGCTTCTGCAAATTTTATTTTCCATATTCGATCAGTCAAGTGCCATACGTGATACACGCTTGGGCGATCATGTCTCGAAAGAGACATGACTGACTGGGCAGAAGATTATCCCGCAGTAGGTTGCCATTGCTTTCTGCGGTAGACTGGTTGCCAGCCAAGGCTATAGAACCCAATCTGTCCTGTTAGTTAACCCATAACTGGAAGGAATAAACGGATTAATACCTTTCCCAAGGGTATTTGCGCGTAAGTGAATGCAATGAATTCGGCTGGAATTCGAACTCGGCTTCCAGATTTCTCGTTCCGAGCCGATATCCAATGCACCACAACGCACATCCCCTGAATATTCGATATTGAGCGTAAAAGACAAAATGGCTAAAAAGTTGTGGCTTACGGCCAGTGAATTTGACCCCAATACTCACTACTGTATGCTACACTCTTACTTCCAAGGTTACTTTTACCAAGTATGACTTCCTAATAATATTATTTATAGAAACGCCGTCATTATAACCTCCGCCTTTTCAAGATCAGCAATGAGGTTTGCTTTGTCAGCCTTGGCAAATTTCTTATTGAGTAAATGGTGGGGTTGTCAGCGTAGATGCCTACTTTGAATTTGATTGCATCAGGGAGATCATTGATGAAGATCAGAAAAAGCGTAGACCCTAGGATAAAGCCTTTGAGACACCCGCGTTCGTATGATAGGTTCTGGAAGCATGTCCGTTCAATGTGACCTTCATTACGCGATTTGAAAATAAAACAAAATTGGATTAGGTCAAATAATAGTCCAGGTATTCCGTAACCCTTTTGCTTGCGCAAAAGGCCAGCATGCCAAACTCTGTTAAATGCTTTCGAGATATCTAGGGAAACAGCTCAAGCTTCACCGTTCTTATCGAGAGCCTGGTATATGTATTCGGTGATGTTCGTAATTATATCAGCGGTAAACCTGTCGAAGCTGAAGGCATAATGTTTGTCGGGGAATAGGCTGTGGGCTGTGAGATGTTGAACCACTTAAGCACTGATAATAGCCTCAAACACTTTGCCAAAAATCGGTAGGAGGCTGATAGGGCAATAATTAGAAGGGTCTTAGAGTTCTTCAGAGTTCTTAAAAACAGGAAACACAGAGGAGGAATTCCAGCAGGTAGGAAAGCAAAATGCATGAAGACAGTAATTGTAGAATTTGGAGAGGACAGAGAAAGATTCAGTGGCACATTTCTTCATAACGATGACTGGAATTTTGTCACCTTCACTCGCCTTATTGGGGTCAAGCTTTGAAATTATGTTAGAGACCACACATCCCAGTATATACATAATGGCACCATGCTTAATAAAGCTCTACCCAGCACCAGTATAGCAGTCCAACGAACGCTATATAGTGACAGGTTTTCATGAAAGAAGAGCATACGATTGGAGGTGGGACTCTGTTAAGTACCTTCACGTCGGGTCTCCCTGTCCACTCTCCGACGGTTTCTGATTGGGAGTGTTCTCAAAATTCTAGATGCGATTGCTCACACCTGTTCACATTTTATTTACTCTTTATTTATCTCATAACTAGCAGTATAGCCCGGGGTCGCTCGGGTCTAATGAAAGCTTAAAAACTAATCCATGGTCCTGGAGTTCACAATCTTTGGACGTTGGCATGAAAAACTAAAAAGCAATAGTTGTTTCCTGTTAAAGTGAAACCGTAGACTGAAAGAAAAATGAATGGATGTAAGTCAAATTTTGATTTCCTGGCATCGATATCAAAAAAGTTTTTTTCGTCGTAAATTGAATTTTAAAAGCTAAATAAGTCCTCTGAGTAAATATTATCATGGCTGAGACTAAGAACTACAATTATACCTTCTTTGAGCCAAACCCGAAGCAAAAACTAAAATAAAAGGGCTGAAAAAAATACAGACATACAGGCAGATAAACAGACATACACAAACATCTTGCCTTATATATATATATATTATCGATTTTCTGCACTATTGTAAAAACTGCAACATTGAAACTTCTCAATATCGTTTCTTATGTCTTTGTCTATTTGTGTACCAAATTTGATTAAAATCGGACCACTCCTTCTCTAACCCGATTTTTTCGATTATCGATTTTCGATATTTATCGGGGGTACCTCGAAACAAAACCTAGCTAAGAACATTCGAAGACGCTTATAGTACAACTGTGTAAATTTTCAAGAAAATCGGTTATGACGTTTCGGAGTCTATAACGGACACACACACAGACAAAGTTCCATCTATAAATAAGTTTAGATAAGAGCAGATAGGTTTGCCTATCGCCCGGTTTACACTCCTTCCTGTTCTCTTGAACAGAAGTATAGCTTTATCCCTTGTTTCCTGTTTAAGATTGAGTTTCTGGTTCTTTCCAAAGTCTACTTGAACTCTATACTTCTAACGTCTCCTCTTCAGTCATACGAACAGGAGTGGGGGTTTATCATTGTAAGGGATGACTTTATTTATTAAACAGTATATTTATTTATTTTTATTTTCGTCTATCTACCTGAATATTCAAGGAATCTTATTAAACAAAAAAATATGTGCTCTCCGACAGGATACGAACTTGCGTCTCTCTAGGCAGTTGATACCGTCTTTAGATCGTCGTGTTCTAGACCGACTGAGCTATGAAGAACTTCTGATCAGGAAGACAGATTTTTAAATCTTGTCGGAGAGCTCACAATTTTCTTTAATAAGATTTTTCAAATATTCAAGCCGTTAGACAAAAATTTGACACTCACAGGACATATTGAAGGCAAAAGGCAAGCAGCTCATAATGAGATAGTAAATGGTTGGCCGAACAAATAAGATTAGGGATAGCAAAAGACGAAGTTTTACTAAGAGCTACGAGGGACAGCAAGTTTTGGAGGACCATGATAGCCCACGTCCTGAATGAACTCACACGGTATAAAGAAGAAGAAGAAGAAGAAGAAGAAGCAGTAGAATAATGCTCTGGGTCCACCTCGATAGAAGAAGACCACCCATGATTACCAGAAAAACAGACAAAATCATTTTGAAAAATATTGATGCGGTCATTTTTTTTTCTTTATCACTGAAATCCAGAAAAGAGACGGCTAGCATTCGAAATAAGAGAAAATAATAGGCGGACCTGAATCAGACTACCACCACGTTTAATTTCGTTGTTTTTCATTTTTTTAAAGCTTTTTTCAGCGTAGTTCTATCGATTATTACTTAAACTTTCCGATTATCAAAAAAAAAAAATTGAAAAATTACAATATTTACACAAATTTGTCGGTGGGGGTCAGTTTCTCATACAACGTTAAAGCAAATCGATCCTCCATTTTCAATCCACTATAAGGTTGTATGAGAAACTGGTCACCCCACCTCCTAAAATTTTTTAAATATTGAAATTTGTGCACTTTTTTTTTGTTTTGTCATTGGTAAAGTTTAAGGTGTAAAAGATAATATTGCAATGTTAAAAAGTCCAAAAAACTTGATAATGAACAAATGTACAGGTAGCGGAAATGTCGTACCGGCGACTGGTTTCAAACTGGAGGCTCGATTTACTATAACGCTGTAGGAGAAATTGATCCCCCACCCAGAAAATGCTTAAATATTGAAATGTTTCAAACATTTTTTGTCAATCGTAAAGCTCAGTGGGTAATCGATAGGACTACGCTGAAAAAAGTAAAAAAAAAAAAAAAGAAAAATAACGAAATTAAACGTGGTGGTAGTCTGCTTCAAGTCCGCCAAAAATTATATAAATTAAATTAAAAAGAGAGATGTTATTCATTGAAGAGAAAGTAAAAAGCAGAAATAGAAAGAAAGAAAGAAAGAAAGGAGGAGTAAAACATAGATACAGAGAGAGAGAGTGTGTGTGTGCACGAATTAGCTCAACAATATGGTTAGACTCTTTTACCCCAGTTTCGAAACCCGACCGAATTGGCGTCAGTCGGCGATTCTACCTCTGAGCTATGGGCGCTCGGTAGAAGAAGTCAGACTTTTTAGCGTGTATATTATCATTATACACGCCAAATAGCCAGAGTGTTCTAATTCATTATTGAATGAGCGATGTATATATACAGTACTGTGCAAAAGTATTAGGACAGTGGGGACATTCCTAAAAAACCTCACTGAAATTCAAATACAGGGTGAAGAGTCAAGTAAATTGCTAATAAATATTGATTATTTAAAACTAGGTGCAAAAGAAATGTATTAAAAAGAAGTTATATTTAATTTTTCTTATTTTCTATTAAACAACTTATTTTGAAACTACACTATTGAATATCTATGGAATATTTTGGATAAAACATTCATAAATCTAATGTTACTTCGCAAGACACGCTTTGGGAACAAATACAAGCTGCTTGGCAGGAGATACCATTAGATACATTGAAGAAGCTTGTGATGTCAATGCCTGACAGAATGAAGGCTGTGATCAAAACAAAAGGCTATTATACTAAATATTAAATTTATTTTGTAATAAGTATTTTTTCTTGTTAAAGCATTTGTTGAGGAAATCAAATAAAATTACTTTAATTGAATTGTTTATTTTCTGTCAATATGTCTCATAAAAGATAAAATAATTTTTGTCCTAATACTTTTTCATAGTACTATATATATATATATATATATATATATATATATATATATTCCAAAGTGGAAGTGTAGGAAGGTAAATTCCAAGAACCTAATCCTAATCAATATTAAAAATTTTTAACATTAAAAAGTGATGCAGGCAGAGAGCTCAATGTATTAAGAATACAGAGCCAATATACCCATTCCTTCTCGCCGAAATACACCTCTTCAAACAGCCCAAAATCTTAACGTTAAAAAGTAATTTAACTCATTTAGTTGTCAATCTTTATAAAATATGAACTCCTATTCTTCCCCTTCCTAAATATACCATTTCAACACCCTGTAACCCCGCGACTACCAGCTCTGTCCTTTTCCACTTTGTGACCGTTGTTAACCAAAAACCCCTCTACACTCTAACTCAGGGCCTTCGCCATTTGGAAGAACAATGTCGCTGACGTGATGTAGAGTCTCTATTAGAGATCCTATGTCGAAATGTACATCCGACACCTTTGAATTTTGAAAATTTTCTCTAATATATATATATATATATATATATATATATATATATATATATATATTAAATATGTTTCGCGTTTAAAACGATCGACGCAAAAGATTTTATTAATTTTTAATTTAATTGTTCTAGAATTCTTTTGTGTCATTTTATTTTGCAAGGGATAAAGAGTGTAAAAGTGTTCCATAATTTTCGACTTTCCAAGCGCTTTCAACCACTTCAGTGGCCATTTTCAGGGATGTTATTTTTCCGGTGTTGTTATTATGTCCTCATGTTAAGTGATGTAATTTTTGTGTTTTTGCAAAGGAGAGTTCTTTAAAGCTTTCACGTGATGCGCGTGGGTCCGGGCATGAACTTGCTAGTGTCCATACTATGAACTTTTCAATCACTCAGTCTCTTAGTGGATTTCCCCATACGTTTCTCTACTAATTCTAATGGACTTTACTCACTGCTAGATCTCTGTTTCACTTCTATCTTGCCATATCTTGCAGCTTTGCCGTCTTGGCAACTCTGATCATGCTATGGTTTCCGTTCATATTTTATTCCACTTCCCCTCCCCGCAAAAAACTCCGACCAGCAAAATACCTTACCGCTACCAAAGAGCAGACTGAAAGTCATTCTGCTATTTCTGAGTGACGTCCCTTGGAACAAAGTTTCTAATCTTCCCGTTGAAGACTGTGCATCCGACGTCTCCTCTTGGGTTAAAACTGGCATCAATGCTTTCATCTCAGCCATGAAGTTACGACTTAAACCCCGTTCCCTCCACTGGTTCTCCCCTGCTTACTTGGCAGCTATTACCCACAGGAATCACTTCTTCCAGCTTTATCGGAGCCACTCGTCTGACCATGATAGGCACCTTTTTGTCTCTGCTCATAATGAGTGCAAGAGGATCCGAAATGATGCTAAGCTGTTGTTTGCTGACAAAATAAAGCAGCGTATAGCATTCCGCAAGTTCGGCTCCAGAGATTACTGGCGGTTCTTTAAAAATGTGTCAAACAACAGCAAGCTATCAATCCCCAGCTTTAATTAATAAATTTGATGTTCTCACATCTTCAGCGGACAAGGCTGAGTGCTTTGCTCACAGGGTCACCACTAACTCAACATTTGATTCGTCTGGAGTCTCCGCACCCGACTTCCCACCTAGAAATGAGGTTCAAGCGAGTAACGTTCACATTACCCACTCGCTGGTCTCTAACATAAATTCAAAGCTTGACCCCTTAAGGCGAGCGGAAGTGACGGAATCTCAATCAATGTCCCGAAGAAATGTGCCCCTGAATTCTATGTCTTCTTCAAACTCTACAATTACTGCCTCTCTGCTTCTTGCTTTCCTGCCTGCTAAAAGTTATCTTCTGTGGTTCCTGTATTTAAGAAATCTAGAGAATCCTCAAGATCCCTCTAATTATCGCCCTATCAGCTTTCTACCGATTTTTGGCAAAATGTTCGAAGCTGTTATCAATGTTGAAGTGGTTCAACATCTCACAGCCCACAGACTCTTCTGTGATATACAGTATGGTTTCCGGTTCACCAAGTCTACTGTTGATATGCTAACGACCATCACAGCGTATATATACGAGGCTCTCGATAACAACGGCGCAGCTCGAGCTGTTGCCCTAAATATCTCTAAGGCATTTGACAAAAACTGGCATGCTGCTAGTTCACGCAAGCTACAAAACTATGGTATAACTGGACGATTGTTTGATCTAATCCAGTCGTTCCTTTCAAATCGCGTAATGAAGATAGAATTGAGCGAGCATGCTTTCGGATATTATCATACGAACGCAGGTGTCCCTCAAGGCTCTATTCTAGGTCCGACGCTTTTTCTGATCTTCATCAACGATCTCCCTGATGTAATCAGATCCCAAGTAGGCATCTACACTGACGACACCACCCTTTGCTATCGCCTCAACAAGAAATCTGGCGAGGCTCTCAATCAAACCTCGCTGCCGATCTTGAAAAGGGCCTCTAATCTGTGGCGGACTGGGATGAAAAATGGTTCGTAAATTTAAATGCTTCAAAACGAAGCTGCTATTCTTTAACCACCTTAGACAATCGCTTCTACCCTCCATCAGCATGGACCAGGCTTGTTTCCCTTAAAGCAAAACACTGCACCTCCTCGGTCTAAATCTCTTAGCCGACCTCAAGTGGAATGACTACATAGCTAAATCTGCTGCTTCGAAGGTCTGTTCAATGTGTAGGGCCAGGAAGTTTCGCCATGACAATTCGCCTTCGGATCTCAGTGTCGTATTTTCCGTATTCTGATTCCAGGTATTTAAACTTTTGTACCTGCTTGATTATAATATCCCGCACCTGTATTTGGTATTTTGGGCTGCTTTTATTTTTTGCTGATAACCATGGATTTCGGGTTTTCTTGCAGTTTATTTGCAATCCCTTCTTGTCACTCTCTTATCTGTAAGCCTACCATTTGTCCATTCTTAGAATATTGCTGCTATATATATATATATACTCCGGTGCCACTATTTACCTTAAGCTCAATGATAAGAATCAGCAATATTATTGTTTATGATCTAGCTCCTCGGATTCTGTAATAGTGCCTCACTGTGTCTTTTCTTTATATACTTTCATAATAATTGTTTGAATGAGCTCTTAATTATGGTACATAGAGTTTTTGAATTTATGAACGTTGTGGCGCAGTGGATATCGACTCGGAACGAGAAATCGGGGAGCCGAGTTCGAATTCCAGCTGAATTCATTGCATTCACTTATGCGCAAATACCGTCTATTCCTTCCAGTTATGGGTTAAATAGCAGGACAGATTGGGTTCTATAGCCTTGGTCGGCAATCAGTCTACCGCAGAAAGCAATGGCAACCTACTGCGGGATAATCTTCTGCCCAGTCAGTCATGTCTCTTTCGAGACATGATCGCCCAAGCGTGTATCACGTATGGCGTTTAAATGACTGACTGACTATAACAGTTGGAGAAATAAGTAAATCTTCTACTGGTCATTAAGTGGGGGATTGGTTTTCTATTGTTGTGAAGTAATAAACTGATCTCTCACTAATTAGTACTTGTTAATATAATAATAAAATCCGTCTCTTCTCCCTCCAACCATTGCTTAAATAGCAGGACAGATTGGGTTCTATAGCCTTGGCTGGCAACCAGTCTACCGCAGAAAGTAATGGCAACCTACTTCGGATAATCTTCTGCCCAGTCAGTCATGTCTCTTTCGAGACATGATCGCCCAAGCGTGTATCACGTATGGCAATTAACTGACTAACTAGATTGGCGTTCAGATAACATCAGATTACAGTTGAGCTGGATAGACTTAACTGTAAATTCTAAACTAACAATTTCTTCTCTTGCAGTTCTAGTTTGTGGACGCCACTACCGGCTCCATATTTTTCAGTTAATTTCGCCAATTTCAATTTCGCAAACCAATAATAAACTGATTTGTTTGGGAAAATACTTTGACAAAATTATAAACGGTTTATTAATTTCTTTAATTCGGTTTAATTTTACCGAAAATTTTCCGTTTTAAAAGCGGCGATAATTTACTCCTCGCACCCTGTATATCTGTTTAAGTATTTACATTTCACGCTAATTTTGTGTAATTTTAGTAAATATCTCTATTAGAATGGGATTTATACAGCAATTCATGCATCACATGTTGTATATGTGCCTCTAGATATCTAGCAGCTGATCTCTTCTCAGAACGAGCTCTAACAGCTCAATACGATTAAAGCTAATAGCAAAGTCTCAGTATGACCGAGCAGACGCTGAATTTTAGTCTATCAAGATGAACGGTCGTACTTTCCGAGAAGCTTTGACCACTCACATTCATAACTGTAGCAGTTGATAAATAAAATCCATTACCATAGACTGGATGTGCGTTGTGACGCAGTGGATATCGGCTCGGAACGAGAAAACGGGGAACCGAGTTCGAATTCCAGTTGAATTCCTTACATTCACTTACGCGCAAATACCCTTGGGAAAGGTATTAATCCGTCTCTTCCTTCCAGTATTGGGTTAAATAAGAGGACAGATTGGGTTCTATAGCCTTGGTCGGCAACCAGTCTACCGCAGAAAGCAATGGCAACCTACTGCGGGATAATCTTCTGCTCGGTCAGTCATGTCTCTTTCGAGACATGATCGCCCAAAGCGTGTATCGCGCATGGCACTTAACTGACTGACCATAGACTATATACCTAACATTAAAGTAAATACCGGGTGTCCATAAAGTTCGTGCGCACTTTAAAAAATCATAACTTTATTTGTATTTACGATAGAAATAATTTGTAAAAAGGATTAGAAAGAAGTAAATCTATATTTTTTAAGGTTTTATTGAAATTTCATTTAAGTTTCCACATGTCCACCATCATTAGCAATACAAAGAGTAATACGATTTTGCAGATCACGGAAAACATTTGCCAACTGATTTGCAGTAACACCTGAAATCACGTTAATTATTTTAGCTTTCAAATCTTCTAATGGACTAGGTTTGGTTGCATACTCAATTGCTTTCACATGTCCAAATCATAAAAATTCTAATGGAGTCAAATCTGGCAAATGTGGAAGCCAATAAAATTGTCAACCCTTTCCAATTCATCTGTTTACTTATCTAAAAATTGTTGCAAATTTTGTAGTAAAGAATTATTCAATAACTATACTTAAAAACTAGGTACATTGGACTTTATAACATTTTTTACAGATTATTTCTCTCGCAAATACAAATAAAGTTATAAACTTTTTAAAGTGCACACAGACTTTATGGACACCCTGTACAAACACCATGATGATGACTGATCTTTTCACTCTTTTCTTTTTTTTTCAGTTGGAGTAGATAGACTAAACTATCGCCCGGTTCACACTCCACCTACGTCTATTGAACAGGTGAAGAGGCTCATCCCTTGTTTCCTGTTTAGGATGTGGTTTCCGGTTTTCTCTTTTCCAATCTTTTTACTCTTTTCTTTTCCAATTGGAGTAGATAGACTAAACTATCGCCCGGTTCACACTCCACCCACGTCTATTGAACAGGTGAAGAGGCTCATCCCTTGTTCCCTTTTTAGGATGTGGTTTCCGGTTTTCTCTTTTCCAATCTTTTTACTCTTTTCTTTTCCAATTGGAGTAGATAGACTAAACTATCGCCCGGTTCACACTCCACCTACGTCTATTGAACAGGTGAAGAGGTTCATCCCTTGTTCCCTGTTTAGGATGTGGTTTCCGGTTTTCTCTTTTCCAATCTTTTTACTCTTTTCTTTTCCAATTGGAGTAGATAGACTAAACTATCGCCCGGTTCACACTCCACCCACGTCTATTGAACAGGTGAAGAGGCTCATCCCTTGTTCCCTGTTTAGGATGTGGTTTCCGGCTTTCTCTTTTCCAATCTTTTCACTTATCTTTTCCTTTTTAACCCTATATATTTTTTAAGGTTTTATTGAAATTTCATTTCAGTTTCCACATGTCCTCCATCATTAGCAATACAAAGGGTAATACGATTTTGCAGTTCACAGAAAACATTTGTCAACTGATTTACAGTAATGTCTGAAATCACATTAGTTATTTTAACTTTCAAATCTTCTAATGAACTAGGTTTGGTTGCATACACAATTGTTTTCACATGTCCCCATAAAAAAATCTAATGGATTCAAATCTGGCGAACGTGGAGGCCAATAAAATGGTTCACCTCTTCCGATCTATCTGTTAAGAAATTCTTGATTTAGAAACTGTCTAACACGCAAAGCAAAGTAACAATGAGATCCATCTTGTTGAAACACTGTATTAAAGTCATAAATAGATATATAAAGACATGCTAATTCTTCACTTTCCAGTCTCGATAGAGCCCTAAAAGCATCTCCGCATCTTCGCGGGGGATAAATTATTTTCAACCCTACAACCCGTTTCCTCACAGACGAAAAGTCGCAAGCTTCTCGCAACTCAATCGCTATTTCCATGAAATGTGCTCAGTCCGCCATCATTAGCAATACAAAGGGTAATACGATTTTGCAGTTCACAGAAAACATTTGTCAACTGATTTACAGTAATGCCTGAAATCACATTAGTTATTTTAACTTTCAAATCTTCTAATAAAATTGGTTGTATACACAATTGTTTTCACATGTCCACATCAAAAAATCAAATGGAGTCAAATCTGGCGAATGTGGAGGTCAATAAAACGGTCCACCCCTTCCGATCCATCTGTTGGGAAATCTGTCTAACACGCAGATCAAAGTGACGAGGAGCTCCATCTTGTTGAAACACTGTATTATCTTTCAAGTTTAATTGCTCAAGCTCATTTTTTACACATTATTTCTATCACAAATACAAATAAAAGTATAATTTTTTTAAGTGCACACGGACTTTATGGACACCCTGTATATTTAGTTCTAGGCTTTCATTGTTGATAATTGGTTTGTTGGATTGAATTCACTATCATACCTTTTTGTTTTGGTATATATATATATATCCGCAGACAGATCTGTTTCGCTGTATCACAGCTCATCAGTACGGTTAGACTCCGATTGCTTTTTGACCCGTGATTGAAACCCGACCGAATTGGCGCCAGTCGGCGATTCTACCTCTGGGCTATGAGCGTTCGGTAGAAGAAGGCAGACTTTTAGCGTGTATATTATCATTATACAAGCCCAATAGCCAGAGTGCTCTAATTCATTTTTACTGAATGAGCGCTGCGAACATGCCAGAGTAGCTACTGTTTTTCAAAGTCAACCATTCTTCCAGAGTGCTCTAATTCATTTTTACTGAATGAGCGATGCGAACATGCCAGAGTAGCTAGACAGATCTCTTTCGCTCTATCACAGCTCATTAGCACGTTTTCTTTTTACCCAGGATTGAAACCCTACCGAATTGGTGCCACTCGGCGATTCTACCTCTGAGCTATAGGCGCTCGGTAGAAGGAGGCAGACTTTTAGCGTGTGATATACCATGTAATCATACGCCAGTAGTGAGAGTGTTCTAATTCATTACTGAATGAACGATATATATATATATATATATATATATATATATATATATATATATAAGCTGTATACTTATCAACCCACCATCTAACCTGCAAATTTCTACTCTTAATATTTTGAATTAAATTATTTTTTTTTTTCAGTTCTGTCGAGACGGTCATTTACCTCACTGTTGAAATAACTCAGAATTTATAATCGTTTTATGTAGAGTTTTTTTTTCTATACAGAAAGAAAACTCTACATAAAGTGATTATATATTGCTCTGGATAATATCCATTGACCTCCCTATTTTCTTTATTTAATATTTTATAATAATTAGTTACATTTTTTTGCTTATCCTCTCCGTTTTACGGATTTGGTCATAATTTCCTATATATATATATATATATATATATATATATATATATATATATACTTTAATCAACCGGAACACACATTAGAAAACTGCAAATGTTTACTAATAGATTCCGATTTTAGTTCTACACACTCACGCAGAAAGAAAGAAAAATACTGGATTTTAAAATTAAACACACACAGGCTAGGGTTAAATAGGGACTTAGGTATTTTGAATCTTTATAAATATTTCAATAGCTAAACATTTTTTAGATATACTGAAAACATTTTTCTCTAAAACAAAATTTATAAGTATTATTAAAGATCGGTATACGTTTACAAATATTTTTTAAAATCTGTCGCTTTCTGCATCACGTGATGTAAACAATCTCTTTCCACGAATGCTCCTCGCGAAATACGTTTCTAATTTAAATTTTAAAATCATTTGTTTCTGATGAAGGACCGAGAACGGTCTGAAATATCAAATATAATAATAGAAATATAAATAAATACTGTCAGAAAAATACATTTTTAAACTTACAACTTTTTAGTAGTTTTTCATATATATATATATATATATATATATATATGAAATAATTTGTTTGAACATTATTTTTGATCGATACTCGTATTTGAGTAGATATTCTGTTTATAATCAAGCAGTATTATATATTTATTTCTACCGGCCTGATTATTTACGATAATAATCATGTTACGGAAATCTACGAAGATTAACGAAACTGGTTATAAACAACCGACAATTTGAAATGATTTATTTGAACATTATTTTTGATCGATACTCGTATTTGAGTAGATATTCTGTTTATAATCAAACAGTATTATATATTTATTTCTACCGGCCTAATTATTTACGATAAATTTTTGTTACAAAAATGTGTCATTCGGCAGGATTCGAACCTGCGACCCCTATCCACATAGGGGAACCCACCAATTGATCTGGCGCGTCATTCGTTGTCGAGAGATCTTTAACGCGCCTGAATTGTTGGTCAACCCAACAATATTCAATAATATCAATCGTTTCTTCTTCTTCTTCTTCTTCTTCTTCTTCTTGTCATGTCTTTTCTAGATGTAAGTGATCATGTCTATCTACAACTTCCTGTCTTGTATAGTGCCTGGTTATATTTCTCTTTTTCTATATCATCTATTTCCTGTTCTGACAACCTGATACATTGTAGTGGGATAAGAAATTAAGAATTAAAATCAACCTTTTTCATTTTTACAGAAATTCACAATGACGTGTGAAATCCTGGTTTTTCCAATAGAAAAAGGATTGACCATGTGCTTAAAGAAAATTCGAAACTAGATTTCGCAAGTAGGTGTTAAAATCATTTTTGACCAATGGGAGCAACTTGCAAGATCAAAAAGGACTTCGCTAGTAAGTGCGAAAAATCTAGATTAAAATAAAAGGACTTCATCAGAGTCAGTCACTCAGAGAGGCTCAGATGGGAGCAGCGAGTAACACTGCTAAAATGAACTTCAAACGACCCGAACATAGGTCGCGTCGCACGTGCTACCCGTCCTTCTTTCTCGTGTGCTGATTTCTTTTACTTCTGCTTCTCCATTCAAAGACATTCCTACTGAATACTTACATACATACGTACGTACGCATATACTTTTTCAACAATTACTACAACGAACATCTTCTACAAATCTTGATAGCTCACGAAAGAAAAAAGATTCAGATATTATGAAAGAAAGAAAAGAAAAAAGATTAAATTTTACGAAAGAAAGAAAGAAAGAAAGAAAGAAAGAAAGAAAGAAAGAAAAATCGACAGGAGCTCATGAAAGAAAAAAGAAGAATCAGATATTATGAAAGAAAGAAAAGAAGAAAGATTAAATTTTACGAAAGAAAGAAAGAAAGAAAGAAAGAAAGAAAGAAAGAAAAATCGACAGGAGCTCATGAAAGAAAAAAGAAGAATCAGATATTATGAAAGAAAGAAAAGAAGAAAGATTAAATTTTACGAAAGAAAGAAAGAAAGAAAGAAAGAAAGAAAGAAAGAAAAAGCGACAGGAGCTCACGAAAGAAAAAAGAAGAATCAGATACTATGAAAGAAAGAAAAGAAGAAAGATTTAATGTTACGAAAGAAAGGAAAAAGAATAGGAGTTTAAGAAAGAAAGAAAAAGAAATATATATTAATGAAAGAAAGAACAAAGGAACTAACGAAAAATACGCAAAGGAAAGAAATGCACGCGAAAGAAAATGAAGAAAAAATAAAGCTGGAATAAAACAAAAGAAAGAAAAAATGAAAAAGAAAGAAATGCAAAAGAAAGAAAGAAAAGCGTAAGTACGAATAAAAAAGAAAGAAAGAAAGAAAGAAAGAAAAAGAAAAAAAGAAAGAAGAATGAAAGACAAATAAAAAACATGGAATATAAAGTAAGAAAGAAAGAAAGAAAGAAAGTAAGAAAACAGTATAAGAGATTACGAAAGAAAAACAGGAAGTAAAAAAGAACGTGTGATTACTAAAGAAAGAAAGAAAGAAAGAAAAAGAAACAAATGAAAAATGCTTATAAAAAAGAAAAACACGTGAAGAAAAATATACAAACGAAAGAAAAACAAGCAAAAAGAAGTGAACAGAAAGACTTAAATGGAGGCTACACAGAAATCTGAAATAAAACAAACGGAAGAAAAATGAAAGAACCTGTAAAAAAAGAAAGAATTGCAGAAAGAAAAAAAGAAAGGGAAATATATTTAAAGAAAAATACGAGAGAAAGAGAAAAATACATAAAGTTCTAATAAAATGAAATGAAGACGGTTGAGGCAAAAATATCAAAGAAACAAATGAAAAAGAAACAAAAAAGCGAGTCAGAAAGGAAATGACTGAAGCGAGTTGGCCGCCGTAAAAATGATAACATTATCTTTGTTTATAGACTTCTCAAAAGTTGTTCGTTTGTCATTCATCGGATTTTAAAGTGACATAAACACAACCGTCCAAATCCAACTCACAAGTCTCTCATCTCACAAAAATGCCAGACGCCTAAACTTTATCAGACGAAGGTCTTTAGTTATGGTTTCTTTGTAAGTTTATTATTTTTGAATATTTTTCCATCTTCTTTCTCAATATTGCAAAGCCATTTAATTATTCCAGACTTCGTTCTCAAAGAATAAAAGTAAAAAGAAAGATGAAGGGACGAAAGAAAGAAGAAAGGAATGAATGAAAAAAGCTAAAGAAAGAAAAACATGCGAAAGGAAGTGAAGAGAGATACAAAGCTGGAATAAAACAAAAGAAAGAAAGAAAGAAAGAAAGAAAAGCATTAGTAAATAAATGAAAAAGAAAGAAAGAAATATGAAGAAACGAAAGAAAAAGAAAAGCATAAGTAAAAATGAATAAAAAAGAAGGAAAGAAATATACACGAAAGAAAGAAAGAAAGAAACAAAAGCATTAGTAAAGAAATGAAAACGAAAGAAAGAAATATGAAGTAACGAAAAAAAAGAAAGAAAAGCATAAGTAAAAATGAATAAAAAAGAAAGAAAAATACACGAAAGAAAGAAAGAAAAAAGAATGAATGAAAAAGAAAAAATATGAAGAGACGAAAGAAAAAAGAAAGGAACGAACGAAAAAGTACGCGAAGGAAAGAAAAAAATACACAAAAAGAAAGCAAAGAGAGACATAAAAGCTAAAGTTGAAATAAAACAAAAGAAAGAAAGAAAGAAAGAAAGAAAAGCATTAGTAAAGAAATGAAAAAGAAAGAAAGAAATATGGAGAGACGAAAGAAAAAGAAAGAAAAGTAAAAATAAATAAAAAAGAAAGAAAGAAATATAAACGAAAGAAAGAAAGAAAGAAAGAAAGAAAGAAAGAAAGAAAGAAAAAACATGACAAGGAAAGAATGATATTTACACAATAAAAGAATAAAATCTAAAGGAAGCACAAACAAAAGAAAGAAAGAAAGAAAGAAAGAATGAATGAATGAATGAATGAATGAAAAAAGAAAGAAAGACAGAAAGAAAAGCATTAGTAAAGAAATGAAAAAGAAAGAAAGAAATATGAAGAGACAAAAGAAAAAGAAAGAAAAGCATAAGTAAAAGTAAATAAAAAAGAAGGAAAGAAATATAAACGAAAGAAAGAAAGAAAAATGAATGAAAAAGAAAAATATGAAGAGACGAAAGAAAGAAAAAAGGAACGAACGAAAAAAATACGCGAAGGAAAGTAAAGAGAGACATAAAGGCTGAAATAAAACAAAAGAAAGAAAGAAAGAAAGAAAGAACATGACAAGGAAAGAATGATATTTACACAACGAAAGAATAAACTCTAAAGAAAGCACAAACAAAAGAAAGAAAGAAAGAAAGAAAGACTGAATGATAAAGAAAGACATATGAATGGACGAGAAAAAGAAAGGAACGAACGAAACAGGCAAAAGAAAGAAAAACACGCGAAAGGAATTTTTAGAGAGACATAAGGCGGGAATAAAACAGAAGAAAGAAAGTAAGAAAGAAAGTAAAAAAGAAAAAAAGAAAGAAAAGCATAAGTAATGAATGAGTAAAAAAGAAAGAGAAAGAAACTATGAAGAGACAATAGAAAAGAGAAAAGCATACGTAAAAACCTTTTACATATTTTTTGTCCTTTTCTTTCTCGATATAAACCATTTCTCTGTTTCAGGCTTTGTTTACTAAGTACTTTTTTGTCGATTTTTCAGTACGTTATAAATATTTCGTTTATTTGTCTTTCAATTTTGTGCGTATTTTCTTGCCATTTACAGCATTTTACACTTTCTTTTTTCCCCACTTTTTTTTTTATCCCTTTCGACGGCTTCTCGATTCCGAACAGAAAACAATCTTTGCTAAATATCACCTCCAACCGTAAAAGAGTTTCGCTTGGGACCTTGATCAAACGATCTTCAACAATAAACAATTTAAAATACAGACAAATATACTTTTCCCCACCTCTATTTTCTTAGCTGTAATTCCATCTTTTTTTTTCTTCTGTTTAGATTTGGGAAATTATTACTTGTCGTCACCATAATTGTCCGTGTCGACGCCACATCACTAATGTATAATACGCATCCATTAATTGGATTACAACATTCTGAATAAAAAAAAAATTTCGTACAGAAACAAAAACAAAATGGCGTCATAGAAATGACATCGGGGTTCTTCAGTTATTTGAGTTGCAGGGCTTGCGGCCGCATTACGTTGAAACACTGATTCCAGTAGGATCACCTAAGTTAAGAAACGTCGAGTATAGTCAGTACCTAGAGGGGTGACCATTTGATAATTGCCAGGTATTGTACCTTTGCAGTGTTTCTCAATCTATGGCCACAAGGCCAATATTGACCATGGCAAATTTCAGGTGGGACATAAATTTTATAATTTTTACTGGGACACCAACCTAATATATGAGCCTTAGCTTACCGATCACAAAATAGAGATCATTTTTTACACTATAATGATTTCATGGACGGCAGAAAAATTGTGGATTCAAAATGAGCTATGAGCTAAGAACGGTTGGCAAGCATGTTGATAATGGATAATGTCTTGGAGACATTAATTGGAGAACAGTTCCGATTCCCAGCAAATAACTCATATCTATTTAAGCGCATATACCCTTAGGAAAGGCATGAACCCACCTCTTCTTACCACCCACCCACATACTTATGGGATAGGGCGAAAGAATATGCGTAGTGGTTTCAAGGATATCGACTCGGAAGGAGAAATCGGAGAACCAAATTCGAATTCCATTTGAATTCGTTGCATTCACTTTTACCCTTAGAAAATGTATTATCCCATCTCTTCTTCTTCCAGCTATGGGTTAAATAGCAGAAAAGATTGGTTGGCAATTTCAATCGCAGAAAGAAATGGCAACTGTAGAAAAAAAATCTTCTGCCTTGTCAGTCATGGATCGAAAGAGACATGATCGCCTAAGCGTGTATTACGTATGGCACTTCAACGAATGACTGATTTATAACTAAAAATACGAATAATACTATTAAAATTAGTATTTTGTTACATATTGGTTACAATTGTAACCACACTAATAAATTGGAATTCGTGTAGAAGAGATGTGAGAGAAAGATTATAAATGTAACCAATAGGCATTAAGTAGGGGATCAGTTTTATATTGTTGTGAAGTAATAAACTGATCCCCCACTAATTACTACTTAATAATATAATATATCTCTTCCCCCTCTAGCTATGAGTCAAATAACAAGACAGATTGGGTTCTATAGCCATGGTCGGCAACCAGTCTACCGCAGAAAGCAATGGCAACCTATTGCGGGATAATCTTCTGCCTAGTCAGCCATGTCACTTTCGAGACATGATCGCCAAAGCGTGTATCACGTATGGCAATTAACTGACTGAATATAATAGTTGGAATCACGATTAAATCTTCTACCGGTCATAAAGTGGGGTATCGGTTTTCTATTGTTATGAAGTAATAAACTGATACCCCACGAATTAATACTTAATAATATAATATATCTCTTCCCCCTCTAGCTATGAGTCAAATAACAAGACTGATTGGGTTCTATAGCCTTGGTCGGCAACCAGTCTACTGCAGAAAGTAATGGCAACCTACTGCGGGATCATCTTCTGCCCAGTCAGTCATGTCTCTTTCGAGACATGATCGCCCGAGTGTATATCACGTATGGCACTTAACTGACTGAATATAATAGTTGGAATCATGATTAAGGCTTCTAGTGGGCATTAAGTAGGGGATCAGTTTTATATTGTTGTGAAGTAATAAACTGATTCCCCACTAATTACTACTTAATAATATAATATATCTCTTCCCCCTCTAGCTATGAGTCAAATAACAAGACAGATTGGGTTCTATAGACTTGGTCGGTAACCAGTCTACCACAGAAAGCAATGGCAACCTACTGTAATATAATAATCTGGCCCCACCCGAAGAAGGAAGCTGATACAAGCGGGGGCGTTTTCCGGCCGTTGAAAGGAACGGATGGTTGTTTGACCTTATTTCCGGTAGTAGCGGAAATGGCCACAAGAGGCAGACAGAACAGGTGTCTCTGAGAATTTACGTAGGCGTCGCGTAGGCGTCGCGTAGGCGTCGCGTGATCAAGGCAAAACCGGAAGAAACGAGTCCCCGGTTTTGGAAGATATATAAAGACTGCGAAAAACACAGTCTTGCGAATCAGTTTAGACGAGTCTCCAGAAGTCGACAGTAGAAGAGAAGTCGAACCCAGTCAGTCTTGACGGTCTCCAGAAGTAGACAAGAAGCGAAGTCGAAGAAGAAGAAGTCAGTCAGCCTCGACAGAAGAGTCTCGAGAAGTCGAAGAAGAAGCTAGACGAGTAAGCAGAGAGGTTACACTCACGTCGAACCCCACGTCAGCCCCTGGAAGCGCTCCCTCAACTCTCTGTCCACTAGGCGACACGGTCCAGCGTTCGTTAATAAAAACACAAGTCATATATTTTTATATACACCCGTGTTTGTCTGTTTATTGCTATATAACAGACGTTTATTTGGTGCCTTCCTGACCTGCTGTTTTGAAACAACAAAACATTGATGCGAACTGGTTTACCGCAACAACGATTGAAAATTCAACAGACTTGAAATTTCCGGAATTAAAACTGCCACCAGAAAAAAAAAAGAAGACGAAAATATAGTAAACAACCGGACGAGACATGCGAAAGGTAGGTGACATTTTGATTTTAATAGTGTGTGTGTTCTCTGCTCGTGTTATAGTAGGTCTGGTTGAAAAAAAAAATGGGACAGCATATTGTTGCCGATCTGACCGTAGAAATGAGAAATATGGATTGTTCGTTAGAACGGACGGGGGGGTGAAACAGACTACATGTAGGGAGAGCGCGTAGGGTTGGGGCCGACGGGGAGGAAGAAGGTGTTAAAATGAGGAAGAAAGTGTTAAAAGTTGACAAGAAGGTGTTAAAGTTGGAGGAGAGGAGTGTTAAAATTAAAGGGTATTGAAGTTGACGAGAGGGAGAGGGTTGAGATGTTTGCCTGTCTGTGGGTGCAGGGCGTCTGAGTTGATGATTTATTATTTTTTTTTTAAATGTTTTACCATATATGTGAAGTGAGAAAATAGTTAATATTTCGTAGAATAAATATTTAATGAAATAATTTTGGGTTGTGTCTTAATTTTACTTAAAAAGCGGCATGAACTTTTCAGACAACCCGATAGAAATATTGACGAACAACTATTCTCAATGTGATTATGAAGGTCAGTTGTATGGGTGAAATAGTTGAGTTTTTCTGACCAGTACTCGAGCCGAATTAAAGGAAAAAAAAAAGAAAACACAATCGATGTTCTACGTACACAAACTTTCCCCAATTGGAGTATTAGCGTAAAATGACCCTCTTCATTTTCTCCATTTGGCCTTGTATTGCATGAACTAAATCAAGTTTGGTAAATATTAACAAATTATAAATATAACTGAATGCTACCACAATGGGAAAATCGGAGAAACGAAAGGGTTCTTTAATTTTATTCGTTCGTAAACGTCAATTTGTAATCTTTACACAGATAATTGTCAAAATTTAAAAATGTTTGTGTTTTGCGTGACATTTCTACAGCATAGAAATGACTTAAATGCTATCGAGAGTTTTAAAGTGTAATTTTAATTATGCAGTTAACAACAGCCAACAATATCGCCAATTATAAATATATCTCAACATTGTTGCTTGAAAACAACTGCATTGTTTGGTTATTTCGTTGCGAATACACCGATTATATATATTCTTAAAACATTCACCCGCGTCTCAGTGTTTCGCGATATGAGTCAGATATTGAAAAGATATTTTGTTATCAATATGGTGGAATCGGATTATTTGGGGAGATTTGGGAAAATTAAATTAAAATCTAAAACTTATTTTTATTTACGTGAAAGTACTTCACTTTTATGCTTTTGTGCAGGTTCCCATAAATTCAACATCCTCTGTGAATTTTCATTTATGTGACTTGTGAAATATCTTTTGAAGATATATTAATTTCTGAAAACTAGTAAATATGGAGAGATTTAGTGAAGGGTATGTGGAACTCCCGAAGAAGTTGACGATAGGTCAACGGGCGTTCAAATGTCTCGGCGTTAAACAGAGAGATGTTAACAAATCAGATATGCTTGGTTTCGAATCCAGAGGAAGTAGTTCAGGGAATGGAAAGCATTGTACAAACTAGGGAACTGCGAGTCACGGGTCCATTTTTTTTAGACTAAATTAATATCCTCCACAGGTAAATTGCATGCGGATTAACGTTGGAATCAGGGTAATTTTCTTAAATTTCTATTGAACATTTCTCGGTCAGACTGTGAATGTTATGTACGGCGAATAATGACCATTTCTTCTGTGTTCAAACATAGTATGTTTGAGATTAAATTAAATTAAATGAGGTTACGTGGTAACAATAAACTCGAGCAGAAGCACACATGGTGTTGGTCAAAGGTCATTTACTCGATGTTAGTTTTGAAACTGGAGCGCGGTTACCGCTTAATAATCATGTGATTATGCATCGAAGAGTCTACGCTTATGGACAGACGCGAGAAGAAAAATGAACATTTTTAAGAACTTTGCCCAATTCTGTGAAAATGGATATTAAAGAAAAAAAAACAAAAAAAAACAAAAAAAAAAGGAAAAAAAAAAACAAGAACAATGAAACATCGAGCTGGTAGAACAATTTTCAAGATGGATACGAACATTGTCGGGTTTCCGATGTAGGCTCCCCTATATATTTTTTTTTGTTGTTTTTTTTGTTTCAGCATGCACATGTTTTTGTTGTTTTGGCATGCACATGTTTTTGTTGTTTTGGCATGCACATGTTTTATACAATTGTAGGGCTTGTGTGGCATGGGGAGGAGAGTGAGGATGTTGCGCTTAAAATGTTCTTAGGCGAACATTTTGAAAAATGGGTGGGCGAGGAATGTAATATAATAATCTGGCCCCACCCGAAGAAGGAAGCTGATACAAGCGGGGGCGTTTTCCGGCCGTTGAAAGGAACGGATGGTTGTTTGACCTTATTTCCGGTAGTAGCGGAAATGGCCACAAGAGGCAGACAGAACAGGTGTCTCTGAGAATTTACGTAGGCGTCGCGTAGGCGTCGCGTAGGCGTCGCGTGATCAAGGCAAAACCGGAAGAAACGAGTCCCCGGTTTTGGAAGATATATAAAGACTGCGAAAAACACAGTCTTGCGAATCAGTTTAGACGAGTCTCCAGAAGTCGACAGTAGAAGAGAAGTCGAACCCAGTCAGTCTTGACGGTCTCCAGAAGTAGACAAGAAGCGCAGTCGAAGAAGAAGAAGTCAGTCAGCCTCGACAGAAGAGTCTCGAGAAGTCGAAGAAGAAGCTAGACGAGTAAGCAGAGAGGTTACACTCACGTCGAACCCCACGTCAGCCCCTGGAAGCGCTCCCTCAACTCTCTGTCCACTAGGCGACACGGTCCAGCGTTCGTTAATAAAAATACAAGTCATATATTTTTATATACACCCGTGTTTGTTATTTGTCGCTATATAACACTACTGCGGGATAATCTTCTGCCTAGTCAGCCATGTCACTTTCGAGACATGATCGCCTAAGCGTGTATCACGTATGGCAATTAACTGACTGAATATAATAGTTGGAATCACGATTAAATCTTCTACCGGTCATAAAGTGGGGTATCGGTTTTCTATTGTTATGAAGTAATAAACTGATCCCCCACGAATTAATACTTAATAATATAATTCATCTCTTTTTCCTCTTGCTATGAGTCAAATAACAAGACAGATTAAGTTCTATAGCCTGGGCTGGCAACCACTCTACCGCAGAAAGCAACGGCAAACTACTGCGGGATAATCTTCTGCCCAGTCAGTCATGTCTCTTTCGAGACATGATCGCCCAAACGTGTATCACGTATGGCACTTAACTAACTGACTGACACCCAGCAGCAAGGCCTCTGGTCGTGTGATTAGATGTTTTAAGAAGCTAAGAACTAGCTCATAATTGCTGTTGTTCTCAGCTCCAGGCATGGACTTGAATCACTAAACATCGTCCTTTGGAGATATCCAAGGCAACGGTTCGGGATTCACCATTCTTGTCAAGTGCCCGGTATATGTACTCGGTAATGGTCGTGTGATTAGATGTTTTAAGAAGCTAAGAACTTAGGCAATATTTGTCCTTTTTAATATTCGTTGCAATCTTACTATCCGTTTTCACAAGCTCGTTATATAATTTAGGAGTTATTTCGAACTGTTGTTCTCATCTTGGTTGGTATAGGCGTTATAATAGACACTACGTTTCGACCAAGTACCCTCTGGTCATCATTAGGTCTCCATAGATTGCCTGATGTGTATTATATCCTTGATTATTGCGAAATATCATGTGATTTTACAGGATATTTCGATTAATCAACGAGATAATCCACATCAGCTAACAACGAACCCTAACGAAATGCACATCATCTTTATTAAATCTCGATTACTTAGCTCTGCAGACGTCAGTTACATTGTTTAAAAAATAGAATATCTACGAAATATAATGTTTATATTTATCTTATTCTCATTCAGTATGTCCCTTCTTAAGTTTCTTGGTTATTACGTACGCTACGCTCTGCTTATAATCCATAAATAAGTGTCTATTCCGTTGTGATAGCGAGGAAAGACATATCAGAGAAGTTACTTGGTTTCGCGGAATAAACGTTGTTAGCAATCAATATGTAGTAGTGCTAACGACCATTACCGAGTACATATACCGGGCACTTGACAAGAATGGTGAATCCCGAACCGTTGCCTTGGATATCTCCAAAGGACGATGTTATTTAAGCCATGGTTGGAAGAAGAAGAGACGGATTTTATTATCATATTAATAAGTATTAATTAGTGGGGGATCAGTTTATTACTTCATAACAATAGAAAGCTAATCCCCTACTTTATGACCAGTAGAAGGTCTATTTATTTCTCCAACTATAATATGCAGTCAGTCAGTTAAATGTCATACGTGATACACGCTTGGGCAATCATATTTCGAAAGAGACATCACTGACTGGGCAGATTTTCCCGCAGTAGGTTGCCATTACTTTCTGCGGTAGACTGTTTACCAACAAAGAATGTAGGACCCAATCTGTCCTCGTCTGAGTTCCTCTCCGCTCGGAAGCGGAGAGTTGACCAATAGAGAACTTAGATCAAGTGTGATTGCTCTAGGGATTTCCAACCTTCCTATCAAGGATGATGCAACACAAGGTAGTAGAGATTCTTAGCCCTGAAGCACTGCCAAAAGGTGGACGATGGAACGAGGGTTGCATGGTGTAACAGGAGAAGGAGTGCTAAGAGCCACCAGAGATCTCTGGGAGATAGAAGAACACATAGAAGAAGAATATAAACTGTTTATAAGAAATTATAATGTGGATATTAAATGGGAGATCAATTCTATATTATAATCTCTATATAAACTGATCCCTCATTTTGTGGCCATGCTAGTTTTTATACATTTATATTCTAGATTTATGGGCTTGAGCTAGTGAATGGCAGAGCGGGGGTTGGTTGGTGTAACAGGAGAAAGTTTGCTAAGAGCCACCAGAGATAGGGAGACGTGGAGAGCCATAATCGCCTACATCCTGAAAGGACAGGGCACATAGAAGAAGAATATCGCATGGGAATAGTTCTAGGATTAGGAGCACCATCAAGATGTGCTTTGTGGTGCAGTGGATACCGACTTGGAAAGAGGAATTAGAGAAACGAGTTCGAATTTCAGTTGGATTCATTACATTCACTTTCGCAAAGGTATTAATCTGTCTCTTTTTCCCTCCGGCTATGGGTTAAATTGAATAGCTGTTGTATTTTGTATCGACTATCTATGTGTTGTATACCTACCTATATACAGTAATTGTGTGTGTTGTATACCTACCTATATACAGTCATGGTATGTTCCGATCCCCTTAAATACGTGGAGGGAAGAGCACCACAATCACACGTGATCCAAGCTCTCTCTCTTGATCAACTCTGCTTCCGAGCGGAGAGAGACTCGGAGGTGAATCCGCCGAAGGGTAGAGTCTCGTTTGGGGTGAATAGACTAGAGCCCGACCCAGGCTTAAGCTGGGTCTCTAATTTGAGAAAGAGGGTTGGTTAGATGGTAAGAGTGTTTGAGAGAATAGATGCAAGTTAGTGTGTTAGGAGGTGTCTAATGAGCTTACATTTAAACTCCTGGATATTGTATCTGTCGGGGAATTCCACAGGCGGGAAGCGCGAGAAAAGAAGCTGTTGGAGTAGAAATTACGGTTACATCTTATCTGTTTCACTGTAAAAGGGTGGGACCTAGTTGCCAATCTAGTATCTCGTGAAGATTTGTACCTAGTTTACTTCCATATTGAAGAACCGACATCACATAGCAATCCAGTACTCTCTTCTTTGTTTCTAGCGAACTACCTTTTCTAAATTGGCATTTTGCCAAGGAGAATTTACAACATTCTGTATCCTTTCAGTAGCACGACCTGCCATTTGATATTAGTATATCCATTCTAATTGAAAAAAAAAGAAAAAGGAGTGAAAAGATTGGAAAAGAGAAAACTGGAAACCACATCCTAAACAGGGAACAAGGGATGAGCCTCTTCACCTGTTCAATAGACGTGGGTGGAGTGTGAACCGGGCGATAGTTTAGTCTATCTATTCCAACCGGAAAAAAAAGAAGAAAAAGGAGTGAAAAGATTGGAAAAGAGAAAACCGGAAACCACATCCTAAACAGGGAACAAGGGATGAGCCTCTTCACCTGTTCAATAGACGTGGGTGGAGTGTGAACCGGGCGATAGTTTAGTAAAATAGTTAATTTAATATCTGATTTATCCCCCACCATTGACATCTGACTTTTGACATCTGACTTAGCCTCTGACTTTCAACATCGGATTTAGATCTTTTTTTTTTTTTATCAGGAGTCGTGCCTGATAAACGGGTTTGACATTTTAGAATTCATAGGAACTAAATTTAACATTTCTCCAACTTTCATCCCAGTCCGAAGACCAGGCAATAAAATAAATAAATAAATAAATAACGTAGAAAAAGCGAAGGCTGGTTGCACGGTTAATGAAAGCCGAATGTTTCTTTACAAGAAAACGGTTCATATTACTCTTACATTAATTTTCGAAAACGTTAATTTTATTTTTTATTTTATCATATATATATATATATATATATATATATATATATATATATAGTGTTAGGTTGTGATAATGTTTGGAGCCAAGGTTGTTATATTTTCAGTGTTTTGTCAGATAAAATGTATTTTGACAAGCAGGTTTTTTTTATCGTAAAGTGCTCGATATCGGCGTGGAGATGATTTTCTAAGCGCCGCTTAAATGTGGTACAAGCCCGAAAGTATGTGACACATAGTGAGGACCGAACTCACTACTCAGTTGTAACTGGTTCTAGCGAGACAAGCTTGCTGATCATTACACCACACCGAGGTGTGCATATCGGTGTTGAGATAGAGTGTTGGTAAGCGCAAAAAGTTTGTCACTTTAACTGATCAGGTTCATGCCGACTTCGTAGGATACTGTTATGATGTTCTCACTCGTCATGGCTAGCTATATAATCGTTCAAACATGTTTCATTGAATCCTATAAACGTATGTCTATTTCTTTTTATAGCAATTTTTTTTTCTAATTTTCTAATCAGTTTCTTGATGTTAAGATAAAATTCATCAAGGAAGCCAACAAGATATCTTCCTTCAGACATGTTTCATTGAATAATATGGACATACTGTCTCTACTTAATTTTATACTGATCCTTTCCAGTTGTTTAATAAATCTCTTGATGTTAAGATGAAATTCATCAAGGAAGCCACCAAGATATCTTCCTTCAGACATGTTTCATTGAATAATATGGACATACTGTATCTACTTAATTTTATACTGATCCTTTCCAGTTGTTTAATAAATCTCTTGATGTTAAGATGAAATTCATCAAGGAAGCCACCAAGATATCTTCCTTCAGACATGTTTCATTGAATAATATGGACATACTGTATCTACTTAATTTTATACTGATCCTTTCCAGTTGTTTAATAAATCTCTTGATGTTAAGATGAAATTCATCAAGGAAGGTGCGATAGATTTTTCCTACCCAATCACTTTACATATCTGAGTTCATCGTCAGGGGTAAATTACAATGATAGACTTTTTATAACTGTGATAATGTCGTGCTGATGATTGAAAAAAAAAAAAAACTCCTGTGATCGCGTTGGTGATGATCCATAATTTTTTTCCCGCTCCCTAATTGAGTCAAGACTTTCTGGATAACCTAATAATTAAAAATAAGTAAGCAATAATAAGGTTTAAGTTTTAAGTTTGTTGGAGCGCTCTCCACCTGTGTTCTACTATAATTTTCTATTCCAATCACTAAATAAAGTAGTAGTGTGAAGACCTCGAGAGTAATCGAGTATCGAGTCAGTCGAGTATTTCCGGTAGTGAACCGGAAGTGTGCTATTATCAGACTCTACGTCTTACGACGATATGTGCTACTAAACCCTTGTTCCTGTATACTACTAACGGCCTCTTTGTAAATACTATTTCTTCTGGTATATATATCAATTTCCTACAATTCCGTTGTTTATTTACTCAATTATTCTGTTACATGCAACATAACAGTACTACACTCCGTATTGTTACGGTCGGAAGAAAACCAGTCGAGAGGTTTGAACCATTTTTTACTCGTGAACTTGGTGGCAATGGATATCAGAAATGACGAAAAACGAATTACAAGAAAACCGAATGTACGGTCATCAGCAAATGGAGGAGACCAAAATTACAGGTTGGGTATACTAAAATCAAGCAGGTACAAAAATTTAAGTACTTGGGAAGTGTTCTAACGGAAGACGGAAAGTGCGACATTGAAATCCGAAGGCGAATTGGAATGGCCAAGAACGCATTCCTGAAGCTAAGCAAAGTATTAAGAGACTGAAAGATTATTGAAAATTACTCATCTCAGAAATAAATACAAATTCGTTATACAGGTTACTCTCTGCTCCCCCTTGTTCTCTTTGTCTTCAATATGTCTTGTGAGAGTCAAATTCTCCAAGTCTCCTTTCCACATTATGCGTTCCAGAAATTTTAACTGTCCTTTTGGGTGTGCGTTGTGGTGCAGTGGATATCCGCTCGAAACGAGAAATCAGAGAGCCGAGTTTGAATCGAAACTTGGTTTTCAGCTGCTACACGATCTTCTCTTTGCAGATAATGTCGCTCTGTTAGCACACGGTCTAGAAGAAATTCAATCTCTGCTTGATAAATTCTTTGAAACGCTTGAAACAAAGAGGAGAGTTCTGGATTGCTGTGTGATGTCAGTTCTTCAACATGGCAGCGAATGCTGGACAATATCATCAAAGATGAAGGAAAGACTTGAAGCAACTGAAATGTGGTTCTACAGAAGCATATTGGATATTTCATATTACAATCAATATATAAACTGACCCCTCACTTTTTGGTCACAGCAGTTTCTATACATTTATATTCCTGACATCCAAAAGCACAAGGACGCATTCCAGGAGCTGAGTAGAGTATTAAGAAACAGAACAATTTCGCTAGAAACAAAGAAGAGAATTCTGGATTGCTATGTGATGTCAGTTCTTCAACATGGCAGCGAATGCTGGACAATACCATCAAAGATGAAGGGAAAACTTGAAGCAACTGAAATCTGATTCTACAGAAAGATGCTGCGAATATCATAAATCGAGCATGTGAGTAATGATGAGGTTTTGGAAAGGATGAAAACGAAAAGGAAATTAATACTGAGTATAAGGAAAAGACAGCTGAAGTTCTTGGGAGATATGATAAAGAAGGAAGGCTTGGAGAATCTGATACTTACAGGTCAGTTATAAGGAAAGAGAGACCGAGAAAAGCAGCTGATAACATGTTTAAAAGGCCTGGGCAGGTAAATGGTAGAGCAGGGTTTTGGTGGGGTAACAGGTGCTAAGAGCTACCAGGGATAGGGAGACGTGGAAAGCCATGATCGCCTACGTCATGAAGGGACTTGGGACATAGAAGAAAAAGAAGATAGATGTCGTTTCTGAATTCTTATTGAATGACTTGCATTCACTTACGTGCAAATACCCTGGGAAAGGTATTAATCCATCTTTTCCCCCCAGTTATAGGTTAAAAAATAGGATAGATTAGGCTCTATATCCTTGGTTGGCAACCGATCTACCACAGAAAGCAATGGCAGACTACTGCGGGATAATATTCTGCCCAGTAAGTCATGTCTCTTTCGAGACATGATCGCCTAAGCGTGTATCACGTATGGCACTTAACTGACTGACTGATTCATTGTGAGTTCAATCCCAGGGCAAAGTAGTACAGACTTAGTTGAAACGGCGGGCAATAATTAAGAATTGTAAAGAAAACAAAACGAGATATTTCGAGATATGTACATCGGAACGACAGTAATCTATCCCTGTAGATTCAAGAGCAAAGGTTTATATTCGAAATTCTCCGAAGGTTAATCGTATTGACAAACACCCGAAGAAGACCGGTGAGCACAATGGCCGAATTGTTTTAATAATAACTGTTGTAATCTAAAATGGTCACTGAATGCGACATGACCAAAACAGTGGTTGAAAAAGGAAATAGTAAACTTTATAAAATAAACAAAATACAATACTCGACAGCTGTGTGAAGTAGATAACCACTGCTAGTGGTGAACTGCTAGACGTCAATATCAATATTTAGCTACCTCCCCACTTGAAACATAATATTGCACGAGACTTTTTTAATGTAAGTAATTCGAACCCTATCAGTCAGTCAGTGAAGTGCCATACGTGAAACACGCTTGGGCGATCATGTCTCGAAAGAGACATGACTGACTGGGCAGAAGATTATCCCGCAGTAGGTTGCCATTGCTTTCTGCGGTAGACTGGTTGCCAGCCAAGGCTATAGAACCCAATCTGTCTTGTTATTTGACTCATAGCTAGAGGAGGAAGAGATGTATTATATGATTAAGTAGTAATATGTGGGGTATCAGTTTATTACTTCATAACACTATGAAACTGATCCCCCACTTTATACACAGTGTGTAGCCTTAATCATGTTTCCAACTATTATCAGTCAGTTAAGTGCCATACGTGATATACGCTTGGGCGATCATGTCTCGAAAGAGACATGACTGACTGGGGAGAAGATTATCCCGCAGTAGGTTGCCATTGCTTTCTGCGGTAGACCAGTTGCCGACCAAGGCTATAGAACCCAATCTGTCCTGTTATTTGACTCATAGCTAGAGGAGGAAGAGATGTATTATATGATTAAGTAGTAATATGTGGGGGATCAGTTTATTACTTCATAATAATATAAAAGTGATCCAACACTTCATGCCCAGTAGAAGCCTTAATCATGATTCCAGCTATTATATTCAGTCAGTTAAGTGCCATACGTGATATTACGTTTGGGCGATCATGTCTCGAAAGAGACATGACTGACTGGGCAGAAGATTATCCGGCAGTAGGTTGCCATTGCTTTCTGCGATAGACTGGTTGCCAGCCAAGGCTATAGAACCCAATCTGTTATTTAACCCATAACTGGAATAAAGAGACAGATTAATACCTTTCCCTAGGGTATTTGCGCGTAAGTGAATGCAATGAATTCAACTGGAATTCGAACTCGGCTCCCTGATTTCTCGTTCCGAGCCGATATCCACTGGACCACAACGCACATCCTCTCGATCAAAAATTGAATGTCTGATTTTCTCCAGACGAGACTCTGCCTTTTGGCGGGGCCTCGTTTGGGTTACTCTCCGCCCGAGGGTAGAGAGTTCGACAATGCATCTGAGCGACTTTAATTACTAGGCAGGAATGTTAGTATTTAGCTCACTCCCCACTTGAGACAAAATGTGGCACAAGGCCTTTTTAATGTGCGTAATCCGAGCCATATAGTTCGGGCAAAAATTAAATGTCTACTTTTCCCCCAAATGAGACACGGCGGAGCCTCGTCTGGGTTACTCTCCGACCAAAGACAGAGATGCCGACAATGTCAGGAAAACGTCTTATCGACGTTAATCGCTAGACAGCAATATTAATATTTAGCTGCCTCGCCACTAAGGCAGAGAGTCTAATAATGTTAGAATTGCATTCGAGCGACATTAATTGCCATATTCCCCACACACAGTAGTGTCCAACGTATTTATGAGGATTGAAACATAACCAATAATTTTCATAGGTAAATATATAACAATAACAATAAAGATAAGAACATTAGACCAAATATAAATAATGAATATAAATGAGTGAATACTTTTGTTATTCCATTCTTCCTGGCTGGAAATGCTTCACTTGCCTTAACCAATTTGTTCTATATTTACAAATATATATCACTAGCAGTATAGCCCGGCGTTGCGTGGGTGTAATGAAAGCTTTAAAACTAATCCATGGACCTGGAGCTCAGATTTTTTAGACGCTGGCACTAAAGACTAAAAAGCAATAGTTGTTTCCAGTTAAAGCGAAACCGTAGACTGAAAGAAAAATGAATGGATGTAAGTCAAATTTTGATTTCCTGGTATCGATATCAAATAAGTTTTTTCGTCGTAAACTGAATTTTGAAGGCTAAATAAGTCCTCTGAGTAAATGGTATCATGGCTGAGACTAAGAACTACAATTATACCTACTTAGAGCCAAACCCGAAGCAAAGACTAAAATGAAAGGGCTGAAAAAATACAGACATACAGGCAGATAAACAGACACACACACAAACATCTTGCCTTATATATATATATATATATATATATATATATATATATATATAATCAATTTTCTGCACTATTGTAAGAACTACAATCTTGAAACTTTTGAATATCGTTTCTTATGTCTTTGTCTATGAGTGTATCAAATTTGATTAAAATCGGACCACTCCTTCTATAACCCGATTTTTTCGATTATCGGTTTTCGATATTTATCGGGGGTACACAAAACCTAGCTAAGAACACTCGCAGATGCTTATAGTACAACTGTGTAAATTTTCAAGAAAATCGGTTCAGCCGTTTTGGAGTCTATAAATAACGACACACACACAGAGACAAACAAACACACAGAGAGACAAAGTTCCATTTATAAATAAGTTTAGATTTTCTCCGATAACCAGTTGTTTGTGGCTTTGTTACAGATAGCAGCGAAGAGGCAGCCTGATAAAATGGTGTCTGATATGAAAGTGGATACAAACCAGAATGTTAACCATTGAATTATTTATGGAGGGAAAAGCCTGCATCTATTTATATTTATCCTTTTCTAACCTGAAAGTGTAACGATCTTAGCATTTAGATCTCAGCATGAGAATAAACGGTAGTAAGCTACGTGAAAATCGAAATAAATAATGTCTTTACGTTTAATTGCATATTTTGAAAATCTAACAAATATAGAGTAATAGCGGCTCGGATTGCAGAATCGGAGAGCAGAGTTCGAATTTCAGTTAAATTCATTATATTCTATCTCTTCTTTCTTTCTAATTATGATGTGTGTTTATTAGAAAGAACAGTAAAGTAATGAACTGAAGCTCGGATTGCGAAATCAGAGAGCTGAGTTCGAATTCCAGTCGAGTTCATTGCAATCATTTATATGCTTATCCTTGGAAAACGTTATAAATTCAGATTCTTTACTCTAGAATTATGAGTAAACTTACAGACTTGGCCTTTGTTGGCAACCAGTCTAGGAGAAGGGAACTCTGAATTCAAACCACCTGCTGCTTTGTAGGGTCTACCTCTTTAGGCAAATGCTAGAAAAAGTTTACTTGTAAAAAGATCCAGTCAAAGGGGAACAAATACAGCCCGATCGGAAATTTCCTACAATTGTAACACTGAAGAAATGAGAGTAATTCAACTAATTAGTATTTGGAATGAAGTATCTTAGTGGTATAAGTCTAAATTTGAATGAAGGCATATTAATTCTTGGAGAAATACGGCATGTCAGTAATTTGGTTTTGTAGTATCTTGTATTGATGGGCAAAAGCAACCCTGACGCAACCCATCCTTTTAATTTGCACAATGGAGTCAATAATAAAGATTTAAAAAATGCCAAATTGCTCATGCAGAAAATGTTGCAGTTTCCACTCGCTCAAATCAGGATCGTCTTCCTCTCCCTATTTTCCTATTTCTGTTCCCATTCTTTGATTTTGGTGGACAACTCTGCGTGACAGAGAAGCCCACATACTTGGCCAGAAGCGTCTCACTCGCTGCTCAAAAGGGAAACAGGCAAGATCTGCCAAACTTGGTTGCAACGGGTGGCCGGATGCTTGGTCTTTCAAGGTCCGACTTGGTTACTCCAGTTCAACTGTCGCTGGCCTGTTCAGCCGGTTTTGGCCCTTGAGGTCGTGTAGATTTTCACCTATTCCGACGTTGATGTCTTCATGGGATTAATACTTCCTCTTCAACCTTACCGCCATGAGTGGCCCTACAAGAGTGAAATGTTGAGATTATAACCAATAACATTGAAAGGTTACTTAATATAGCCGCCATTTTTAAGTTACGAGTAAACGCCTGTTTGAAAGCAATGCAATACATGTACCCTAAACACGTTTAGGTGAGGCAGGATTTTAAATTACATTTTTGAGGGTTTGTGTTACAAGACTTTCGATATTTTTACTTTTACTGATCTAAAAAGCACAATTCTTTATTACATACAGCAATAGAGTTAATTGTATATGTAAAAATTCGTGATTACTCTGAGAGAAAATGCAACCAGTGCAATTGAAAAATGACTTAAACATGGTCGTCATTTTGACAGTGCAGGTTATGTTAGCTTACCTTGGATGATTTTACATTTAATTCTATAAAAAGCGGAATTCTTTGTTCCATTCTATAAACTTAAACATACAACGGCAGAGTTAAAGATGAAAAATCGAAGAAGACACGCATAAAAGATGATTAGTGCCACATCTATTGAACAGGTGAAGAGACTCATCCCTTGTTCCCTGTTTAGGGTGTGGTTTGCGGCTTTCTCTTTTCCAATTTTTTCACTCTTCTATTTATTTTTTTTTTTTCAATTGGAATAGATAGACCAATCTATCGGCCGGTTCACACTCCACCCACGTCTATTGAACAGGTGAAGAGGCTCATCACTTGGTCCCTGTTTAGGATGTGGTTTCCGGCTTCCTCTTTTCCAATCTTTTCACTCATTTATTTATTTATTTTTTTTTTTCAATTAGAATGGATATACTAATCTATCGCCCGGTTCACACTCCACCCACGTCTATTGAACAGGTGACGAATATCATCCCTTGTTCCCTGTTTAGGATGTGGCTTGCGGATTTCTCTTTTCCAATCTTTTCACTCTTACGTAGACCCATGCACTTCAGTGGCATTACCGCCTTGATCAGGGTGATATGATTAAAAAAATAAAAAAATAATAATAAAGAATATGGCCGTCATTTATTTATGGTATGGATAATGTCAGCTTGTTTTACTTTTAATGATTTTTTTATCATTTCACCCCAGGCAAGGCGGTTTTACTGCCACTGTTGCACTGGGAGTTACAGAGGGGAAAGTGATGAGAAAGAGGAGTAGGTTATAGGGGATGTCAGGAGAAGGGTATAGACAGATAAGAATACCGGTCTAACGGGGATTGAGTGGATGGAAAAAAGAGAGAAAGGATGCGAGTTAGTGAGATAGAAGATGTCTATTGACCTTACATTGAAATGCTTGGAGATTGTACCTGTCGAGGTAGCAAGTATACGGAAGAGAGTTCCACAGGCGGGAAGTGCGAGAAAAGAAACTGTTAGAGTAGGAAAAAAAAGCAGAATTATTTCTCGCCCGTGGCAATAGAGTTAACGCAGAACGAAAAAAAAAAATTAATTTCTCACACAGAAACCAAAACATCTAAAAAAAACATGCCGTAATTTTTTAAGGTGTGTGCGTAAACTAGTATAGACCATATTTCCTAGAACAAGATCCTCGCGATAATCGGGAAATCCATGCAGATTTTTCTCGCTCTTGCAAGCCAGGTACAGCTGTGAGGTCACGTTATTCTGCAGAAGGAGGGCGGGAGATTATCTCACGTTAACCCAGCAGTTGATCGTCTGGTGTGATACTGAGTACAAATTATATTCTGGCATGATCTGGGTTGAGATCCAAAACTACATGCTTACCTCCATGTGATCTGAACCCGCAGCTACAACTAAAGGTCACTCTGTTACATTCCACTCCAAGTAAGACAATAAATCCACTAAGACACATGGAAATATGAAAGAATATAAGAAGGGAAAAACCGACGCCAGTATCGATGGCGATGATAACATAAGAGGCGTCGTGGTGCTGCCTGGGAGGAAAATGAAGAGGCAAAAGATGACCAAGACGGATGTCACCTCTGTAATAGGGGGTTATCGAAAGAGAAACCCACCTACCTCGGAAAAGATTTCGTGTTTTTTGCGTAGTTTGCCGAATAAAAATTATCAAAAATTGTTAGTACAAAAAGAGCTGCGATGAGTATCAGAAAATATGCTAATTTCCTTTCCTCCCTGTGTGGTGTGGTCAATTAGAACAATTGCTCGGTGAATAAAGGCCGTTGCTTTTGCTTACTAAAGTTTTTTTTTTTTTTTGTTTTTTTTTTTGTTTGTTTGTTTTTTTTAGCTTTGAGAAAGAAAGTACGATTTTTGAGCTCGGTGATCCAAAGTGCGACACAGAGATCCGAAGGCGAATTGGAATGACGAAGGACGCATTCCAGAAGCTGAATAAAGTATTAAGGGACAGGAAACTTTCACTAGAAACAAAAATAAGAGTACTGGATTTCTGTGGGATGTCAGTTCTTCAATATGGCAGTGAATGCTGGACAATATCATCGAAGATAAAGGAAAAAGCATCTGAAACGTGGTTCTACAGAAGGATGCTGCGGATATCATGGATCGAGCATGTGAGCAATGATGATGTCTTAGAAATGATGAAAACGAAAAGGAAATTAATACTGAACATCAGGAAGAGACAACTGAATGGCTGCGCTGGAGAATTTGATACGTACAGGCTAGCTAGAGGGAAAAAGAGACAGAGGAAAGCAGCAAATAAGATATTTGAAGGGCCTGAGCAGATGGATGACAGAACGGGGATTGCTTGGTATAACAGGAGAAAACGTGCTAAGAGCCACCAGGGACAATATGTAATGGAAATCCACAAATATATATATATATATATATATATATATATATATATATATATATATAGAATAATTTTTAGTTTGGTCAATGAAAATATTCAAAAACTCTATTTACCAATTTAGTTGGTCGGTAACTTTTCATAGAGATTCTTTCGACTGGATATAATAATCCACGAAACAATAATACCAGAAATTCCCTTTTTACAACTGACAACTCTCCTCAAAAACCTATTTTATAGAAGCTAACACCTAATTAGCATATTTCTCGAATCATCTAGAATTTTCTCGAATATACTGGAATGATCTAGAATCTTCCAAACGTTCTATTTCTAATTTCTCTACTTTACAACTACTTCATGAATGAAAACTTTTTGTATTAACAAGTACGACTCAGTAGAATCCCTGACTATAAATTTTAACCTTTTTCATGACTTTATTAATATTTTTTTATATAGAAATGCATCCTCGTAACATTACGTATGTCTACTTTGTTTTTTCACAACAGATCTTCCGTTCGGCCAACTCTTTCTCTGCCCAACTTAACGCACGGTACACAACTGAGCATTCTAAGTGTGATTGCCTACATAAGCCAAGGAACGGAACTTTCCACTTTCCGCCCAAGTGGCACTTGCTCCGGAAAGTTTTCATTTATGTATTTCCTTTATTACTACTTATCGTAGCCGTTTTGAAGATCTTCTTTTTGGGCTTTTTTCCCTGAACATAAAACACCAAACACACCAGATAAAATTATTTACAGTCTATTTTGCTATGTGGTTTATCCTGATCACACAAACTTCTGATAGGTTCGTATGGTTACTTAAAGAATAAAAGAAAACATTTTTATGCTGCAATTAAAAAGAAACAAAATATTTTCATTTCAGTCTTGTCCATTTTTATTGACGATCACCCCATGTTTGGGATTGGGTTTCCGGTTCCTTCTACAGTCTACTTCAACACTATACTTATAACGCCTCCACTCCGATCTTTTGAACGGGATTAGAGGTTTATCCCTTGTTACATGTTTAAGATTAGGATTCTGGTTCCTTCTACAGTCTACTTCAACACTATACTTATAACGTCTCCACTCCGATCTTTTGAACGGGATTAGAGGTTTATCCCTTGTTACATGTTTAAGATTAGGATTCTGGTTCCTTCTACATTCTACGTCAACACTATACTTCTGACGTTTCCATCTAAACTTTGAAATTTTATTTACCATTTTTTATTAATTATTATTTTATTTACCTGTCTTATTAAGTGTCCCACTTTTTGACCCCTAGCTTGGGTCAAATTTGATGGATTTGAGCCTTTCGGTAGGAGTAGATAGGTTCGCCTATCGTCCGGTTTACACTACACACTGATTTTTTTTAATAGGAGAGGTGTATTCCTTTTTTCTTGTTTAGAATTGAGTTTTCGGTTCCTCATAAATTTTTTATCTTTTTTCATTTCCAGTAGCCCCCTTGCGTCTTAATGGCATCATCTCCTTGTTTGGGATAAATTGATTTTTTTAAAAATTGATAAACGAAAGCGAAAAGTATTTATCCTTCAGACTAACAGCTGATTTTTCAGGTCTCGTTTTGTAAATTTTATTATAAATGAACTAACAGAGTCCTCATCATCACTTTATTTTAATCTAAAATTCCACAAAATAAAATATAAATTAACTCCCAACACGTGTGTATTTACCTAAAAATCATTTGAGGCCATTAAATTTTATTTGATCTAATGTCTTTTCAAAGGTTCACTTACTTTTATTTTTTTTATTTTTTATTATTATTTTAGAGAATGTACTTACCATCGGTTTTAGAGGACAAGAATTTAAGACAAAGACTTAGTATTCATAATTTGAAAAACTTGTACGTTTTGGCGAAAAAAGTTTTGTTCCACTTGAAAATGTATTGTTTTGATTTTTTATAATTTCTAAATGATAAACAAAATCATTACAAACTTTCGCAATTGTTCTACATTTTTCTTCAACTATTGCCGTCCAAGAACCAACCAAGGTAGAGGTTTACAAAATAAAGCTATTTTAAGGACTTACAAGAAGGGAGAAAGATGTGAATATTATGAGGATATGTAGGATAGATAATAGACTTGACATTCTACTGCACGAACGAATCTAACCAAACCTGACGGCCACCAGACGAAATCAACAGAACCAGATAACCATTCTTCTTTTTACAAACAATCAGCCAAATTTACTGAACTCGTTGCCTATGACTGAGACTGAGATCTGGGGGAACTGTTATACTTTATTGTAATTAGGTCCCTTTCTGATTCATTTGGCATGCTAGGCGGATGTGAACGACATAAAGGCAGGGAACAGAAAGAAAACTGCAGTTTTTTGCTGATATTCTTCAAGCATCACATCCGGGTTCATGAAATAAGTCCCACCAATGAATGTGACACTGGTAAATTACGAATGTTCCCGCCGTAAACGGAGATGTCCCTGGGAATTGCCATAAGATTGTAATGACCGAGGAAGCATCCTCTCGTAGTCTGAGTGAAACTTCCCTCTTACCAACAAAATATACAGAAAAGAAGGATAAGTCGACTCGGGTCCATGCTGGACGACTGGAAGAAAGGAATGTCGTCCGACCGAACATCTACCATGAAGATAGCGGCAAAGTAACGAAAGCCGAGCCAGGTTTCATCCATGGGAAGTGATTTTTCAAAAATCACCCCGCCTCTGAATATGCACCTTATTCGAATAAGCGTCCGTCTTGAAGGTCGAATTTCTAAATAAGAGTCCAGTATGTTTATTCAAGGAAATACTGTATTTTGTCGGGGTAAATGTATAACTTTTTAGTAAACGCGTATTTTTGTAGGTTTTTTTGCTTGTATTAATGTTGTTCGTCAACACACAAAATGTAAAGGAGATAAGTTGCAGTGGAAGAATTGGGACGGCCGAGGGAGTTACTGAAATATTTGGGGTTGAGGAGGAAGAGGACTGACAGATCAACTTTCTGATAGGGAAAAGTCGTGTGATTAAATCGATAACAGATCCTGGAGCAATATTTATGAAATGTCAAATGTCGAACAATGTTAAACAAACACAAGTTACATACTAAATGATACTATTGCATGTCTATTGCTACAGTGCTTTTATTGTCCTTTCTGCTCATTTCTCATTCGATTTAATTCCAAATAACCCCTTGGAATTTGATTCCAAGTAACCCCATGGATGTGCGTCGTGGTGCACTGGATATCGGTTCGGAACGAGAAATCGGGAAGCCGAGTTCGAATTCCACTCGTATTCCTTGCATTCACTTACGCGCAAATTCTTTTGGGAAAGGTATTAATCCGTCTCTTCCCTCCAGTTATGGGTTAAATAATAGGACAGATTGGGTTCTATAGTCTTGGTCGTCAACCAGTCTATCGCAGAAAGCAATGGCAACCTACTGCGGGATAATCTTCTGCCCAGTCAGTCATGTCTCTTTCGAGACATGATCGTCCAAGCGTGTATCACGTATGGCACTTAACTGACTGACTGAACCCCTTGCGTCCTAATGGTATTATGGTCTTGCTGGGGTTAAAATTATTAATTTTAAAAAAATTACATCATCACCATCATCATATTACTGGATGTGGTGGTAAAATTGTAGTACCACTTCGCGCCTATGGAACTCCCTTCCGTATACTTTCTTTCCTGATGTCTACAACCTCCATGAATTTAAATGCAATGTCAATTCCCATCTCTTATCCATTTGGCTCCATCACCCCGTGTATCTTGTTCTTTTCCTTTCTCTCTTCCTTCGCAACTCTCTTCACCCCTGTGTTCACATCCTTCTCTTGCCCTTTCTCTTTCACCCCCTGTAGCCGGTTTGTCTTTCTATTCACTCTCCTCTTGCCTAATACTTCAACTCTCTTATGTAAATCCAGCCCTTTCTACATCTCCCCGGGTATCTTGTTCTTTTCCTTTCTCTCTACCTTCGCAACTGTCTTTACTCCTGTGTTCACATCCTTCTCTTGGCCTTTCTCTTTCACACCCTGTAGCCGGTTTGTCTTTGTCTTCACTCTCCTTCTGCCTAATACTTAAACTCTCTTATGTAACTCCAGCCCTTTCTACATCACCCCGTGTATCTTGTTCTTTTCCTTTCTCTCTACCTTCGCAACTGTCTTCACACCTGTGTTTCCATCCTTCTCTTGCCCTTTCTCTTTCACACCCTGTAACTTACCTAAAGTGACACCTTGCAGTCCATTTATTGATATTGTTAGGCCATTCCTTCTTTTCTTTTGGCTGTCAACCAAGGCTACAGAACCAAATCTATCTTGCTATTTAACCCATAGCAGGAGGGAAAAGAGATGGATTTATACCTTCCCCGAGGGTATTTGCGCGTAAGTGAATGCAACGTATTCAACCGAAATTCGAGCCCGGCTCTCCGATTTCTCGTTTTGGGCAGACATACATTGCAATACAATGCACGTCGGGTACACAGTACACGTCCCTAGTACACGGCTAAAATCTTGAGCTTTCACACATATACAATGCATTTTTATTGTGTATTGATGTTGACAGAAGACCTGCAAGGCCTAACTATTAAAAAACAACTGAAAAATATATTCTGCACTCTAAAAAAATATACCGCGTTTCTTCCAGAAGTAAACATGCAAACCATTAGATCTCTCAACTCTTTGTCTATTAGTCAGCATTTTGGACTTGACTAACGTCACTGTGGCAAACTGCGCACTCGGACTGTGTTATTGTGTAACTGGATAGCCAGCCAGTGACACTCTATACACAATGGACTCGTGAGAAAACAGAACGATGCAATAGGGTCAAGATGTAGAGGGGTTGGCTTACGGCATGCCTCAGTCTTTGTTAGCCTCCGATTTGTGACTCAGCCGATCGCACAGTGGGTAGATGAGGTTCCCACTTCGATTGGGACTTTCATTGTCCTCACGCCCCGACAGCAGAGGTATTGGGTTTCATCAAAAGAAGTTGATTTTTCATTAAACTAACGAGCCATGAGATGTTCTTATTTTAGAAGTTTTTTGATCTGTCGATTCATCTTTCGTTTTGTCTTTCTTTTTTTTCTTTTTTTTTTGCATTCGTCCTTTCTGTTTCAGTAATCGTTGTTAGTCTGCTTTAATGCACTTCTATCTATCTATCTATCTATCTATCTATCTATCTATCTATCTATCTATCTATCTAGTTTTGTTCATATCTATCTATCTATCTATCTATCTATCTATCTATCTATCTCGTTTTGTTCATATCTATCTATCTATCTATCTATCTATCTATCTATCTACCTCGATTTGTTCATATCTATCTATCTATCTATCTATCTATCTATCTATCTCGATTTGTTCATATCTATCTATCTATCTATCTATCTATCTATCTATCTATCTATCTTAGCCTGTTCATATCTATCTATCTATCTATCTATCTATCTATCTATCTATCTATCTATCTATGCATTGTCTGCTTGTATCTATCTGTCTATCCATATCTGTGCGTATCTATCTATCTTCAGATTTGGGGACCTTGACATAGTGTAATGATCAGCAAGTTTGTCTCGCTTGAACCTATTACAAGTCAGTGGCGAGTTCGATCCTCACTGGATATCCTATACTTTCGGCCTTGTGCCACATCTAAGCGGCCCTGAGAAAATCAACTATCTGTCTTCAGATTGTTCATATATATATATATATATATATATATATATATATATATATATATATATATACTTAAGGCGAAAATCCATCGTGAGAAATGACAAACTATAAGAAAAATTAGTTTAATGATATCGCTTAAAACAATTGAAACAGTAAAAAAAAAAAACCGAGGCAAGCCTTTTGTCTGACAAAACTAGTCATAGGTATTTACTGAAAGAAAATTTAAAACACTGAATTCAATATATATATATATATATATATATATATATATATATATATATATATATATATAAATTAATCATTTCACCCCGAGCAAGGCGGAAATGCCACTGATGTGCAGGGGCCTACATAAATGTAAAATGATTAATTAGAAAAGAGTGAGGAGTACAAGCTAGTTAGAAAGGAACAATAGAAAGCTGAGAAAGCAGGTGCGATGACAGATACATAGGTGGAGAGAAAGGGAGGGTTATACAGGGGAGGGGAGAGAGCTAGTGTCCAGTGGTTAGTAGATGAGTATTGACTTTGCATTTAAATTTTTGGGGGTTGTAGCCGTCAGGAAAGCAAGAATACGGGAGCGAGTTCCACAGGCGGGAAGTGCGAGAGAAGAAGCTGCAGGAGTAGAATTGTCGTCTGCATTTGGCTAACGTGACTGTGAATGGGTGGGACCCAGTTGCCAGTCTGGTTGCACGAGTAAACACCTGTTGAGGAGTAAACACCTGTTGAGGAGGTACCAGTGAAGCAGTGTAGCCCGGCGTTACTCGGGTGTAATGAAAGCTTTAAAACTAATCCATGGTCCTGGAGCTCAGACTCTTTGAACGTTGACACGAAAGACTAAAAAGAAATATTTGCACTATTGTAAGAAATGCAACCTTGAAACTTCTGAATATCGTTTCTTATGTCTTTGTCTGTGAGTGTATCAAATTTGATTAAAATCTGACCACTCCTGCTATAACCCAATTTTTTCGATTATCAATTTTTGATATTTATCAGGGGTACCTTGACACAAAACCTAGTTAAGAACATTCGCAAACGCTTATAGTACAACTGTGTAAATTTTCAAGAAAATTGGTTCAACCATTTCGGAGACTATAGGTAACAGATACACACACACACACACACACACACACACACAGACAAAGTTCCATTTATAGATCAGGTTATATATATATATATATATATTGTTAAAGCAACTTACACTTCACATTTCAATCTCGTCACAACGCAATACATTGCATTTAGACATATGGTTCTGCTAACATTTTGGTCTCTCCCGCGGTGTGACGCCATAGAACCGCATTACAAATTTACGACCTGCGTCTGCTATTCGGAGACTGTTATCGTTGCTTAGCAAAGTTTTATGTCAACACAAGATAATACCATCTTTGATGGTGGATGTCTTTATGTTAACGTCTATGTAACCTCTCTGAAGATCGATCATGTGAGCCAAAAGTTTAAAACCAGCAGCATAATACAATAATATCCAAATGTTGGATAATTTTTGTCTTTATTTTCACCTGAAATTAAAGCCTAAATAAGATTTATATATTACTAAGGTGTCTAAAAATGTAAGAATTATTCTAATCGTTTTAATTTTATATTAAATTTTAAGTACTACACAATTATAATCTTACTTACGATGTCTCAAATTGAGGAAATGTTAGAAAATTAACAATAAATTTTAACATTGCTGTAGTTACCGTCATCATTTAATTCATATAGAATTTTAAAGGTTTAAAAATTTATAAAAAAATGTTTTATCTTAATTAAAATTGAGAACCTTCTTGTAAAAGTTCATTATTCCTCCAAAAAGTTTTTCTTTAGCTAAGAGTGTCCATAAAATATTTTTTACATAAAACTTTTATAAAACTAACTTTTAATTTCTTTTCTGATAAAAGAAACTAAACTAATTTCTGATTAAATTTTTTAATTTTACTCGATTTTTATTTTATGATTCAGAATAGATTTGCTTCACTGGGGTCCTGTTAGACCCCCAATAATTGAGGATTTAAATTATCCGAGGACTTATCCTTATAAATAATAAAAAAATTAAGAAAATTAAAATATCTCGAAATTTCATAAAATTAAATAAGTCAGGTGTTTTTAACAGATATATGAAAACATGTTTTTACAGAGATTTTTAAATCCAAGAATTTCTAAAATAATTTCATTAATTTGTGAATATGTGTAGTTTAACATAAAAAAAAAAATAAAGATTATTTTAAAAATCTAATTTCTTAATAATTTGTAATAAGCTTTCCAATTTTGATTTGTAAATATAGTCTTTCCTTAATAAATTAATAACCGAAGACAGTGAGTGACCGGAAACAATTTAAAAGATGCTTGAAATTTCATAAATCATCATAAAATGTCATTATTCATCGCGTTTCTTTTCAGAATAGTCGGCTCTCTGTGCAGGGTCAGGAAATTCTTCCCGCCTGAATCTATCCTGCACTTATACAAATCTACCATCCGCCCGTGTTTTGAATACTGTTGCCACATCTGGTCGGGTGCCCCTGCTATTCTCCTCGGGCTTCTTGACAAAATACAGCGACGAATCTGTAATGGGATTGATACCGACTTAGCTGACCGCCTGCAGTCACTCTCTCATCGGCGTGACGTGGCTTCCCTGTGCCTCTACAAATATTCTATAAATACTTTCATGGCTTCTGCTCTGATGAACTTAAATCACTGGTGCCCCCTAGGTGTGAGTTCGCACAAGATACTAGATTGGCAACTAGGTCCCACCCTTTTACAGTGAAACCGATGAAATGTAACCGCAATTTCTACTTCAACAGCTTCTTTTCTCGCACTTCTCGCCTGTGGAATTCCCTTCCGCATGCTTGCTTCCCCGACGGCTATAACCTCCAGGAGTTTAAATGTAAGGTCAATAGACACCTCCTAACACACTAACCCTCCCATTCTCTCCAATTCTCCACCTATGTACATCCTAACTCGTCTATCGCCCTGTGTAACTCCCTGCGCTATAGTGGCAGTGGAATGCCTTGCTTGGGGTGACATGATTAAAAGAAATATATATGATATCCTAAAATTATATTGTTAATAAAAAATCAATTAAAAGTTTATCTAAATTAAAAATGGGAAAGTTTTATTGCATTTTTTTTATTTTACTGCTCGGAGCAGATTTTCGGAGAAAAGGTTTCGTAATTAAAAATATATATATATATATATATATACATGATTTACATTCCCCAAATAGTCTTGCACTTAACTAAAAAAACAAGAATTTAAGTACCTAGGAATTGTTCTAACAGAAGATGGAAAGTGCGACACGGAGATCCGAAGGCGAATTGGCATGGCAAAGGACGCGTTCCAGAAGATGAGCAAAATACTAACACACAGGAAAATCTCAATAGAAACGAAGAAAAGAGTGCTAGACTGTTACGTGATGTCAGTTCTTCAATACGGCTGTGAATGCTGGACAATATAATCGAAAATGAGGACAAAACTGGAAGCGGCCGAAATGTGGTTCTACAGAAGGATGCTACGGATATCATGGACTGAGCATACAAGCAACTATGAGGTGTTGGAAAGAATGGCAACAAAAAGGAAATTGATGCTGAGCATCAGGAAGAGACAACTGAAGTTCCTGGGACATGCAATGAGGAAAGAGAGCCTGGAGAACCTGATACTGACTGGTCAGATAGAAGGAAGGAGAGACAGAGGAAGGCAGCGGATAACATATTTGCAGGGTCTGATCAGGTGGATGACGGAATGGGGGTTGCCAGGAGCAACAGGCTCAAACATACTAAGAGCCACAAGGGATAGGGAGACTTGGAGAACCATGATCGCCTATGTCCTGAAGGGATAGGGTACATAGAAGAAGAAGAATGTATTTCTAAAAGTTTCTTGCAATTAATTAGAGGGGGGATACCAGATGTAAAAATATATATTTTTACCAAGATTTTCCAAACATAATAATTGCACAAAAAATTGCACAAATAATTGCACAAATAAGTTTATTCATTGCAAATAAGTCCTGAAAGTCTCATTAGAATCAGACAATCAGTTGACTTTTGCAAAAATTTCCAAATTAATTTGTCTTTCAACACACAAAAAAACACTTGAGTAATGTCACGTTAGCCATAGTAATAACATGACGTAAGCATGGGGTTGGTCGCTGAAGGAAAATATACCGAAATTTCGAACGTGTCAGAAAGGTTTCAATTTTTAAAAAAAATAATGACAGCAAACTTTGATCTTGCCTCTTAATAATAACACAAACGTTTTGATAATAAAACTTTGTTTTTATTAAGTTTGAGAGCATTTAACATCATGCTAAGCCGTTTTGGGGGTGAATAAGAGGAGGTAACTATATATATATATATATATATATAGTCATCCGCAGACAGATCTGTTTCGCTGTATCACAGCTCATCCGTACGGTTAGACAGCCGATTGCTTTTTACCCAGAAATGAAACCGACCAAATTGGCGTCAGTCGGTGATTCTATCTCTGAGATATGAGTGCTCGGTAGAAGGAGACAGACTTTTTTAGCGTGTATATTATCATTATACACGCCCAATAGCTGAGAGTGTTCTAATTCATTGCCGAATGAACGATGCGTAGATGCCAGAGTAGCTACTGTTTTTCAAAGTCTACTATTCTTCCAGAGTGCTCACACACACACACACACACATATATATATATATATATATACAGACTCTAAGAAGAAAAGTTAGATAATATGCTATTCCCAAACAAAAGCGAACCGTTGAATGAAAGAACGGAAATTATGACGAAGTGTAACCATACTAAAAAATACTTCTTAGGTTCATACAACCATGGATGATAACGCCATAATTCCTTGTAATTTTAAAAATTCCGCGTTCAAAACTTCCCTGCCACGTGGGCGTTCAAAAAAAAAAAAAAACACTGTTACTTGAGCGTTCAAATCGCCTGAAGACAGCACTCATGGTAGAAAACTAGGTCGCATAATAATTCGTTTACAAATGGAAAATATTCAAAATTTCCACAATATAATTGTATTGAACACTTTTTAATACAAATGTGCACTGGTCTAACCTTATTATGACCAGAAACTAAGTAATTAAACAACATATATATATATATATATATATATATATATATATGGCCGTGTTATTTACTAAGTCAGTCTTTGTACGCATGTGCGTACATGTGGAGGAATATTTTACAACTTATTTATTGCTAGTCATTATTCATACCCTTAAAATGTAATGGGTTCGTTGTTCACGGTGTGTCAGGAGGTAGGTGTCATTTTACTTATAAAGTTCAAACTGGAAATCTCCTTGAGGCGTCTTGAAAGTCCACAAAAGCTCTTCTTGGTTCTCTGGTATCAGTCAAAAGCTGTACGAAGGAAACAATGCATACTTTGTTATTTGCTTCCGGTTCGGCAAGATGCTTTTTTTTTCTAAATGTACTCAATAACCTCGACACACATCCTGTCTCCTTCATTTCTTCTTCTTCTTCCTCTTCTTACCTACTTACATCTTTACTTTTTTCGTTTTTATTTCCCACTTATAAATTTACGTGTACGAATATGATAATGAATGGATGTAAACAGCTTCGTTTCGTTTTAAAATTCTTTTGAAGTTATCTTACTTTAAATAATAAAAGAATCTGTCTCTTCTACAAATACTTACACGGATTCCTCGTCGACAAGCTTAGCTCCCTGGTGTCCCCTCTGCACGAGTTTACTCGAGCTACTAGACTGGCAACCCGTTTACATTGAACACAGTCTAACTTCTATTCCAATAGCTTTTTTTCTCGCACTTCCCGCCTATAGAACTCCATGATAGCTACAAGAGTTTAAATGCAACGTCAACAGTCATCACTTATCTCGTTGACTTCCATCCGTTCACCGACCCTCCCGTATCTTGTTCTTCTCCCTTTACACCTTACTCTCATGCAGCTTTCTTCACACTAGTGTTCCCGTCTTTCTCTTACCCATTTTTCGACAACTACTGCGACCTGTCCCCTTTCTCTTCATTCTTCAATTATGCAACCTCCTATGCACCAGAGACAGTGGAGAAAAAATAATTCCAAGGGAGATAACTTTGATATAACTGTGGGATCTTTAGACTCTGATTAGTCTTCAAATCTGGTTAGCTTATTCATACTATACAATCTTGCGGCCTATAAGGATATAAATACTGAAGATATTGGATTATACAGGGATGATGGCCTTATGCTAGTGAGGAATGCCACTAATTTTAAAGTACATAAAATAAGAAAGATAATATATAGAGAATTTAAAAACCTTAATTTAAAATTAACTATTAATACAAATATAAAAAAGTAGATTTCGTCGATGTAAATTTAGATTTAGAAAAGTTAACGAATTTTAACGAAACTTGGTTATAAGCAACCGACAATTTGTAATGAATTATTTTGAACATTATTTTTACCGATACTCGTATTTAAGTAGATATTCTGTTTTTAATTATACAGTATTTTTATATTTACCGGCCTGATTATTTCACGATAAATTTTTATTACGAAAATGTGTGCTATCCAGCAGGATTCGAACCTGCGACCCCTATTTACATAGGGGAAGCTACCATTTGATCTGGTATTGTCTTAACCACTCGACCATGAATAGCCTCTTGATCAGACGAGGTTTTTATCATGCTTATATAACACAATTTCGACCCATCGTAAACAAACCATATCTGCTCTGTAATGTATCGTAATGTCAAACAAATATAAACATGTTACGGAAATTAACGAATTTTAACGAAACTTGGTTATAAGCAACCGACAATTTGTAATGAATTATTTTGAACATTATTTTTACCGATACTCGTATTTAAGTAGATATTCTGTTTTTAATTAAACAGTATTTTATATTTATATGTACCGGCCTGATTATTTCACGATAAATTTTTATTACGAAAACGTGTGCTATCCAGCAGGATTCGAATGGTAGCTTCCCCTATGTAAATAGGGTTCGAATCCTGCTGGATAGCACACATTTTCGTAATAAAAATTTATCGTGAAATAATCAGGCCGGTACATATAAATATAAAATACTGTTTAATTAAAAACAGAATATCTACTTAAATACGCGTATCGGTAAAAATAAGGTTCAAAATAATTTAGAAAAGTATATATATACCAACCATATAAAAAACCAAATACAAATCCTTTATATATCTAACCATCCTCCATCTGTTATTAACCATGTACCCTCACCCATAGAATATAGAAATTCAGCAAATAAAGACGTGTTTAATAAGCATAGTAATTTTGAAATACTGCCTTAAAAATAGTGAATATAAAAGCCAAAATATTCAATATGTAAAAGAGAAAATCAACCCCGAAGCAAGGAAAATAGGCATAGAAATATTATTTGGTGTACATCCATCTTCAACCAAATGATTAGTAGAAAACTGGGGGAAAAATTCCTCGCTTTGATTAATAAACACTTCCCGAATAATAATCCATTGAAATTAAGTTATAGTTGTATGAATAAGTTGGCAAAAATTATTAAAAAATCATAATAATAACATTTTAAATAAAAATTTAAACACAATTAAAAGTAAAAATAATCCAATAACTGAAATTAACAATTTGAACAATAATAAATGTAATTGTAGAAACCCTATAGATTGTCCTTTGCAAAACAGGTGCCTTACAGAATCAATTGTCTATCAATGTAAAATTTCTTCTGTCGAAAACCCTAGTAATGTAAAGATTTATGTAGGTTGTACGAAGAACTCTCTGAAAAAACGACTTTATTTAATAATAACAATTACAGAAATAGAACATCCCTATCGAAATATCATTGGTGTCTAAAGGAAAAAATAAAACACCCACATTAAAATAATTTTTTTTAAAAAGCAAGAATATGTAATTCTTTAAACAACCCATGCCCTTTGTGTCTATATGAAAAACTATATATTATAAAATTTCTTAAGAACAAAAATCTATTAAATAAACGTATTGAAATAAATGTTATATGCAAACATTTCAAAATGTTCACCTTAGAATATGGATTAAAAATGTTTATTAACTTGCATATATCGAATAATTTGTTTTATTAAAATAATTATTAAATAGATATTAAAATATCTGGTGTAGGCGTCAAAGCTAACCTCGCAGCCGAGATTGAAAAAGACCTCCAATCCATATTGGACTGGGGTAAGAAATGGCTAGTAAATTTTAATGCTTCTAAAACGAAGCTACTCTCAATTAACCATCATCGACAATCTCACCTACCTCCCATTAGCATGGACCAGGCTTGCCTCCCAGAGAGTAAAACACTACGCCTCCTTGGTCTCACACTTTCAGCGGACCTCAAATGGAATGACTATATCGAATCCATTGCTAAATCCGCTGCTATGAAAGTCGGTTCTCTGTGTAGAGCCCGGAAGTTTTTTCCGACTAAATCTATCCTGCACATATATAAATCTACCATCCGCCCGTGCATTGAATACTGCTGCCATATCTGGTCGGGTGCCCCTGCTATTCTCCTCGGGCTTCTCGATAAGGTTCAGAGGAGGGTCTGTAATGTGATAGATACCGACTTGGCAGACCGCGTGCAGTCTCTCTCCCACCGGCGCGACATAGCTTCCCTGTGTCTCTTCTATAAATACTTTCACGGCTTCTGCTCCGATGAACTTAGATCACTGGTGCCCCCTAAATACGAATTTGAACGAGATACTAGATTAGCAACTAGATCCCACCCTTTTACAGTGAAACCGATAAAATGCAACCGCAACTTCTACTCCAACAGTTTCTTTCCTCGCACTTCCCGACTGTGGAATTCCCTTCCACATGATTGCTTCCCCGACGGATACAATCTCCAGGAGTTTAAATGTAAGGTCAATAGACACCTCCTAACACACTAACCTGCTCCCATTCCTCCTGACATTCCCTATGTCTAACATTCATTCCTCCTGACATTCCCTATGTCTAACCACTCCTTCTCTTTACCTTCCCCTATGTAGCCCCATGCGCAATAGTGGCAGTGGAATGCCTTGCTTGGGGTGAGATGATTAAAAAAAAATTGAATTGATATGTAATTTTTTAATAACTAAATAGATATTTAAAAAATTGTATTATGATATTAAGAATTATGTTAGAATATAATAATAATAATAATTTCATAGATTTTATATAAAAAGAGTATAATGAATTTCTAAAATTTTTGAATAAATAAATGAATATTAAAATGTTATTTATAAATTAAACGTTTTGAAAAATTAGAATAAAATGCATTCTGAATTGAAATAAAATAGTATATTATAATCAAAGGTCCCTTTAAGCTAGATCAAAAATATAAAATGTTTTCTTTTTTTCTTCATCTCTTTTCTTTTTTCTTTTTTGTTTTAGACAATGTTGATATAGAGAAAACTAAAAGAAACGATTTTGTAACAACAACGGATACATCAACGGAAAAAAGGGTCTAGACAGGGGTTTTAAAATAAGTTGACCCTTTGGCCGTTAAGATTGAAAGAAGATTATCTCGCAGTAGGTTGCTATTACTTTCTGCGGCAGACTGATTGTAGAACCCAACCTGGAATTTAACCCATAGCTGAAAGGAGAAGCGATATATTAATATATTTCCCAAGGGTATTTGTGTAAGTGAATGCAACGAATTAAACTGGAATTCGAAATCGGCTCTTCGATTTCTCCGTCTAAGCCATTATCCACTGCCCCACAAGGAACACACTGCCATTTACAATCTTCAAAAAATTGAATGCAACGTCAATCGCTATCTTCTGCGTTCCTGAAAACCTGTTAATTTATTGTAGGTATCGCCAATGATTCGTTAAACATTGGCATGCCCTGATGTAAAAAAAAAAAAAAAAAAAAAAAAACGCCACAAATTTAATAAAAACAAAGTTTTATCGTCGAAAATTTCTATTATTAAGAAAATTATCCCCCAATGTACATAGAATTATTTGTTTAGCTATACGAAGGCTGACTGGGACAGCTTTCCATCTGAGATGATGGAACCTCCCTTTCCAACCTTCTTCAAGAATCCAAAACTGTTACTCTTATTACTGATTGAATCCTTGAATGAATCAATAGTTTTATACACCCAAAAAAACAGTCAGTCCTACTTCAATATCTATCGCAAGGAACGATATAGATTGGCCCTCACTACCCGCAATCCTTGCAAAAAAGTTCTGAAAAACGCCAAGTGCAGTTTCACATGAACATTCCAGACCAAGGTTAATAAGAAACAAATTGGATTCAGTGAATTCTGGAAGATCACCAAATCAAATAAATCATTAACAGAGTTAGAGCGGCTTGGGCTGCAATTATAAATGGCCCCAAATTCATATCTTCCTCGACAAACAAGGCGAACCTCTTCGCTTCGGTCCTTACCCCTAACTCAAAGACCATCCCCTATTCGAAACAATTGCCTAATGATGGTGGATGGCTAAAAATGGCGTTAAAATAAGTGATTTCAGCAATTTTAAAATGAAAACGCATTCTAATAAATTTAAATTCATTTTGAAATTCAGAAAGTATTTTGCATATTGGAAATTAAATTTAGTCTATTAACTTGAAATGAAAACTAAAATAAGTTTCAAGAAAGATTTTCATTAAAAAAAAAAACATTTTAAACCTTTGTTATCGCGTTTCAATGGCGGTATCTAATATATTGCCCTTTTCTCACTCCTCCTCAGTAAAGTCTTCTCGTTCTTTTTAATTCCCTGTAAGCTCCTGCGTCATAGTAGCATTATAATCTTGCTTGAGGGGAAAAGATTAAAAACAAATTATGGGATAATTTGAAATTGATTGATGTGTAAAAACTGGCACTTGTTTTTGAAAGGTACTCTCTAGGATGTTCGTTGTGGTGCAGTGGATATCGACTCGGAACGATAAATCGGGGTACCGAGTTCGAATTTCAGTTGAATTTCTTACATTCACTTACGCGCAAATACCCTTAAGAAAGGTATTCCGTCTCTTCTTTCCAGTCATGGGTTAAATAACAGGACAGATTGGGTTCTATAGCCTTGGTCGGCAACCAGTCTACCGCAGAAAGCAATGGCAACCTACTGCGGGATAATCTTCTTCCTTCCAGTTATGGGTTAAATAACAGGACAGATTGGGTTCTATAGCCTTGGTCGGCAACCAGTCTATCGCAGAAAGCAATGGCAACCTACGGGATAATCTTCTGCTCAGTCAGTCATGTCTCTTTCGAGACATGATCGCCCAAGCGTGTATCACGTATGGCACTTAACTAACTGACTCTCTTACTTGCGTGTTAACTTTTTGGCATGCGTGTATATTTTGTTCGGAACAAAAGACACACCAAGTAGAGCGAAGTTTTAGCCCTTAAGAACGGACAGCTGATGGGAGACAAGAGTCATATTAAACAATATTAGCGGCAACCGTCTATCTAATTAGCCAGCAGAAAAAAAACACCCCTTTATGTCCAGAGTTATAAATCATTTCCTGAACTGACAAACCCTCTTTGGCCTTTCCAAATTTGTAGCCTCAGTGCTGATAGCAGACACGGGAAGGAAACTTTAAGACCTTCTACAGAAGGTAGCGGAAGATAGCGAAAAGAAAAGACTATATATAACTATAAGAAAACTGAATGCATGGTCATCAGTAAAAAGAGGAACCCAAAATGCCAACTACAAAATAATAAAATCAAGCGGGCCCAGAAGGACGGTAATGGCAACACTGAGATCCGAAGGCCAATTGGGATTGCCAAGATACTTGGAAGAGTATAGATAGACAGGAATATTTCGCTGGGAACAAAATAGAGAGTAGTGGATTGCTATGTGACGTCTGTCCTTTAATATGGCAGAGAATGCTGGACAATCTCATCAAAGTGCAAAGAAAGACTTAAAGCAACCGGAATGTGGTTCTACAGAAGGATGCTAAAGATACCGTGGACCGAACATGTGAGCAAAAATGAAGTTTTAGAGAGGATGGAAAAGAAATGAAAACTAATTCTTGAGATCAGAAAAAAACCAGCTAAAATTTCTGGGATTTGTAATGAGGAAGGAGGTCTTAGAGAATCTGATACTCACAGGGTGGATAGAAGGAAAAGGAGACAGGAGAAAGCAATGCGTAATATAGTTGATGGGCTTGACCAAGTGATTTGGCATGAAAGAATAATAGATTGCAGCCCGGATTGAAGAATCGGAGAGCCGAGTTCGAATTCCAGTCGGATTCATTACATTCACTCAGGTCCTAATCTCCTTGGGAAAGGCATGAATCCATCTCTTCTTTCTTTCTTATTATCATGTGTACTTATAAGGAGGCATGAAAGAGTAATGGATTACGGCTCGGATTGAGGAATCGGAGAGCCGAGTTCGAATTCCAGTCGGATTCATTACATTCACTTCCATCCTAATCCCCTTGGGAAAGGCATGAATCCATCTCTTCTTTCTTTTTTATTATCCTGTGTACTTATAAAGAGGCATGACAGAGTAATGGATTGCGGCTCGGATTGAGGAATCGGAGAGCCGAGTTCGAATTTCAGTCGGATTCATTACATTCACTCAGGTCATAATCTCCTTGGGAAAGGCATGAATCCATCTCTTCTTTCTTTCTTATTATCATGTGTACTTATAAAGAGGCATGCAAGAGTAATGGATTACGGCTCGAATTGAGGAATTGGAGAGCCGAGTTCGAATTCCAGTTGGATTTATTACATTCACTTACGTGCTAATATCTGGTATATAGCAGGATAGATTGGGTTGTATAGCCTTGGTTGTCAATCAGTCTACCGGAGTAATACAATGTATTACTTTGAACAGCGGATATAATTGGCAGGTACATCTGGCCGTAGGTAAAATCGACAAAGCGACAATGATGTGGCTGACAGAAACATCCGGCCTTAGATAAAGGTCAACATAGGACAAGGATATGGTTGACATATATATCCGGCCATAGATGATGTCAACAAATGCAACCAGGAAAACAATGCGTGGGTGTAAGACGTGACCTATGAGAAACAAGCATTGCGTGGATGAAGAGGCGTGGCCATATGGGTCGCGTGGGAGTTTTATGAGTATATATAAAGTCTAGAATTTTTGGCTGGAGAAACAGTAACTGGCTAAAGACTCTCAGTGACCCCTTCGTGTGCGCGGACTCTCTCCGACTGTTCCACACAAACGTCACCGACGAAGAATAAAAATATTAGAATATATATATATATATACGTGTTCCACGTTACCTGTAGTATATCTTCTTCTATGTGCCTTGTTCTTTCAGGATGTAGGCGATCATGGCCTTCCAGGTCTCCCTATCCCTGGTGGCTCTTAGCACACTTTCTCCTGTAACATCACCCAAACTCCGCTCTGCCATCCACTAGCTGAAGCCCATAAATCTAGAATATAGAATATGTGGCCATGCTAGTATAGAAACTAGTATGGCCACAAATTGAGGGATCAGTTTATATATAGATTATAATATAAAATTGATCCCCCATTTTATATCCACATTATAATATCTTATAAACAGTTTGCATATATATTCTTATTCTATGTGCCTTGTTCTTTCAGGACGTAGGCGATCATGGCTTCCCACGTCACCCTATCCCTGGTGGCTTTTAACATGTTTTCTCCTGCTACACTACGCAAGCCTCGTTCTGTCATCCACCTGCTCAGGCCCTTCAAATATGTTATCCGCTGCTTTCCCCTGTCTCTTTTCCCCTCTATCTGGTCTGTTAGTATCACATTCTCCAAGCCCTCTTTCCTCAATGCATGTCCCATGAACTTCATTTGTCTCTTCCTGATGCTCAATATTAATTTCCTTTTCGTTTCCATCCTTTCCAGAACCTCCTCATTGCTCACATGCTCGATCCATGATATTCGCAGAATCCTTCTGTAGAACCACATTTCAGTTGCTTCAAGTTTTTCCTTCATTTACGATAATATTGACCAGCATATTGTAGAACTGACATCACATAGCATTCCAGTACTCTCTTCTTTGTTTCTAGCGAAATTGTCCTGTTTCTTAATACTCTACTCAGCTCCTGGAATGCATCCTTGTGCTTTTGGATCTCAGGAATATAAATGTATAGAAACTGCTGTGACCAAAAAGTGAGGGATCAGTTTATATATTGATTGTAATATGAAATTGATCCCCCACTTTATATCTAATATGCTTCTGTAGAACCACATTTCAGTTGCTTCAAGTTTTTCCTTCATCTTTGATGATATTGTCCAGCATTCACTGCCATATTGAAGAACTGACATCACATAGCAATCCAGTACTCTCTTCCTTGTTTCTAGTGAAATTGTCCTGTTTCTTAATACTTTACTCAACTTCTGGAATGCTTCCTTCGACATGCCAATTCGCCTTCCTATCTCTGTGTCTCACTTTTCATCTTCTGTTATAACACTTCCCAGGTATTTAAATTTTTGTACCTGCTTTATTTTAGTATCCCCCACTTGTATTTGGCATTTGGAGCTGCTCTTTTTGCTGATGGTTATGCATTCGGTCTTCGTGCATTTTATTTGTAGTCCTTTCATGTCACTCTCTTCAGCTATCTTCTGTAAGAGATTAGTAGCATATAACGGTAAGAATTGCAACCTATAGCGGGAAATTTTCACTTCAGAAGCACCTGGGACCACTGGTGGAGCCATATAGTCCCATGAAACTTTTTAGAGTAGAAGCTGGCTCAACGCTCACAGAGTAAATGCCAACCAGAGTGAATACCGTACTTTCATATGTTCAGGATTTATTGAAATTCTAATGATCGATTTTTCAAAAGAAATTAACATTTCCGGGAGTGTCAAGCAAACATTGCCAAGCATTTTCTATTATTTTTATTATTATTTTCTATAAATACTTACACGGCTTCTGCTCCAATGAACTTAGATTACTGGTGTCCCCTAAATACGAATTTGAACGAGATACTAGATTAGCAACTAGATCCCACCCTTTTACAGTGAAACCGATAAAATGCAACCGCAACTTCTACTCCAACAGTTTCTTTCCTCGCACTTCCCGACTGTGGAATTCTCTTCCACACGATTGCTTCCCCGACGGCTACAATCTCCAGGAGTTTAAATTTAAGGTCAATAGACACCTAACACACTAACCTGCTCCCATTCTATCAAACACTCTTCCCATCTGCCCAACCCTCATCCTCGGTATCCTTACTCATCTGTCACCTTCCTCCTGACATTCCCTATGTCTAACCACTCCTTCTCTTTACCTTCCCCTATGTAGCCCCATGTGCAATAGTGGCAGTGGAATGCTTTGCTTGGGGTGAGATGATTAAAAAAAAAATAATAATAAAAAAAAGCAACGCAAGAAAATGATACACGCATGCGCAAACGTGAGAAATAAAACACAAAATTATATCTACCATCCAACACACACGTACGTGAGCACATATCTAGATAAATAGGTGCGATTTGAAGGTATATCTGTCTGTATGTTTGAAGGATAGTCAAGACATGTATAACGAAACAAAAAAAATGCTAATACGACAGGTAAGAGAATATTGGGACCGGGTTTCTCCAATGTCACGTTGATTAATGTTTTGCTTAAATTGCTGTCGGCTATTCAGTGTCATCCTCTCGATTTAAACTTTTGCTTTCATTCAGGCAATAATTTTTGTCTTCCGAATTAAAGGGCCTAAAAATAGTTTCTTTTCTTTTTCATCCCCCCACAGCTTATACGATATGATGGTGCTTGTAAAAATGCAAAGAATCGTTTTCGTTTTATCTACTTACGTATTACATCTATCGCTCTTAGAGTGCGCAGGCCGAGAGATGCAATGCATATTGCTTAAAATAGTAATGGACGTCTATTTCAAATACGAGCACCCAGTAAAAATTAAGTTACAAGTAATAAAAATGTCGGACTGACAATAAATCCGTTAGGAAAAAGTTTTGCTTACGTTTCGGATACGAAGCTGAACAGAAGTGAGAAGGAGGACACAGGTTCGAACCCTGTCGGAGAGCACTGCTTTATTAAGATTTATTGAGTGCGCAGGGTTATAGACGTAATACACACTGTCTATAGTTCTGAGACTAGGTAGTATTTACAGTATTAACATTATTCGGACTATTGTTCTCATCTTTGTTGCCATTTGTACGACGTTTAATAATAGATCATTCTATTTGTCTATATTTCTGAGATGAGGCAGTATTTACAGTATTTACATTATTCGGACTATTGTCCTCATCTTTGTTGCCATTTGTACGATGTTTAATAATAGATCATTCTATTTGTCTATATTTCTAAGATGAGGTAGTATTTACAGTATTTACATAATTCAGACTATTGTGCTCATCTTTGATGCCATTTGTACGATGTTTAATAATAGATCATTCTATTTGTCTATATTTCTGAGATGAGGTAGTATTTACAGTATTTACATTATTCGGACTATTGTGCTCATCTTTGATGCCATTTGTACGATGTTTAATAATAGATCATTCTATTTGTCTATATTTCTGAGATGAGGTAGTATTTACAGTATTTACATAATTCGGACTATTGTGCTCATCTTTGATGCCATTTGTACGATGTTTAATAATAGATCATTCTATTTGTCTATATTTCTGAGATGAGGTAGTATTTACAGTATTTACATTATTCGGACTATTGTCCTCATCTTTGTTGCCATTTGTACGATGTTTAATAATAGATCATTCTATTTGTCTATATTTCTGAGATGAGGTAGTATTTACAGTATTTACATTATTCGGACTATTGTCCTCATCTTTGATGCCATTTGTACAACGTTTAATAATAGATCATTCTATTTGTCTATATTTCTGAGATGAGGTAGTATTTACAGTATTTACATTATTCGGACTATTGTCCTCATCTTTGATGCCATTTGTACAACGTTTAATAATAGATCATTCTATTTGTCTATATTTCTGAGATGAGGTAGTATTTACAGTATTTACATTATTCGGACTATTGTCCTCATCTTTGTTGTCATTTGTACGACGTTTAATAATAGATCATTCTATTTGTCTATATTTCTGAGATGAGGTAGTATTTACAGTATTTACATTATTCGGACTATTGTCCTCATCTTTGTTGTCATTTGTACGACGTTTAATAACAGATCATCCTATTTGTCTATATTTCTGAGATGAGGTAGTATTTACATTATTTACATTATTCGGACTATTGTCCTCATCTTTGTTGACATTTGTGCGACGTTTCAGTCATTGCACGCTCCTGCCTTCTTCAGTTGCTAAGAATTTCGTACCAAACTCTTTATTACATTCACTGGGGTATATCATTCTTAATCCTTGCGTAAAGCCTTGAGGACACATGGTCGAAGTGGATATAGACTAATTCCTAGCTTGACTGTTAGAGTTGTGAGTTCAATACCAGACTACAGCAGTGATGAACAAATAACTTGGAGGTTTAAAGGGAGATTGCTCATGACTTCCAATCGAGAAATGAGGATGATAAACCCCAGTGATTGTAATAAAGGATTCGGTTCGAAATTCCTAGCACCTGAAGAAGGCTGGAGCGTATAACGGCCGAAACATCGTACAAATGACAACAGAGCTGGAGCTATAAATGAAATTGAAAGTTTTTCCAACATCTTCAGCGATGGATCGTATGTACGAGTTCAATTTGGTTTGAGTTTTTTTTTTCTTTTTTATAATCATTTCACCCCGAGCAAGGCAGAAACGCCACTGATGTGCAGGGGGTTACATAAATGTAAAAAGATTAATTAGAAAAGAGTGAGGAGTACAAACTAGTTAGAAAGGAACAATAGAAAGCTGAGAAAGCAGGTCCGATGACAGATACATAGGTGGAGAGAAAGGGAAGGTTATACAGGGGTGGGGAGAGAGCTAGAGGCCAGTGGTTAGTAGATGAGTATTGATTTTGCATTTAAATTTCTGGAGGTTGTAGCCGTCAGGAAAGCAAGAATACGGGAGTGAGTTCCACAGGCGGGAAGTGCGAGAGAGGAAGCTGCAGGAGTAGAATTGTCGTCTGCATTTGGCTAACCTGACTGTGAATGGGTGGGACTCAGTTGCCAGTCTGGTTGCCCGGGTAAACACCTGTTGAGGAGGCATCAGTGACTTAAGCTCAGAAGCCATGAAAGTATTTATAGAAGAGACAGAGGGAGGCCACATTTCGACGATGGGAAAGTGGCTGCAGTCGAGTCGCCAGATCAGTACCTATCACACTACAGACTCTCCTTTGGAGCTTGTCAAGAACACTGAGGAGAACGGCAGGGGCACCTGACCATAAATGGCAGCAGTACTCCATGCACGAACGGATGGTTGACTTGTATATATGCAGGATGGATTCAGGTGGAAAAAACATCCTGGATCGACATAGTGACCCAATCTTCTTAGCAGCAGATTTTGCTATGGATTCAATATAGTGGTTCCATTTGAGGTCTGAGAACAGGGTAAGTCCGAGGAGGCGTCTAAATAGGCGCTATATTTATTTGGAAGTCAGTCGATTAGGCGACCTTGATTCCAACGTTTCCCTATCTTCAGGCGTTTTATATCAACTGATTCGCCAGCGCTTTTTTTTTTTTTCAAACGTACAACCCGAACTTTCAGGACGCACAATTGGAGAGAAGTTTGTCAAGAATTGTAAACTCTTTCATCTGAGTTTGGAAGGTTTTAAAATATATTTTTGGTATGTTTACATCCAGACATTACTTTGAACCTTTAATCTAATAACCTTTTTCGTTCTGGAAATAATATTGTGGCTAACTTTTCTTCTGTGTGTTGAAAAAAAAACATGCAGAATCACTTGATATAAAGCGCCCGAAGATACCGAAAGTTTGAAACCAAGTTTGCGTAATCGACTGGCTTCCAAATAAAAACATTTCAAAGCTATACTTTATATATGTATTGAGAACATTTTAATACAACTACATACTGGTCTAATTTAATTCTGACAAATAACTGATTACTAATTATATATATATATATATATATATATATATATATATATATATATATAGTCATCCGCAGAGAGATCTCTTTCGCTATATCACAGCACATCAGTGCGGTTAGACATCTGATTGTTTTTACCCAGGATTGAAACTCGACCGAATTGGCGTCAGTCGGCGAGTACTTAATAAATGTAAACATTATCCAAAGATTTGTTGGTTTCCAGCGCTTTTGCGATGGATGATTTGTCGTCTATATTACGCAACAAAAAATAAAAATAAAAATAAAAAATAAAAACTAAATAATTATACTGATATCCCATATTTACAAATATATTTACCAAAATGACAGTAAAGTATCTTGAATTGCTAAAGAGTAAATTTGTTCAGTAAAATCGACATTGACTTCAACCACGCCCTCCAAACAACTTCGGGATCTCCTGCAACTCTTCTGGGCGGTCACCTTGTTTAAGTCAATGAATGCTGCTATAATCCTTGCTTTCAGTTCATCTTTGGCGTTACAAAGATTTTTGTTGGTCTCTCGCTCAACTGTGACCCCACACATAATAATCAAGTTGGGTACAGTTTTGGAAGTTGTGTAGCCAGATGTAAAGGGTGACATGGTTGCAGAAATTTCTGACAGTAGTTGCATAATATCTTTCATGATCAAAGAGAAATAGGCGCGAAAACTTGAGATGCCAATAAGAAGATTACTGCTTTTTACAAGCAGTAGTCATGTACATATTCTTTCACACCGTGCAGGAACAGGGTGCTAAACTGACGTTATAACAAGAAGATTACTGTTTCTGCAAGCAGAAGCTATGTATAATATCTTTTCATGATCAAAGAGGAATAGGTGTTGCAACCGACGTTATAACAAGAAGATCATCGTTTTCAGCAAGCAGTAGTTTATGTATAATATCTTTCATGACTCTAAAGAGGAATAGGCGTTGCAACCGACGTTATAACAACAGACGCTGTTTTCTACAAGCAGTAGTTTATGTATACATTCTTCATTATCAAAGAGGAATAGGCGTTGCAACCGACGTTATAACAAGAAGATTACTGTTTTCTACAAGCAGTAGTTTATGTATAATATCTTTCATTATCAAAGAGGAGTAGGCGTTGCAACCGACGTTATAACAAAGAAGATTATCGTTTTCTTACAACAGTAGTTTATGTATAATATCTTTCATTATCGAAGAGGAATAGGCGTTGCAACCGACGTTATAACAAGAAGATTACTGTTTTCATGTTATAGTTTGCGTATAATATCTTTCATTATCAAAGAGGAATAGGCGTTGCAACCGACGTTATAACAAGAAGATTACTGTTTTTACAAGCAGTAGTTTATGCATAATATCTTTCATTATCAAAGAGGAGAAAGCGTTGCAACCGACGTTATAACAAGAAGATTACTGTTTTCATGTTATAGTTTATGTATAACATCTTCTATGATCAGCAAAGAGGAAATAGGCGTTGCAACCGACGCGTCGTTATAACAAGATTACTGTTTTCATGTTGCGTTTTGCGTAAGAATATCTTCAAGGATCAAAGAGGAATAGGCGTTGCAACCGATGCGTTATAACAAGAAGATTACTGTTTTCATAAGCAGTAGTCGGCGTATAACATCTTTCATGATCAAAGAGGAATAGGCGTTGCAACCGGACGTTATAACAAGAAGATTATCGTTTTCTACAAGCAGTAGTTTATGTTAACATTTCATGATCAAAGAGGAACAGGGCGTCATAAACTGACGTTATAACAAGAAGATTACTGTTTTCACAAGCAGTAGTTTATGTAATATCTTTCATGATCAAAGAGGAATAGGCGTTGCAAATCGACGTTATAACAAGAAGATTAAGTTTACAAGCAGTAGTTTATGTATAATATCTTTCATGATCAAAGAGGAATAGGCGTTGCAACTGACGTTATAACAAGAAGAAGAGCTACTGTTTCTACAAGCAGAAGTTTACATAATATCTTTCTGGTGATCAAAGAGGAACAGGCGTTACAACCGACGTTATAACAAGAAGATTACTGTTTTTCACAAGCAGTAGTTTATGTATACAATATTCTATGACGCAAGAGGAATAGGCGTTGCAACCGACGTTATAACAAGAAGATTACTGGCTTTTCATGGCCAGGGCTATGGTACATCACGATCAAAGAGTGAAATAGCGTTGCGTTCGACGTTATAACAAGAAGATTACTGTTTTCTACAAGCAGTAGTTTATGTATAATATCTTTCATGATCAAAGAGGAACAGGCGTCATAAACTGACGTTATAACAAGAAGATTATCATAGCCTTCGCGGCTATAGTTTATGTATAATATCTTTCATGATCAAAGAGGAGCAGGCGTTGCAACCGACGTTATGGCGAAGAAGATTACTGTTTTCTACAAGCAGTAGTTTATAACAATATCTTTCATTATCAAAGAGGAACAGGCGCGGCAACCGACGTTATAAACAAGAAGATTACTGTTTTCTGGCGTTATGTTTATGTATAACATCTTCAGGATCAAAAGAGAACAGGGCAGCAAACTGGACGTTATACAAGAAGATTACTGTTTTCACAAGCAGTAGCGTTTATGTATAATATCTTCATGATCAAAGAGGAACAGGCGTTGCAACCGACGTTATAACAAGAAAAGATTACCGTTTTCACAAGCAGTAAAGTTTTCCAGCAATATCTTTCATGATCAAAGAGGAACAGGCGTTGCAACCGACGTTATAAAGCGAAGAAGATTACTTTGCTTTATGGGCGCAGTAGTTTATGCGAATAATATCTTTCATGATCAAAGAGGAATATGGGGCGTTGCAACCGATGTGTTAAAGGGCAGATTACTGTTTTCAGCAAAGGCTATAGTTTGCGGTAATATCTTTCACTATCAGTAGAGAACAGGGCGTTGCAACCGACGTTATAGCGAACAGATTACCGTTTCGCCGCCAGAATATGCACAATATCTCTTCAAAGAACAAGAGGTATACAGGCGCTATAACCGACGTTATAACAAGAAGATTACTGTTTTCACAAGCAGTAGTTTAAGGGGATAATATCTTTCATGATCAAAGAGGAATAGGCGTTGCAACTGACGTTACACAAAACAGATTACTGCTTTTTAAATAAAGTAGTTTATGCATAATATCTTCATGATCAAAGAGGAATATATGTTGCAACCGACGTTATAAATAATAAGATTACCGTTTTCTGCGACAGTAGCTATACAATATCTTCATGATCAAAGATAAATGATGTCGTCAAACTGACGTTAATAATGCAAAGATTACCGCTTTGTCACGAAAGAACAATAATAATATCTTCACATCAAAGATATAGCGTTGCAATCCGATGCGCTATAACGAAGATTACCGTTTTCATGTTGTTATTGGCGCACAATATCTTCATTATCGGCATAGTAACAGGCGTTGCAACCGCTGACGTTATAACAAGAAGATTGCCCGTTTTCACGCATGGCAATGCGGAAAGATAATATCTTTCATGATCAAAGATAAAATAGCGCCGCAACCGACGTTATAACAAGAAGATTACTGTTTTCGCGAAACAGGTGAGTTTATGACAATATCTTTCATTATCAAAGAGGAACAGGCGTTGCAACCGACGCGCAGGAATAAGATTGGCTGTTTTCATAAGCAGTAGTTTATGTAGCACATTCTTCGCGATCAAAGAGAATAGCGTGTCATAAATCGACGTTATAATAATAAGATTACTGTTTTCATGGCAAGCAGTAGTTTATAATATCTTTCATTATCAAAGAGTGAACAGGTGTTGCACTCGACGTTATAACAATACATCATCGCCTTTCGCTGGTATTTATGCATAATATCTTTCATGATCAAAGAGGAGCAGGCGCGGTGCAACCGACGTTATAACAAGAAGATTACCGTTTTCGCTATGCCAGCAGTTTATGCAGAATATCTTTTTCATGATCAAAATAGAAATAGGCGTTGTAAACCGACAAAGAGTAACAATAAGATTACTGTTTTTGCCAAGCAGAAGCTGCGGCATAATATCTTTCATTATCAAAGAGTAACAGGCGTTGCAACCGACGTTATAACAATAAGATTACTGCTTTTGCCAAGCAGTAGTTTATAATATCTTCATGATCAAAGAGGAATAGGTGCTGGCAACCGCTGGATGCCATGGCACAATAAGATTACTGTTTTCTACAAGCAGTAGCTATGTGGTATAATATCTTCATGATCAAAGAGTGAAACAGGCGTTGCAATCCGGATGCTATAACAAGAAGAAGATTAAATGCTTTTATACAGTAGTTTATGTATAATATCTTTTCATGGATCAAGAGGTGAAATAGGCGTTGGCAAATCGATGCTAACAAGAAGATTACTGTTTTTATACAGTAGTTTATGTATACATCTTTCAATAATGCGAGCAGGCGTTGCAACCGACGTTAAAAATGGTCAAGACGGTCGTTTCGCGTTGCAGTTTGCGTATAATATCTTCATTACCAAAGATAACAGGCGTTGCAACCGACGTTATAACAAGAAGATTACTGTTTTCATGCTGGTAGTTTATGCATAAATATCTTTTCATGACTGGAAGAGTGAATAGTGCTGTAACCGACGTTATAACAAGAAGATTACCGTTTTCTACAAGCATTATGTATATGACTGGCGATCATATGAGTGAAAAGGGCGCAACCCGACGTTGTTAAATAAGATTACTGTTTTCATGGGTTGCAGTTGCTTCAGGAGCAATATCTTCGGTTATCGCAGGAACAGGCGTTGCAACCGGACGTTATAACAAGAAGATTACCGTTTTCATGCCAGCAGTTTATGGCGGGTTTATCTTCGGCATCGCGACAACAGGGCGCAACCGACGTTATAATGGGTTGTTACTTTACTGTTTTCATGTATATAGTTTATGCATAACATTTTCATTATCAAAGAGGAAATAGGTAAAGCACCGACGTTATAACAAGAAGATTACTGTTTTCATAAGCAGTAGTTTATGTATAATATTCTATTATCAGCAGGAACAGGTGTTGCAACCGACGTTATAACAATAAGATTACCAAGCTTACAAGGTGAACAGACAATATCTTTCGCGATCGTGAGAAATAGGCGTTAAAACTTTATCGTTATAACAATAAGATTAACGTTTTTCGGCAAGCAGTAGTTTATGTATAAGCTATCTTCATGACTGAAGATATGAAATAGGCGTTGCAACTGACGTTATAACAAGAAGATTTACCGTTTCTCTATGGGTTGGTGTAGTTTATGAAGTAATATCTTTCATGATCAAAGAGGAATAGCGTTGCAACCCTGATGTTATAAGGAAGAAGATTACCGTTTTCGCACAAGCAGTAGTTTATGTATAATATCTTTCATGATCAAAGATAATAGGCGTTGCAACCGACGTTATAACAAGAAGATTACCACTTTTTATGCACAGTAGTCGGTGTATAATATCTTCATTATCAGCAGGAATATAAGCGTTAAACCGACGTTATGTAACAAGAAGATTACTGCTTTTGCCAAGCAGTAGTTTATGCATAATATCTTTCACGTTTATGAACAGCGTTGCAACCGACGTTATAACAAGAAAGATTACTGTTTTCACAAGCAGTAGTTTATGTATACATTCTTTCATGATCAAAGAGGAAATAGGCGCAAAACCCACGTTATAAATAAGATTACTGCTTTGCAAGCAGTAGTTTACAAGGAATATCTTTCATGATCAAAGAGGAATATATGCTGCAACCGACGCGGTAACAAGAAGATCACTGTTTTCTGGCAAGCAGCAGTTTATGTATAATATCTTTCTGCGATCAAAGAGGAACAGGGCGTTGCAACCGACGTTACAAGCGAAGAAGATTACTAAGTCGCCATGTCATAGTTTATGGCAGTTAAATATCTTTTCGCATCAAAGAGGAACAGGCGCGGTAACCACGTTATAACAAGATTACCGTTTTTCAAGCAAGCAGTAGTTTATGCAGGAATATCTTTCATGATCAAAGAGGAACAGGGCGTGCCAGTTCGATGCGTTATAACAAGAAGATTACTGTTTTTGCGAAGCAGGCAGTTTATGGTAATATCTTTCATGATCAAAGAGGAACAGGCGTTGCAACTGACGTTATAACAATAAGATTACTGTTTTCGCGGTTGGTAGTTTAAACATCTTTCTGCGATCAAAGAGGAAAAGCGTAAACCTGATGGGCACAAGAAGATCATCGTTTTCACAAGCAGTAGTTTATGTATAAGTATCTTTCATGATCAAAGAGGAAATAGGCGTTGCAACCGGGACGTTATAATAAGAAGATTACTGTTTTGCAAGCAGTAGTTTATGTACAATATCTTTCGCGATCAAAGATAGCAGAGGTGCCGTAACCGATCAAATATAACAAGAAGATTACCGTTTTCACAAGCAGCAGTTTGGCGTACAATATCTTCATTATCAAAGAGTGAACACAACCGACGCGATAACAAGAAGATCATCGTTTTCGCGGGCCAGCAGTTTGCGGCAATATCTTTCATTACCCGCAGCGAACAGGCGTTACAACCACTATAACAAGAAGACGTACTGTTTTCGCTGCCGCGTAGTTTGCGCATAATATCTTCGCGGATCAACATACAGGCTGCCGCAACCATCGTGTTGATAACAAGAAGATTACCGTTTTCTTGCGGCGGCAGTTTCGCGGCGAATATCTTTCATGATCGCGAGGAATAGGCGTTGCAACCGACCAGGCAATGGCATTACTGTTTTCGGCAAGCAGTAGTTTGCATAATATCTTCGTGATCAAAGAGTGTGAACAGGGCGCGCCAACCGACGTTAGTGGTGGTCAAGAATATCACTGTTTTCGCGGGTTATAGCTTTGCGGCAATATCTTTCATGATCAAAGAGGAGCAGCGCCAGCAACCTGACGTACAGGTCGCGAAGATTACTGCTTTCGCGTTGCAGTCGGTGACAATATCTTTCATTATCAAAGAGTGAAACAGCGCAACCCACGTTTACAACAAGAAGATTACCGTTTTCATGGGCGCAGTTGTGAAAATAATATCTTCGCGATCAAAGAGTGGGAATAGGTGCCGCAACCGACGTTATAAATGGGCGGCGATTACCGTTTTCTTCTGCGTGGCTATAGTCGGCGGCAGAACATCTTCATGATCAAAGAGGAACAGGCGTTGCAACCGACGTTATAACAAGAAGATTACTGTCGCTGCGCGTAGTTTACGCAGCAATATCTTCATGATCAAAGAGGAACAGCGCAAAACCGACGTTATACAAGAAGACTACCGTTTCTGCCAAGCAGTTTGCGTACAATATCTTTCATGATCAAAGAGGAACAGGCGTTGCAAACCAGCGATAATGAAAAGGATTACTGTTTTCATGTACAAGTAGTTTATGTATAATATCTTCATGATCAAAGGCGAATAGGCGTTATGTCTTGGACGTTATAATGAAGAAGATTACCGTTTTTTGACAAGCATAGAATATGTATAATATCTTTCATGATCAAAGAGGAGTAGGCGTTGCAACCGACGTTATACCAAGAAGATTACTCGTTTTCATGGGTTACAGTTTATGTATAATATCTTTCATTATCAAAAGAGTGAACAGGAAAAGCGTGTTCGACAACATAACAATAAAGAAGATTACTGTTTTTCATGTAAGCAGTAGTTTACATAATATCTTTCACAGATCAAAGAGCAGGCGTTGCAACCGACGTTATAACAAGAAGATTACTGTTTTCATAAGCAGTAGTTTATGTACAATATCTTTTCATTATCAAAGAGGAATAGGCGTTGCAACCGACGTTGATAACAAGAAGATTACTGTTTTCACAACAGTAGCTCGCGTAATATCTTTCATTATCAAAGAGAACAGGGCGTTGCAACCGACGTTATAACAAGGAAGACCAAATGCCGGGTTGCGTTTGCGTATAATATCTTTCATGATCAAAGAGGAACAGGCGCTGCAAACCTGACGTTATAATGTTAAACAAGATTACTGCTCGTTGTCATAGTTTATGTATAATATCTTTTCATTATCAAAGAGTGAAAATAGCGTTGCAACCGACGTGTTGCGCCATGACCATTTTTCATGGGTTGGCAGTTTATGCATAATATCTTTCATGATCAAAGAGGAACAGGCGTTGCAACCGACGTTATAAATGGTGAAGACGGCTGTTTTCACAAGCAGTAGTTTTTCATGTATAAATATCTTCATCAAAGAGGAGTAGGCGTTGCAACCGACGTTACGCACAAGAAGATTACCGTTTCTTCGCGGGCCAGCAGTTTATGGCGAATATCTTTCATTATCACAGGAACAGGCGCTGCACCGACGTTATACAAGAAGATTACCGTTTTCTGCGGTTATAAAGCCGCATAATATCTTCAGGATCGAAGAGGAACAGGTTAACCGACGTTATAACAAGATTACCGTTTTCATACAGTTTATGTATAACAACCCTCATTATCAAAGAGGAAATAGTGTTGCAACTGACGTTATAACAAGAAGAATATCAAGCTGCTATGCAGTTTACGTAGCACAATATCTTTCATGATCAAAGAGAAAGAAAGCTAAACCGGACGTTATAACAAGAAGATTACTGGTTTTCATAAGCAGTAGTTTATGTATAATTATCTTTTCATTATCAAAGAGAACAGGCGTTGCAACCGACGTTATAACAAGAAGACTATCACTTACAAGCAGTAGTTTATGTATACCATCTTCTGTGATCAAAGAGGACAGGTTACGTAAAACTGGACGTTATAACAAGAAGATTACTGTTGTCTACAAGCAGTAGTTTATGTATAATATCTTTCATTATCAAAGAGGAATAGGCGTTGCAACCGACGTTATAACAAGAAGATTACTGTTTTCTACAAGCAGTAGTTTATGTATAATATCTTTCATGATCAAAGAGGAGTAGGCGTTGCAACCGACGTTATAACAAGAAGATTACTGTTTTCTACAAGCAGTAGTTTATGTATAATATCTTTCATTATCAAAGAGGAATAGGCGTTGCAACCGACGTTATAACAAGAAGATTACTGTTTTCTACAAGCAGTAGTTTATGTATAATATCTTTCATGATCAAAGAGGAGTAGGCGTTGCAACCGACGTTATAACAAGAAGATTACTGTTTTCTACAAGCAGTAGTTTATGTATAATATCTTTCATTATCAAAGAGGAATAGGCGTTGCAACCGACGTTATAACAAGAAGATTACTGTTTTCTACAAGCAGTAGTTTATGTATAATATCTTTCATGATCAAAGAGGAGTAGGCGTTGCAACCGACGTTATAACAAGAAGATTACTGTTTTCTACAAGCAGTAGTTTATGTATAATATCTTTCATTATCAAAGAGGAATAGGCGTTGCAACCGACGTTATAACAAGAAGATTACTGTTTTCTACAAGCAGTAGTTTATGTATAATATCTTTCATGAACAAAGAGGAATAGGCGTTGCAACCGACGTTATAACAAGAAGATAAAAAATCCTTTCGGAAATTACTGTTTTCTACAAGCACACGTTTATGTATAATATCTTTAATAACAAAAGAGGAACAGGCGTTGCAACCGACGTTAAAAAAAAAAATTACTGTTATCTACAAGCAGTAGTTTATGTATAATATCTTTTTTTTACTGCGAGGTTGTAAAAAACACCAGGTTGGGAAACTGGCGCGGGATATCCTTCTCTCAATGAGGGTGAATGGGCCTCTCTTAAGCCGCGGTAAGCAACCCATCTAGTGATGGTGTCACGATAAAAACACCCTTGGTAGCTCTGGCGAAGCATCAAGTATTCAACCACTGATAAGATTTTGAATCTCGGCCGATGATGATGCTTTTATGACATGGTATAGTGTCCTGTTGCTAGACAGAGGGTTTTCCGGCAGCCATCCTCTTGAACCAGTGCAACAAAACCTCCTGAAGGCATGAAATAGGCCGTTATGTTGAATCCGAGGTCCTCACCAACAGATTCGAGAGTTCTTTTCATATCAAAACGACAGTGAGTATTCAGAATTGCCTTATCTTCGTAATTACCATTAGACTCATCAAACTCGGCACTGTCCTCAGATTGACCGCCAAACACTCTAAAATGTTCGTATTGAATCTTCCGGTGCGAATACCAAGCAAAACAGTTCTCAGATTTCTGGCGGAGTGAATAGAGCCACGGTGCTCTTTTTCTCTCAAACGATACCCAACTGACCCAACTATGCGCGAAATTAAAATATTGACAATTATCCATCGAACCTTGTATTTACCACCTTCTTTAGCCTCGCTACTGCCTAAAAAATTGCCTTATCAATTCTTTTATTCCGATATGATGTGTCACTTCAGAACTTATGCTTATGGATCTCCACAATTTGCCCTCCTATGTAAGTTTTAGTAAAGTTTGTCTTTCGGTCAGTTAAGTGCCAGACGTGATACATGCTTTAGGCGATCATGACTGACTGGGCAGATTATCCCGCGGTAGGTTGCCATTACTTTCTACGGTAGATTGGTTGCTAGCCAAAGCTATAGAACCCAATCTGTCCTATTATTTAACCCATAACTGGAGAAAAGAGGCAGATTAATACCTTTCCCAAGGGTATTTGTGCGTAAAGTGAATGCAAGTAATTCAACTGGAATTCGAACTCGGCTCCCCGATTTGTCGTTCCGAGTCGATATACACTTCACCACAGCCTATATCTTTCGTTATCTTTCCAAATTCCCGTTCTACAAGCCGTTTGCTATGTTTCTTGCCTTCAATATATCGCGTGAGTGTCAAATTTTCTAGTCCCTCTTTCCTCATTATGCGTCATTATGCGTCCAAGAAATTTTTAGCTATAAGCGTCTTTTTGTTTCCATTTTTTTAAACAGTTAGGTTACTTACATGTTCAGTCTATGAGATTCTCAGCATCCTTCTGTAGAGCAACATATCTGTTGTTTCATTTCTCTTCTTCATCTGTCAGGAGAATTCCCGTTCTACAAGCCGTTTGCTATCTCTCTTGCAATCAATAAATCCCTTGAGTGTCAAATTCTCTAGTACTGCATGCCGTTTACAAATTCCTGGTGGAGTGAATTGCGTCACGGGATGTGCGTTGTGGTGCAGTGGATGTTGGCTCGGAACAAGAAATCGGAGAGCTGAGTTCGAATTCTAGTTGAAATCGGTGCATTCACTTACATGCAAATACCGTTAGGAAAGGTAAAAATCTATCTCTTCTCTTCCCAGCTATGACAGGACAGATAAGCTTCTATAGCCTTGGTTGGCACCCAGTCTACCACAGAAAGTAATGTTCGAGAAAATATTGCGAGAAAATATTCTGTCATATCTCGAAAGAGAAATAATTGCCAAGCGTGTATCGCGTATGACACTTAATTAACTGAACTGCGTCATAGTGCTTTTTTTTGCTCACACAAGGTGCTTACTGACTGACCCTATTATATATATATATATATATATATATCATAGTAACGTCAATGAATAAATATACATATGAGGGTGCACATATGTATAGTATTATTCAGGTATAATAAAACAGTGCTTAATATATATATATAAATATATATATATATATAATATATATATATATATAATATATATATATATATATATAATATATATATATATATATATATATTTATATATATATATATATATTTATATATATATAATAGGTTTTCCCAAAAGTTCGTAAACACTTGCAAAAATTGAAATTTTACTCGCCAAGTAATCTAAGGTTGCCAGAAAACACTTGCAAAAAATTGAAATTTTACTCGCAAAAAACAACAAAATTTATTGCTCAAAATAAAAACCATCATTTTCCAAGACTTTCTGCCATCGTTCTGCAAGCTTTCGGATTTGGTCAAAGTACCATTCAGCCGACTTCGAATCAAAGAATTCTTGACACGCTTCCTCGACTTCATCAAACAAGTCGAATCGGCGGCCCTTCAGAAAGTGATGCTTGAGCGGAAAAGGTCGTAATCTGATGGAGCACAGTCAGGACTCTAGGCTGGATGTGGCAGAACCTCAACGCCGTCCAGCTCTTCCAACTAGTCTTTGATCTTCCTGGTTGATCAGAGCCGAGTACTTTTGCTTCAACTTTTCGTAGACCCACTCAAGTTGCTGACAGTAAAGTTGCACGACCGTTCGGAACCAACTCAAAATGAACGATTCCTTCAAAGTTCCACCAAACGCACAACATGACTTTCTTGCCGAATCGATCTTGTTTTGGAACCGACGGTGTCTCTTGACCTTTCTGAACCCATCGCTTGTCTCGATTGTGCTGGATCCGATAGACCCATTTCGCAAGTGTTTACGAACTTTTGGAACAACCTAATATATATATAAATAGATAACACCTAATGAGCCAGACGAACCTCCCTAAGCGGATCGTCAGGAAAAGCTGGCTCTCCCTGACGATCCGTTTAGGTGAAAACTAGGTAGATCCGTCTGGCTTATTAGGTGTTATCTATTTATTTTTGTCTACCTCTGTATTGAGCGCTTTCTGTTAAATGATTATTTGTATCGGGATTTTTTCTTTGGGCTTCATGCTGATCTCGGTCCGAACACTTTTGACTGACGATCATGTACTAAGCTGTTTTTTTTTTAACCATATTTCCCATCCATCAAAAGTTTTCTAGGAAGGTTTTCGACACGAGTATTATTATAATCTCGTTTATATATATATATATATATATATATATATATATATAAAGTGAAGCTCAACACATTATCTAAACTGGTTGTAAACTGTAATTTATTTCGACGGGAGACTATACCACGATTTCATTTGTATAAGAGTGTTAACCAAATGAAATCGTGGTCTAAAGAGATGGACAAATCGAATCAAATTATAGTTTATAACCACTTTAGACGATGCGTAGTGTTTCCCTTCATGTATATCATGTTGCTCTGGATAATATCTATCGAGCTCCCTATACAGATCTATCTCTTATTATTTTATATTAACTACATCTTGTTGCTCTATCCTCCATGCTTACGGATTTGTCATCACCATCATCATCATCATCATCGTCATCTCTCTCCCCCCCCTCTCGCTCTCTCTCTCTCTCTCTCTCTCAAGTACTTTTTATATTTGAAGCAGAAAAAAAATTTAAAGTAATTTTTAGCAACAGAGTTTTGCGGTTATTTTTTGTTACCATAACTCGCACCCCTGAAGATAATCTCGGAAAGAGATTGAAAGTACTTGGGTACATTTAAAAAATGAATGATTACAACATCTGTCTACATTACAGCTCATTTCTGACATTTTTCAATTATAATACGCGAAAGTTTATCCGTGAGTATGAACGAATTTTATTAAAAATAAGCAGACACAACGTTTGCAATTTATTTAATCTGACACACACACACACACACACACACATATATATATGTATATATATATGGAATTCATTATATGAAATAAGAAACCAATCTTTATATATATACATGTATATGGAATTCCTTTTATGAAACAAGAAACCAATTTATATATCTGTCTGCGGATGACTATAGTATTTACGCTTACACACCCTGATTGAGCAATCTGGGAGAATGGTAGGCTTTGTAAACAGTTGCTACCCCGGCATATACGCACCGCTCATTCGATAATGAATTGGAGCACGCTAGCTATTGGGCTAACAAGCCTGCCTTCTTCTACCGGACGCTCGTGGCCTGGGACTAGAATCGCCGACTGACGCCAGTTCGGTCGGGTTTCAATCCTGGGTTAGGAAGCGACCGGAGTCTAAGCCATACTGATGAGCTGTAATACAGCGAAACAGATCTATCTGCGGATGACTATAGTATATATATTCAAATAAAATTACAAGTAGATTTTAGAAATTTTATTTGAATATATATATATATATATATATATATATATATATATATTCCAATAATATTTCTAAAATTACAATTAAATTTTAGAAATTTTATTTGAATATATATATATTGCGGATGACTATAGTATTTACGCTCTCACACCCTGATTGAGCACTCTGGGGGAGTGGTAGACTTTGTAAACAGTAGCTACTCCGGCATATACGCACCGCTCATTCGATAATGAATTAGAGCATTCTAGCTATTGGGAGTGTTTATACGCGATAAAAAGTCTGTCTTCTTCTACCGGGCGCTCGTGGCCTGGGGTAGAATCACCGACTGACGCCGATTCGGTTGGATTTCAATCCTAAGTTAGGAAGCGATCGGAGCCTAAGCTGTTCTGAAGAGCTGTGATACAGCGAAACAGATCTGTCTGCGGATGACTATATATATATATATATATATATATATATATATATATATATATTATAAAATGTGGAATTCCTTATATGAAAAACAAGAAACCAATCTTTATATATATATATGGAATTCTTTATATGAGACAAGAAAACAATCTTTATATATATATATCTGGAATTCCTTATATGAAACGACTATTTATATATTTTTTTTTCCAGTTATCATTTGAATTATCAGTTTTCTAATTTTGTTTTTGAATTATCAGTTTTCTAATTTTGTTTTTCAGTTTGTGGTTTATTTCACATTGTTTTTTTTTGTTTGTTTGTTTCAGTTGTCACTTATTTTCTTAAATGTCTCAGTATTAACGCTGATCTGTAACCCGAAAGCAAAACAAAACAAAACAAAAATCAGATTAAGAATTAAATCGTTGTAACATTGCCAGCATAATATAAATATTTGAGTGAACCTAGAGCAAGCACAGCCACAGATAAGACAAGTAATGTTGTCTTCAGACATTCATTTCAAGAAAAAGGCTAACCTGAGAAACGAGTGATTCAGGTCTCACCAGTTGCGAACAACTGACTATCAAGCGAGATAAGAGTTTCTCGTTATCCCTTTCTTTTCTTTTCCTTCTCTCTATCACCGTCTCTTAGACTCACGCAAGTACACACCCTATGTCCACCCAACATTTCTTAGCCACCTACCGTTGAACGACTCTTAACAGCCGGGCTTTTTGACATGCGTCCAGTCCACGATAAATGCTCTTCGAATATAACCCTTTGTCAAACTAGGTTAATTTCGGGTTTTCAAAGAGGATGGACACTAAAAGGAAACTGATAGTAAGCATCAGGAAAAGAGCAGACACGGAAAGAAAACTGCAAGACCTCCTACAGAAGGTAGCTGAAGAGAGTGACAAGAAAGGACTGCAAATAAACTGCAAGAAAACCGAATGCATGGTCATCAGCAAAAAAAGAAAAAGAAAAAAAAAAACAGAATCAAGCAGGTACAAAAATTTAAATACCTGGGAAGTATTCTAACAGAAGACAGAAAGTGCGACACTGAGATCCGAAGGCGAATTGGCATGGTGAAAGAAGCATTCCAGAAGTTGAGTAAAGTATTAAGAGACAGGACAATTTCACTAGAAACAAAGAAGAGAGTACTGGATTGCTATGTGATGTCGGTTCTTCAATATGGCAGTGAATGCTGGACAATATCATTGCAAATGAAGGAAAAACTTGAAGCAACTAAAATGTGGTTCTACAGAAGGATGCTGCGGATATCGTGGATCGAGCATGTGAGCAATGAGGAGGTTCTGGAAAGGATGGAAACGAAAAGGAAATTAATATTGAGCATCAGAAAGAGACAACTGAAGTTCATGGGACATGCAATAAGGAAGGAGAGCTTGGAGAACCTGATATTAACAGGCCAGATAGAGAGGAAATGAGACAGGGAAAAGCAACGGATAACATATTTGAAGGGCCTGATCAGGTGGATGATGGAACGAGATTTGCGTGCTGCAAGTGGAGAAAGCGTGCTAAGAGCCATCAGGGAGGGAGACATGGAAAGCCATGATCGCCTACGTCCTGAAAAGTCAGGGCACAAAGAAGAAGAAGAAGAAGTAGAAGAAGAAGAAGAAGAAGAAGAAGAAGAAGAAGAAAGGAGGGCTTGGAGATTCTGATGCTCTCGGGACGGATGGAGGGGATGCGGGACAAGAGAAGGCAGCCTACGACATACTTGATAGACTTGAGCAGATGGTTGGTGGAGCAGGGATTGAGTGAAATAACAAGAGAAGAGATATTAAGAGCAACAACGTATAGAGAGAAATGGTGGGCCATGATCGCCTACGTCCTAAAGAGGCACGGTACGCAGAAGAAGATATATATATATATATATATATATATATATATATATATATATATATATAATGAAACAACACTCACAAACATAATACGTAGGAATATTTTTTTATCGTATCACCCCGAGCAAGGCGGTAACGCCACTGGTGTGCAGGGGGCTACATAAGAAGAAAAAATTAGATAGGAGGAGAGTAAAGACAAAGACGAACCAGTTAAGGATGGGAATACAGGAGTGATGACAGTTGCAAAAGTGGAGAGAAAGGAAAATTTATACAGGGTGGTGTAGAAAGAACTATAGTCAAGTGGTTAAGAGATGGGTACTGACATTGCATTTAAATTCCTGGAGGTTGTAACCGTTAGGAAAGCAAGAATATGGCAACGAGTTCCACAGGCGGGAGGTGTGAGAAAAGAAATTGAAGAAGCAGAAATGTCGTCTGCATTTGGTTGATCTAACTGTGAATAGGTTGGACCCAGTTGCCAGTCTGGTTGTACGAGTAAACAACTGTCGCAAGAATCAAATGAAGTTCATCAAATATTATAAAAAAAATTAAAACTATTGACCTCATAGTCTCTAATAACCACACAATTAAATCCTCTACAGAAAACCAATGAAGTGTATCAATTTAAATGCCCCTTCAGAGATTGTATCTCAGGTACTAATAATAAACCAACTACATATAGTGGTTTTACTACAACCACGCTATCCCGTAGACTTACCTACCACTTTTCTGATCATAGTTCAATTAAACAACATTTCTTAGAAACAGATAGCCATGTAGGTAATATTAGACAGATTTTAGTCGATAACACAATAATACTCACACATACACATAGTAAAAACACCCTTCAGATATTGGAGGCCGTCTACATTAAATCAAAGCAACCCACACTTAATTTTTTTTTTTTAATCGTATCACCCCGAGCAAGGCGGTAACACCACTGATGTGCAGGGGGCTATGTAATAGCGAAAAGATTGGAAAAGAGAAAGCCGGAAACCACGTCCTAAACAAGGAACAAAGGATGAGCCTCTTAACCTGTTCAATAGACGTGGGTGGAGTGTGAACCGGGCGATAGATAGATCTATCTACTCCAATTAAAAATCACATTTAAATCTGGTCATAACACATTATTGTATTTAAATATATGGTTCTGTTAAAATTTTGAGCTCTCACGCGGTGTGACGTCATGTAACCGCATTACAAATTTATGAACTGCGTCTGCTATTCGGTGACTGTTATCGTTGCATAGCAATGTTTTATGTCAACACAAGATAAAATCATCTTTGATGGTGAATATCGTTATGTTAACGTCCCTGTAACCACTCTGAAGATGGTGTATATGAGCTGAAAGCTTAGAACCAGCATAATAAAAACATATCCAAATTTTGGAGAATTTTTGCTTTCATTTTCACCTAAAATTTAAGCCAAAATACGATGTTTAGAACGGCTCATGACTAAGTATAATACATTCCTTGTCTGTTACATTCAACAGTATATGTTTAGAATATCTATCTATCTATCTATCTATCTATCTATCTATCTATATTGGGCGTGTGTATAATAATAATGTACACGCTAAAATGTCTGCCTCCTTTTACCGAGCGCCCATAGCTCAGCGGTAGAATCACCGACTAACGCCAATTCGGTCGGGTTTCAATCCTGGGTAAAAAGCAATCGGATGTCTAACCATACTGATGAGCTGTGATACAGCGAAACAGATCTGTCTGCGGATGACTATATATATATATATATAAACATTAAGGTGAGGAAAAACAATTGGTTTCCTGTTTTTTAAAGTTTATTTTAATTCTACAATGGCCAATACAAAAGTAGACCTAGATATTATAGTAGTATAAGTAATTTAACGTTTTCGTGAGACATAATTTCCCATGTTTCGGAATCATATTTTTACTATGACTCCATCTTCAAGCAAATTTTTTTTTTCAAGAGTCTATACATATATATCGGAGAGGATAATCCAAGAAGATCTATTCGATAAAAAATATTAAGCAATAGATCTGTACAGAGAGATCAGTGGTTATTATCCAGTGCAATATGATATACACAAATAAAAACTTAACACATCATTTAAAGTGGTTATAAATTATAATTCATCTAGACAAAATAAGCTCATCTTATCAGTCCACATTTTCTTTTGGAATAAATGTTTTCAGAACATCCCCAAAAATGGGGAATTCAAGTAATATGACCCAAAATAGAAATATTTAGTCGTATCTTGTTAAGGGTCACCAAAGTTAAGGAAGAAAGAATTCATTGGACAAAAAAGTGACCAATCATATATATATATATATAATATATATATATATATATATATATATATATATATATATATATATACGATAACCCGAAATTAATTTAGGTGAATATTATAAATGAGTTTATAATATGCACCTGATGATTGAGTAATGCATGAAATTTCGAGTCGTGCCTTAAACATAGGACAATATGGATATTTTTTAATATATACTTTATTACTTTATTATATTACAATGAACAATGTTCTATGAAAATGTTCTATGTATGTATGTATGTATGTATATATGTATACTTATTTACATACATACCTTTCTCTCTTTCTGTGTGTATGTGTGGGTGTGCGTGTTTTCTTTTTTCTTTTTTTTTTTTTTGTTCTTTTTTTTTTTTGTTTTGTTTCGTTGAAAACAACCGATAGGGAAAATTTTATTAATTTTTTAAAAATTTTGCCATTGTTCTTACATGTTTTTTCTTTTTTTTTTTTTTTTTTTTTTTTTTTTTGCTGGAGATAAAGAATGTACAAATATTTAATAATTACTAAATTTCCAGGCGCTTTCAACCACTTCACTCACCATTCGAAAGCAGGTTCTGTTGCCGATGTTTTTTTTTTGTTTTTTTTTTCTCATGTTTTGACTGTATTTTGTGTTTTTGAAAAGGGGCGTTCTTTAAAAGCTTTCACGTCACGCGCGCCACTGAATCGCGTAAAAGTCCTTTTTTTAAAACTTTCAAAACACCATTTCCACTGGTAATTAATGTAAAGTTGGTGGCTGAGAAAGTGAAAGAGAATTAGGGAGAAAGGCGAAAATTACAAAGAAAGGCGATAATAGCAAACAATGAAAAAAAGAAAGGCAATAATTACAAAGAAAGAAAGAAAGAAAGAAAGAAAGAAAGGCGAGAATAACAAAAGGAGAATTAAAATGAAAGAAGGCAGAATTACAAAGAAAGAAAGAAAGAAAGAAAGAAAGAAAGGCGAGAATAAAAAAAAGGGAGAATTAAAATGAAAGAAGGCAGAATTACAAAGAAAGAAAGAAAGAAAGAAAGAAAGGCGAGAATTAAAAAAAGGAGAATTAAAATGAAAGAAGGCAGAAATGAGAAAAAGAAAGAAACGAGAAAAAAAATTACAAAGAAAGGCGATAATAGCAAACAATGAAAAAAAGAAAGGCAATAATTACAAAGAAAGAAAGAAAGAAAGAAAGAAAGAAAGGCGAGAATAACAAAAGGAGAATTAAAATGAAAGAAGGCAGAATTACAAAGAAAGAAAGAAAGAAAGAAAGAAAGAAAGAAAGGCGAGAATAAAAAAAAGGGAGAATTAAAATGAAAGAAGGCAGAATTACAAAGAAAGAAAGAAAGAAAGAAAGAAAGAAACGCGAAAAAAAAAGAAATGAGAAAAAGAAAGAAACGAGAAAAAAAAGAAATGAGAAAAAGAAAGAAACGAGAAAAAAAGAAACGAGAGAAACGAGAAAAAAAAAGAAACGAGAGAAACGAGAAAAAGAAAGAAACGAGAAAAAAAAAGAAATGAGAAAAAGAAAGAAACGAGAAAAAAAGAAACGAGAAAAAGAAAGAAACGAGAAAAAAAAGAAATGAGAAAAAGAAAGAAACGAGAAAAAAAAGAAATGAGAAAAAGAAAGAAACGCGAAAAAGAAAGAAACGAGAAAAAAAAAAGAAACGAGAAAAAAAGGAATGAGAAAAAGAAAGAAACGAGAAAAAAAGAAGAAATGAGAAAAAGAAAGAAACGAGAGAAAAAAGAAACGAGAAAAAAAAGAAACGAGAAAAAAAAAGAAACGAGAGAAATGAGAAAAAAAAGAAACGAGAGAAACGAGAAAAAGAAAGAAACGAGAAAAAAAGAAATGAGAAAAAGAAAGAAACGAGAAAAAAAAGAAACGAGAAAAAGAAAGAAACGAGAAAAAAAAGAAATGAGAAAAAGAAAGAAACGAGAAAAAAAAAAGAAATGAGAAAAAGAAAGAAACGCGAAAAAGAAAGAAACGTGAAAAAAAAAAGAAACGAGAAAAAAAAAGAAATGAGAAAAAGAAAGAAACGAGAAAAAAAAAAAGAAATGAGAAAAAGAAAGAAACGAGAAAAAAAACAAACTTGCAACGCTTTCCATAATATTAAAACATTTGATTAGGACAAAGCTATTCAGAACTCTATTTAATTTTTCAAAGGTCTAGAATCACCAAATCATGTCGTGTTGTACTGGTAAATTCAGTTTTACTCACTAAAAACCGTTATTTTATTAACACCGTCAAAAGTAGAAGATTGCAAGAAGGCTAGTTAACAAGAAAGAACACGTTCTCAAACTGAAGACTTTTTTCTTTTTTTTTTTCTTTTAAGTAGGACTCCTATAGAAGGAATACATGCGCGACAAGTCAAGACGTCATAACATTTAAGCAGGATAATGACGTTAAAAAAGTAAAAAAAAAAAAAATAGATATCCTTTTACTGAACTTCCGGTCAAATGACCTCGGGTCAAGGATAATATTAGAAGTTGCTGCTGAATTATTTCAACAGCTTCACTCACCATGAAAGAAAAGTGGCTCTTCCGCAAAATTTAAAATACAACCAGACGGATATTTAAAAAAGACACACAGACACACACGCCCATAGTTGTAGATCAGCCAGTCAGTCAGTCAGTCATTTTATTTCTGTACGTGATACACGCATGGGTGATCATGTCTCGCAAGAGACATGACTGACTGGGAAAAGATTTCCCTGCAATAGGTTGCCATTACCGACCCAATCTGTTCTATTATTTAACCAATAACTGGGGTGAGAAGAGATAAATTCTATCATTATATTAATAAGTAGTAATTAGTGGGGGATCAGCTTATTACTTCATAACAATAGAAAAACGATCCCCAACTTTATGCCCAGTGGAAGTTTTGTTTTCAACTATTATATTTGGTCAGTCAGTTAAGTGTCATACGTAATACACACTTGGGCAATCATGTCTCGAAAGAGACATGACTGACTGGGCAGAAGATTATCCCGCAATAGGTTGCCATTGCTTTCTGCGGTAGACTGGTTGCCAGCCAAGGCTATAAAACCCAATCTGTCCTGTTATTTGACTCATAGCTAGAGGGGGAAGAGATGTATTATATTATTAAGTAGTAATTGGTGGAGAATCATTTTATTACTTTATAACAATATAAAACTGATCCCCCACTTTATGCCCAAAAGAAGCCTTAACCATTTTTTCAACTATTGTATTCAGTCAGGCATTTAAGTGCCATACGTGCTACACGCTTCGGGCGATCATGTCTCGAAAGAGACATGACTGACTGGGCAGAAGATTATCCCGCAGTAGGTTGCCATTGCTTTCTGCGTAGATTGGTTGCCAGCCAAAGCTATAGAACTCAATTTATCCTGTTATTTAACCCATAACTGGAGGGAACAGAAGGATTAATACCTTTCCCAAGGGTATATGCGCGTAAGGAAGTCAATTGGAATTCGAACTCTGCTCGCTGATTTTTCGTTCCGAAAATATATCCATCGAAAGCTTAATCCGAATTTTTAAAAATTAAAATTCTTTTAAGATTTTTTAAAAATTTTATTTTAGTTTTAATTTCAAGCTAATAATTTAAACTTTATATTTCCAATAAGCAAAATACGTTGCTCTATTTCAAAATTAATTTAAATTGACCGGAAGTAGTTTTCGGTTCGAAATTGCTAACCATCGCTGTAAGATTTTTTTTAGATAATAATGAATTCTGATAAAAATTCTACTAATTTAACCCATAGTCGGGAAAGAGAGTTTGATTAATGACTTCTTCTGGCACCACGTGTACTCGAACCGTAGCAGCAGTGATCTTGGTTAAGATAGCCTGACAGAGCCCAACCCTCTCAAGTCTGGTTTGAATTCCTTTGACTTTACTTCTCTTGGACTGGTGAGTGGCTAGCTACAATGTGCTTGGTTTGGCGGATCTTAGGCCTATAGAACCCAGACTGTTTTACTAATTAACCCATAGCTTGTGAGAGACGATATGGATTCATACTTTACTCAAGTGTATCTGCGCATACGTAAATATAACCAATTAAAAATCAGCTCAACAATTTCCATTTCTGAGCCTATAGACATTTCCCACTAGCACATCTAAGCTTACAACGCCTGGAATTCCCTGGCGGTCACCCATCTAGGTTGTGACTTGGCTCTTTATTGCTTAACTTCGATTATATTTGTCGATGACTACAGAGATCAGTTTAATCCTTCCAGATTCTGAGGTTTTGTGGTCGACTTGACGATGGACGATTTGTGTGTGAGTAGATCCCAGCATCATTCACAAAATATTGCAAAAAATAACTATACTCTGGTGACTTCGGCATTTCAGTTAGGGGTATATAGGGACGATAATAATACCTGGGTAATGATCTGGGTACCTTCACAGATTCACGATGCCTAAGGTTTCAAACGAAGTTTTTAAACGAAAAATCATTCTTGAAACTTTTATTTTAGTTTTAATTGCGTTTTAATTTATGGATTAAATTTAATATTTCCAGTAAACAAAATAATTTGCTGTATTTCAAAACTAATTTAAATTAACTGTAATATTGTTTCGAAATTGCTAAAATTTCTGATCTTAGCGTCATTTTTAACCATCTGTCATCACACTTTTTTTTTAACCAAATTTCAACCGAGCATCAAAAATTTGTATTTATTTCTGAGATGAGTAATTTTTAATAATCTTGGAATTATTTCGAACTTTTGTTCTCATCTTGGTTGATAAAGGTGTTATAACACACAACGTTTCGACCAAGTACCCTCTGGTCATCAACATCTATATCAACCAAGATGAGAACAAAAATTCGAAATAATTCCAAAATTATTGAAAATTACTCATCTCAGAAATAAATACAAATTATGACGTGGCACGAAGACACTAAGATAATCCACTTGTCAAAATCCATCTGAAACTGAATATAAAAGGCCCCAAAAATACACCACTAAAGTCATTCGGTGGCATTGTGGATAGAGTAGTTGGTTATACGTGTGTTAGTATCATCTTCGATCCTTGTACTTGGTAGCGAGCGTACCGAATTCCAAAGAACAATAATTGATTTCACAGGATATTTCGCAATAATCAACGAGATATTCCACATCATCCAAATCTATAGACACCTGATGATGACTTTTTCGAAACGTTGTGTCTATTATAACACCTATATCAACCAAGATGAGAACAAAAGTTCGAACTAATTCCAAAATTATCGAGAATCAAAAAATATAATTGTATCAGAAAACAATGCTTTAATTTTTCCTCTTAATAATTTGAAAAACTTTGTTTTTATTAAGACTGCAGCAGTGTATCACCGTATGTCTAATTTTTAGCAAATCTTTGGAGGTAACTAGCTAAAATATAGTTATATCGGATACTATATTTATAAGTTAAAGTGTTAAATATCAGGTATATAGCGTATTCAAATAAAAAGTGGATACTGAATTCAACAGTCATGCTAAATGCAATCACTAGGTTATGTCATGTCCTGATTATTGCTTTTAGCCTGAAACAGATATTAGTCATCCACATACAAACCTGTTTCGCTGTATCACAGTTTATCAATGTGGCTAGACACATCGACTTGCTTCTGGCCGGGATCGATTTGGTGTCAGTCGGAGTCGCTACCCCTTGAGTCATAGGTACATGGAATCAGGGAAGGGAAATTTTAACGTGTTGTATATAAGCAGTGTATACCCACACGCCACTCACCGAAAGAACTCAATTCATTTATAAAAAGGTATGCTTATATAGCAGAAGTGGAAACTGTTTTTAAAATTTTCTTCTCTAGAGAATATATACCCCCCCCATATATATATATATATATATATATATATCACGCTAAAAGCTTCTACCGAGCTCAGAGGTAGAATCGCCGACTGACGCCAATTCGGTCGGGTTTCAATCCTAGCTAAAAGCAATCGGATGTCTAACCGTACGCATGAGCTGTGATACAGCGAAACAGATCTGATGCAGATGGCTATATATATATATATATCCGCAGACAGACTTGTTTCGCTGTATCACAGCTCATCAGTACGGTTAGACTCCGATTGCTTTTAACCCAGGATTGAAACCCGGCTGAATTGGCGTCAGTCGGCGATTCTACCTTTGGGCTATGAGCGCTCGGTAGAAGAAGGCAGACTTTTTAGCGTATATATTATCATTATACACGCCCAATAGCCAGAGTGCTCTAATTCATTAGTGAGTGAGCGATGCGTACATGCCAGAGTAACTATATATATATATATATATATATATTCGTTGCATGCACATACGTGCAAATATTCTCGAGAAAGGTATGAATCCCTTTCTTCTCCCTTCGGCTATTGGGTTCTATAGCCTTGGTTGGCAACCAGTCTACTACAGAAAGTAATGACAACCTACTGCGGGAAAATCTTCCACTCAGTCAGTCAGTCATGTCTCTTTCGAGACATGATCACCCAAGCATGTTTCGCGTATGGCATTTAACTGACTGACCTATAATAACCTTACAATAATAATATTGCTCTACTTTGTATCGAGCCATTTTAAAGAGTAAATGCTATTAACTGTGGATCCTTACTCCATTTTTCCTTACTCTTATTATATATATATATATATACATATATATATATATATACACACACACACACACACACACACACACACACACACACACACACATATATATATATATATGAATTATTTTGAACATTATTTTTACCGATACTCGTATTTAAGTAGATATTCTGTTTTTAATTAAACAGTATTTTATATTTATATCTACCGGCCTGATTATTTCACGATAAATTTTTTATGACGAAAATGTGTGCTATCCAGCAGGATTCGAACCTGCGACCCCTATTTACATAGGGGAAGCTACCATTTGATCTGGTACTGTCTTAACCACTCGACCATGAATAGCCTCTTGATCAGACGAGGTTTTTATCATGCTTATATAACACAATTTTCTATCTACCCTAAAACATATATATATATATATATATATATATATACCCCCATTTCTAGTGCTAGTATATATATCTTTTTCACATCATAATTTTTATAAATTTTCATAAAAAAAATTAAAAAAAACAAAATTTAATTAATTTTTAGGAAGAACTTATAATTTTCTTTCATCTTTATCCCTTATATTTAGTTTGTCTATACCTAAAAATATCTTTAATTAGATTAACTTAATTAACTTTATTTAAATCATGTATCTACTTTTTCCCCTAAATATACTTTTTCTAATAAGTCCCTTTTTTCTAATACTTTAACCCATTTAAACATTTAAAGTTAAATTTGTTCGACACGTATCGAGCGTTTCTAATTTAGACCATTTTCTCTTTTTTTTTTTTTTTTTTAAAAGCGTTTCACCCCAAACAAGGCATGTCACTGCCACTACTGCGCAGGGGGCTACATAGAGTGGAGAAAGGATGATTAAATATAGGAAATGCCAGAGGGTGGGTGATAGGCGGGTAGGGATACCGAGAATGGTTAAATATAGGAAATGTCAGAGGGTGGGTGATAGGCGGGTAAGGATACCGAGAATGGTTAAATATAGGAAATGTCAGAGGGTTGGTGATAGGCGGGTAGGGATACCGAGAATGGTTAAATATAGGAAATGTCAGAGGGTTGGTGATAGGCGGGTAGGGATACCGAGAATGGTTAAATATAGGAAATGTCAGAGGGTTGGTGATAGGCGGGTAGGGATACCGAGAATGGTTAAATATAGGAAATGTCAGAGGGTGGGTGATAGGCGGGTAGGGATACCGAGAATGGTTAAATATAGGAAATGTCAGAGGGTTGGTGATAGGCGGGTAGGGATACCGAGAATGGTTAAATATAGGAAATGTCAGAGGGTGGGTGATAGGCGGGTAGGGATACCGAGAATGGTTAAATATAGGAATTGTCAGATGGTGGGTGATAGGCGGGTAGGGATACCGAGAATGGTTAAATATAGGAAATGTCAGAGGGTGGGTGATAGGCGGGTAGGGATACCGAGAATGGTTAAATATAGGAAATGTCAGAGGGTGGGTGATAGGCGGGTAGGGATACCGAGAATGGTTAAATATAGGAAATGTCAGAGGGTTGGTGATAGGCGGGTAGGGATACCGAGAATGGTTAAATATAGGAAATGTCAGAGGGTGGGTGATAGGCGGGTAGGGATACCGAGAATGGTTAAATATAGGAAATGTCAGAGGGTTGGTGATAGGCGGGTAGGGATACCGAGAATGGTTAAATATAGGAAATGTCAGAGGGTGGGTGATAGGCAGGTAAGGATACCGAGAATGAGGGTTGGGTAGATGAGAGTGTTCTGAGAATAATTGGGAGTTAGGGTGATAGGAGGTGTCTATTGACCCTACATTTAAACACCTGGAGATTGTAGCTGTCGGGAAAGCAGAGTTGTGGAAGGGAGTTCCACAGGCGGGAAGCGCGAGAAAAGAAGCTGTTGGAGTAGAATTTACGGTTACATCTTATCTGTTTAACTGTAAAAGGGTGGGACCTAGTTGCTAATCTAGTATCTCGTGTAAATTCGTGCTTAGGCGGCACCAGTGATCTAAGCTCATCGGAGCAGTAGCCATGAAAGTACTTGTAGAAGAGGCACAGGGAAGCCACATCACGCCGGTGAGAGAGTGATTGCAGCCGGTCTGCCAAGTCAGTATCAACCACGTTACAGATTCTCCTTTGTATTTTGTCAAGAAGCCCAAGGAGAGCAGCAGAGGCACCCGACCAGATATGGCAGCAATATTCAATACACGGGCGGATGGTAGATTTGTATATGTGCAGAATAGATTCAGGTGGGAAAAACTTCCGGGCCCTGTGCCTTTCTTTTCTTTTCTTCCCTTTTTTTTTTTTTTACTTTTCTCGGGTTTTCTTACTTCCCGCTTCTTCCCTTTCCGTTTTGTTTAACCCAATTCTCAATTTAACGACTTCCCTTCCTTAACCCATTTCCTTTTGTAAAGCTAGACATGCCAAATTTTCCATCACTTCACTTACAAATGTATCTAATAGTAAAAACCAAAAATAGACTGATTTACAAAAGCATTTTTGTGACGTAAATTTCTCAAATCTTAACCGTCGCTCTCAATAATTTTCCTCTTGGTATCTCTCCCAAACCCCGCTCCGCCATCAATTTGCTCAAGCTTATAAAGTACTTCTCGCACTCTTTTTTCTTTTTTTCTTCTTCTCATTTTGGAATATGTACCGTTGCTGAGGAGACGTGAAACCCGTCTTAGGGATTTCATGTTGAAATGTTCATTCAGCAATTTTGAATATTGAAAAATTTTATTTTATATATATATATATATATATATATATATATTTAGTATATCGAGGCAGCAAGTAATTTTCTAGACATATGCTATTAAATATAAGAGACAATGAATGTCGATTATGTTTAATCATGAGCCGTTCTAAACGTCGTATTTTTGCTTTAATTTCTGTTGAAAATAAAGACAAAAATTCTCCAACATTTGGATAATTATTTATTGGTTTTCTTCTAAGCTTTCGGATCACATGAGCCATCTTCAGAGAGGTAGTTTAAACTGAAATATTATAAAATCCACCATCACCGACGATTTTATTTTGTGTTGACATAAAACTCCGCTTGGCAACGGCAATAGTTACCAAAAATAATAAACGCAGTTCTTAAGTTTGCGATGCGGTTTTATGACGTCACACCGCGGGATAGCGCGAAATGACAACAAAACCATCTAGTCAAATGCAATGTAATATGTTATTTCCTGTTTTAAAGTTGATTTTATTGAGTGTTGGTTGTTTTGATTTGATGTACATGGCCTCCAATATCTGCAGGTTCCTCTTACTGTGTGTATGAGTAAGGATCACCGTATTGTTGACCAAAATCTGTCTGATATTACGTACATGTTTATGTTTTTCAGAGAAATGTTGTTTAATAGTACTCTGATCATATATATATATATATTATTAAACATGTGAGCCGAAAGAAAATTACTTGCTGCCTCGATATACTAAATATATATATATATATATATATATATATATAAAATAAAATTTTTCAATATTCAAAATTGCTGAATGAACATTTCAACATGAAATCCCTAAGACGGGTTTCACGTCTCCTCAGCAACGGTACATATTCCAAAATGACAAGAAGAAAAAAAGAAAAAAGAGTGCGAGAAGTACTTTATAAGCTTGAGCAAATTGATGGCGGAGCGGGGTTTGGGAGAGATACCAAGAGGAAAATTACTGAGAGCGACGGTTAAGATTTGAGAAATTTACGTCACAAAAAATGCTTTTGTAAATCAGTCTATTTTTGGTTTTTAATAGCATATGTCTAGAATATATATATATATATATATATATATATATATATATATGCATGCAGATGGCTGCAAAACAAATGATTTTACAAGTATGATTATGTAGCAACCGCAAGATTTGAAAAGGAAACAATAAAAAAATAATTTAGCTACATGTATATATCTCTTTTTAAGATTGAAGCGCCTATGATGTTGCTAAAAGGGATTTTAGAAGTACGAGAATATGTTGGTTGGTGCTCAATTGGAAAACAGTCAAAATTCGGTGGGCTTAAATATCCAAATTAAAATATGACCGCTACTAATATTCAAAAAGCATTTACTGAAAAAGTTCAATTTTTTTCTACAGTTTTCTAGCAGTGATATGACAAAGAAAACCTTTAGCGTGTTTAGCTCGTCATACTGACTCTCCTTCTTTCGTGGTCTTTCTGTTTGTGTATTTGTAAAATCCCAGACATGGACTGAGCATGTGAGCAACGATGAGGTGTTGGAGAGAATGCAAACGAGAAGAAAAAGAAATCTCATACTTAACATCAGGAAGAGACAGATGAGGTTCCTGGGACGGAGAGAGGGAAAGAGAGACAGGGGAAAGCAGTGAGAGAAGTACTTGATAAGCTTGAGCAAAATGATGGCGGAGCGGGGTTTAGGAGAGATTAGTTAGTTAGTTAAGTGCCATACGTGAAACACGCTTGGACGATCATGTCTCGAAAGAGACATGACTCACTGGGCAGAAGATTATCCCGCAGTAGGTTGCCATTGCTTTCTGCGGTAGACTGGTTGCCGACCAAGGTTATAGAACCCAATCTGTCCTGTTATTTAACCCATAACTGGAAGGAAGAGACGGATTAATACCTTTCCAAAGGGTATTTGTGCGTAAGTGAATGCAATGAATTCAACTAGAATTCGAACTCGGCTCCCCCGATTTCTCGTTCCGAGCCGATATCCACTGTACCACAACGCACATCCTTTGGAGCGATACCAAGAGAAAAATTATTGAGAGCGACAAGAGACAGAACAAAGTGGAAGTCCATGATTGCCTACGTCCTGAAGAGACACGGCACATGAAGAAGAAAAAGTAGAATACCATTGGTATTAAAAGTTTTTGTAGTCGACTTAAGTGTTTAATAACAATTATGACTCGAAAATTTGGAATGTTGGCCGAAAAACAATGACTGTAGACGAGAGTGACAATGAACCCGAGTGTTGACCTCTGCGCACGAATTTTAAACAGCACAACCTAAACAAGAATGAATTCTCCCCACTTTTTTATCCATTTCTAAACAGAAACAATTGAATTGGGTAAAGTAACCCTGTAACATTTCATGATAAGAGAGATACTACATTATTTAACAAATAAAATATGTTTCAGCCGAGCAACGTTCATGAATCACACATCACGCCTAGCTCTACTGCCCAAATGGTCCTAAACTAAAAATAATTAAAAGAGACAAGTATGAAGAGAGAAGAGAAAAACAGAAAAAATTAAATGAACTGAGACCAATAGATATGACGGGAGAAAGATAGCCATATATATATATATATATATATATATATATATATATATATATATATATAGTGTCATGGTTGTTACAATGTTTTTAAATTCATGGTATCACTACACAAAAAATTTCTCATGTTTCGAAGCCAGCCCATTATGTTTTGGCTTCATCCACTCAGGTGATTTTTTTTTAGAAATGAGAATTATCTAATTGAAAAGACCGTTTATTTGTGTTGGATTTGTTATTTTTGGGTGTAAGAGGGGTTGGTCTGTATTTTGAGTTCCGTTGACCTTTTTACTGGTCTTAGGGTCAAGCGTTTGTTTTTGGCAGAGTTCATGATAGGTTAATCTATTAATCTTGAAAGGGCTGGTGGTGCTGGCGCCTAGCTTGTTTGGTTTAGGGGTTGGTAGGTGTTGTTTTGTTTTGGGGTTGGTTCTCCTTAATTTAATGTATGTTATTTTGTATTGGGGTGTGTGCTTTTTCTTGTTTTTTTTTTATTTTTTTGTTTTTTATAAAATATACCTTTTTCAAAATATATCTTTCATAAAAAAGTATAGGGGTTGGTAGGTGTTGTTTTGTTTTGGGGTTGGTTTCTCCTTAATTTAATGTATGTTTCTGTTTTTTTTTTTTTTGTATTGGGGTGTGTGCTTTTTGCTGTTTTTTTATTTATTTTTTTTTATAAAAAATATTCTTTACAAAATATATTTTTCATAAAAAATATTTTATAATATTCCATAATATTAAGCTATTTTATAATATTATAAAATATAACATTTCATAATATTCAAGAAATATAATTCTTTTATAAAATCTATCCTTTATACAACATATTTTATAAATATATAACATATTTTTTTATTTATTTATCTACTATTCTTTTGCAACTGCATTATTTTTTTGTTGGTATTGTATAGGGTTTGTTTTCTTTGGGGGGGGTTCTGGTTGGGTTTTTTTTGTTTACTGAAATTTTATATATATATATAATTTGGACCGGTAATGGGACCACGAAATGATAGCTCAAAACACGGTGGTGAGTTTAACAACATATATAAATCAAAAATAGATACAAGAGAAAAGAGTAACCATAAGCTTGGCTTACTAATGACTGACTGACTGACAGACAGACAGACAGACTGTGCTGAGCTGAACTGAAGCCACGAGAGTGATTAACTTTCAGTTAAATATACTGGTAGGAAGAGTCCATAATTAAGTGGGTAATGCCCCACAACAATATATATATATATCCAAGGTTTTGAGGATCCAAAGTTTTACGGTTTTGAGTCCCCTGGCATTTATGTTTTTTATAAACAGTGCTCAATACAATAAATATTGTAGAGCTTAATATAATCATATAATTATGAATTGAAAGTACTTTGCGTCAGGAAAATTTCTATGTTTCGAGATAGAATCTCGTCTCGAAACATAGAAATTGCCGTGTCGTGTCGCAATGCACATTCAATTCAATTATATATATATATATATATATATATATATATATATATATATATATATATATATAAATGAATAAGGAATGAATAAAATATTTAAAACGTTCAAAACATTAATTTAAAACAGTGCTCAATATCGAAATAGAGCAATGAATATCTATTATAAATTATACTATAGAAGATGTACAATCTTCTACAAAAGTGTACATTTTATTTTGAAATGAAAGAAAACAATGTCTCATCAGGTACTTAGTAATGATGATAATACTTTTGGGGGTTTAAAGTGATGAAAATACACTTCTTTTTATTTGCAATTTTCTTTTTCGTGCGAGGTAAAGAGGATAGGAAAGGTGAGAAAACAAAAAGAGAAATCAAAAAAAAAAAGAGGGAAAGAGAAGGACACAGAGGAAATAAAAAAACAAAGAGGAAAACGAGAAAGAAAGAAAGAAAGAAAGAAAGAAAGAAAGAAGAGGAAAGAGTCAATGAAAAACGGCTCAAGGAGAAATAGCTCCCAAATTTGGGGAGGAAGTAAAGTATAAGCATATAAAACATCGGTCACGCGACGTCTGAGCTTAACAAAGAGGAAAAGTGAGAATATATATATATATATATATATATATATAGGAAAGAATATTAATAAAAAGTTTAGAATTTAAAAATGTACTTTTCTAAACAGTATTTGTTTATTTTTATTATATTTTATATTTCAGACCGTCCTCGGTCCTTCATCAGAAACAAGTGATTTTTAAATTTGAATTAGAAACGTATTTCACGATAGCGTCCGAATATTTTTTTGTTTACATCACGTGGTGTCGATAAACCAATCAACATGCGGCACGTCCGTCTGTTCATTTTCGGTAAACCAATCAACATGCGGCACGTCCGTAGAGAAATATATATATATATATATATATATATATATATATATATATCCTAATGAGCGAAGAAAATATTTACAACGTTCAAAATATTAACTTAAAACAATGCTCAGTATAGTAATAACGCAATGAATATTTATTATTATACTTTAGAACATGTACAAACTACAATCTACTACAAAATTGTACATTTTGTTTCGACATTGAAAGAACAGTGTCTCATCAGGTAGTTTGTAATGATGGTCATAAACGTTATTTTTAAATTGATGAAAATTCACTTCCTTTTATTTGTATTTTTTTTTCATACAATGTAAAGAGGATAGGAAAGATGAGAAAACAAAGAGAGAAATAAAAAAGGGGAAAGAGAAGCACACAGAGGAAATAAAAACAAAGAGGAAAACAAGAGAGAAAGAAAGAAACAAGAGGAAAGAGTCAATGAAAAACGGCTCAAGGAGAAATAGACCCCAAATTTAGGTAGGAAGTAAAGTGTAAGCATATAAAAACATAGGACGTCTGGGTTTAACAAAGAGGAAAAAGTGAGAAAATGTATATATATAAAACGAAAATTTTCGAAATTTAAATCCTTTGAATAGCCATTTCTACGAGGAATTCCTCGCTTCTTCAGCAACGGCGGAAACCAAAACTTTATTTATTCAAATTCAAATGTGTTAAAAGATTTTTTTACCGGTAGAAGCTAAAAGAAATCACCCATAGACAGGAAAATAAAATGGGGTGAGATTAACAATTTTTGAACGTGGGGAAGTAAAAAGGGGAAAGCAGACAGTTACTTACGCCTCCCCCATACAAGAGCCAAGAGATTAAATGTTAAGATTTTACCTATCTGATCATCCTTTTGGATTATATATATATATATATATATATATATATATATATATATATATATATCAGACAAAATTTATTATCTCATGATAATAATCTAAACCTATTTATAAATGGAAATTTGTCTCTGTGTGTGTGTGTGTGTGTGAAAGAGCTGAACCGATTTTCTTGAAAATTTACACAGTTGTACTATAAGCGTCTGCGAGTGTTCTTAACTGGGTTTTGTGTCGAGGTACCCCCGATAAATATCGAAAATCGATAATCGAAAAAATCGGGTTACAGAAGGAGTGGTTCGATTTTAATCAAATTTGATACACTCATAGACAAAGACATAAGAAACGATATTCAGAAGTTTCAAGGTTGCAGTTCTTACAATAGTGCAGAAAATCGATAATATATTTATAAAAGGCAAGATGTTTGTGTATGTGTCTGTGTATCTGCCTGTATGTCTGAATTTTTTTTTTTTAGCCCTTTTATGTTAGTTTTTGCTTCGGGTTTGGCTCTAAGTAGGTATAATTGTAGTTCTTAGTCTCAGCCATGATATCATTTACTCAGAGGACTTATTTAGCCTTCAAAATTCAGTTTACGATGAAAAAACTTATTTGATATCGATACCAGGAAATCAAAATTTGACTTACATCCATCCATTTTTCGTTCAGTCTACGGTTTCGCTTTAACTGGAAACAACTATTGCTTTTTAGTCTTTCGTGCCAACGTCCAAAGAGTCTGAGCTCCAGGATCATGGATTAGTTTTAAAGCTTTCATTACACCCGAGCAACGCCGGGCTATACTGCTATATATATATAATCGTATCGCCCCAAACAAGGCAATATACTGCCACTGTTGTGCAGGGGGTTACATAGGAGGAAAGTTATGAGAAAGAGTAACAGGTTATAGGGGATGTCAGGAAGCGGGTAGAAGCGGGATGAAAATACTGCACAAATGAGATGAGATCATGAGAGAGAGTATGCAATTCAGTGAGAAAGGAGATGACGATTGATTTTACATTTAAATTCTTGGAGATTGAAGCTGTCCAGGAAGCAAGTAAATGGAAGGAAATTCCACAGGCAGAAAGCGGGAGAAAAGAAGCTGCGAGAGTAGAACTTGCGTTTACATCTTACATTGTATACTAATGAAACCTATGCCACTTGCACATTTCTATGAGCCGTATCCCTCCAGGAAAGGGAAAATCATGGCTCTCCACAATTTCCTGTCCTTTTTAGATCTTAATAAATTTGGTGGTTTTCTATTCAAGTTCACTACATACACTACCAGCCATAATTATTAGCCCACCCCCATTTATCCATAAAAGTAGAATAGTTGTTTTGTTATTATTCAGTTAAGTGCCATACGTGATAAACACTTTGGGCGATCATGTCTCGAAAGAGACATGACTGACTGGGCAGAATATTAGCCCGCAGTAGGTTGCCATTGCTTTCTGTGGTAGACTGGTTGCCAACCAAGACTATAACCCAATCTGTCCCGTTATTTAATCCATAACTAGAGGGAAGAGACGGATTAATACCTTTCCAAAGGGTATTTGCGCGTAAGTGAATGCAACGAATTCAACTGGAATTCGAACTTAGTTTCCCGATTTCTCGATCCGAGCCGATGTCCACTGCACAACAACACACATTTGCATTATAGGTTCGGTTAAAGAAATAGCTGAAATGTATATCTTGCAACACATTTGACAAAATATGATCTCTCACTCTCTTTCTCTCTCTCTCTCTCTTTCTTTCACTCTTTCTTTCTCATTCTCTCGCTTTCTTTCATCCTATCTCTCTTTCTCATTTTCTCTCTCTCTCTTTCTTTCTTTCTCTATCTCTCTCATTCTCCCTCTCTCTTTCTTTCTTTCATTCTCTCACTCTTTCTCATTCTCCTTCCCTTTCTTTCATTTTCTCCTTCTCTCTCTCTCTACTTCTCTCTCTCTCTCTCTCTCTCGCCCTCCCTGCTTTTACATACCTTAATTCGCACTGTACGACAGTCATTATCTTCCAGTGGCAATGGCAGAAACCAACTCCCCAGGCGTTTTTATCAGATATATTTCAACTGCGTTATGTTTGGTTATATTTGAAAGGTGCGCCGCCTATCAGTGATGTCTTCGTCGCTTGTTCGCCATAAATAACAATGAAATGACACTTTCTCACGAACACATTCCAGCTCATCCATCTTACCTGTTTTTGTTGCTTCTCCCAAAATATATAGAGAGAAACTAGATATGTCTCTGGCTCTCTTTAGGATGTACGCGATTATGGCCTTCCACATCTTCCTATCCCTTCTAGCTCCCTTTCTCTTGTTACTCCTCCCAAACCCTGCTCTTCCATCTATTTACTCAGGCTAATAAATCTAGAATATAAATGTACAGAAATTAGCATTGCCACAAAGTGAGGGATCAGTTTATATATTGATTATAATATAGAATTGATTCCCCACTTTATATCCACATTATAATCTATTTGTTTATCAAATTCTGATTAGGTTTGAAGCCACCTCTTCTCAATACTGATTATTTATTCATAACTCTTCTTCTACGTGCCGTGTCCCTTCAGGACGTAAGCGATCATGGCCTTCCACATCTTCCTACCCCTTCTACCTCCCTTTCTCTTGTTACTCCTCCCAAACCCTGCTCTTCCATCTATTTACTCAGGCTAATAAATCTAGAATATAAATGTACAGAAATTAGCATTGCCACAAAGTGAGGGACCAGTTTATATATTGATTATAATATAGAATTGACTCCCCACTTTATATCCACATTATAATTTATTTGTTTATCAAATTCTGATTAGGTTTGAATCCACCACTTCTCAAAACTGATTATTTATAACTCTTCTTCTATGTGCCGTGTCCCTTCAGGACGTAAGCGATCATGGCCTTCCACATCTTCCTATCCCTTGTAGCTCTTTACACCCTTTCTCTTGCTAACATTCCCAGACCCTGCTCAGCCTTCCATCTGCTCAAGCCTATCAAATATGTCACACGTTGCTTTGCATGTGAGTATTAGGTTTTCCAAGCCCCCGTCCCTCATTACATCTCCCAGAAACTTCAACTGTATTTTCCTGATGTTAGATATCCGTTTCCTTTTCGTTTCCATCCTCTCCAAAACCTCGTCGTTGATCACATGTTCGGTCCATGGTATCCTCAGCAGCCTTCTGTAGAACCTAATTTCGGTTGCTTCAAGTATTTCCTTCATCCTTGATGGTACTGTCCAGCATATTGAAGGACGGACATCACACAACAATTCAGTCCTCTCTTCTTTGTTTTCAGCGAAATTTTCCTGCCTCTTGATACTCTACTTAGCTTCTGAGATGCATCTTTGCCCATGTCGATTCGCCTTCGGATTTCAGTGTCGCACTTTCTGTCCTCTTTTAGAACACTTCCCAAATATTTAAATTTCTGCTTGATTTTAGTCCTTAATTTAGTTCGTTGTCTTGTAATAAGTATGGCTTAATGGATACCGACTCGGATTGAGAAATCGGAGAGGAATTGAGTTCGAATACCAGTCAAGTTCGTTGCTTCCCAAATTGTTCCGTCTTCCAAATTTCATTCGCAAGACTTGAGTCAAATCCATTAATGTGTCTTTCAGGCACTTTTTCAACTGTTCAGCCCCGTATGTTTTGGTTGCATCCCCAAGGCTGATATTATCAAAGAATCCTTTCCTCATGTTGAGATCCGAACCCGAGCCTCATTGTTGGAAAGCGAACTTTGTTGGGACACCTCCACGCACTCTCGGCATAGTTGGAGTATAAACCAGAGGTTGGCTTTATTTGTTTTGAAGAAACACAAATGGGCCTGAGCAGATGAACAGGTTTGGAAATGAGTTGCCATACAGAAGCTAAAATATTACACTGATTTGCAGTTTACCTTCAGGTTGTGTTAAATAGCAAGGTAGACTCGAAACTCTAACCTTAGTTGGTTGCCAGAGAAGAAAAACTTTGAATTCACACCTGTGGAAGATTGATTAGAAACATCGAGACATGCAGTACCACTTTTCTGTTGTAAGTTCTTGTGCACAAGCCTTCACTACTTTAATCAAATCATATCTACTATTCGACTATCCTTAGAATATTACTACCGCATATGACCCGGTGCTTATGCTATTTATATATAAATGCTTAGAAAAATCAGCAGTCTTGAGTTGAATCACATTCTCATCACCGTAAGGTTGCCTTTCTGTGTCTTTCGAGGCAATTGTTCAAACTGAGATGTTCGCCATGATACCAGACATTTTTTATTTATTTAAGCGCACTACGAGACTGAAAGGATGTGCGTTGTGGCGCAGTGGATATCGGTTCGGAACGAGAAATCGGGTAGCCGAGTTCAAATTCCAGCTGAATTCATTGTTTTCACTTACGCGCAAATACCTTTGGAAAAGGTATTAATCCGTCTCTTCCCTCTAGTTATGAGTTAAATAATAAAACAGATTGAGTTCTATAGCCTTGGTCGGCAACCAGTCTACCGCAGAAAGCAATGGCAACCTACTGCAGGATAATCTTCTGCCCAGTCAGTTATGTCTCTTTCAAGACATGATCGCCCAAAGCGTGCATCACGTATGCCACTTAACTTACTGATAATAGTTGGAAACATGATTAAGGCTACGCACTGGGTATAAAGTGGGGGATCAGTTTAATAGTGTTATGAAGTAATAAACTGATCCCTTACTAATTACTACTTAATACTATAATACATCTCTTCCTCCTCTAGCTATGAGTCAAATAATAGGACAGATTGGGTTCTATAGCCTTGGTCGGCAACCAGTCTACCGCAGTAAGCAATGGCAACCTACCGCGGGATAATCTTCTGCCGAGTCAGTCATGTCCCCTTTCGAGACATGATCGCCCAAATCGTGTATCACGTATGGCACTTGACTGACTGACTAGACTGAAAATAAAATACCTGGGAAGTTTTCTAACAGAAGACGGAAAGTGCGATACGGAAACCCGTTGGCGTATTGGCATGGCGAAGGACGCATACCAGAAGGATTGTTAGGTGATATCTGTTCTTCAGTACGACAGCAAATGATGGACAATCTCATCAAAGATGAAGGAAAGACTTGAAGCAACCGAAATGTGGTTCTACAGAAGCATACTGGATATAAAGTGGGGGATCAGTTCCATATAACAATCAATATATAAACTGACCCCTCATTTTTTGGTCACAACAGTTTCTATATATTTATATTCCTGAGATCCAAAAGCACAAGAATGCATTCCAGGAGCTGAGTAAAGTATTAAGAAACAGGACAGTTTCGCTAGAAACAAAGAAGAGAATACTGGATTGCTATGTGATGTCAGTTCTTCAATATGGCAGTGAATGCTGGACAGTATCATCGAAGATGAAGAAAAACTTGAAGCAGCTGAAGCTACAGAAGGATGCTGCGGATATCGTGGACTGAGCATGCAAGCAACGATGAGGTGTTGGAAAGAATGGCAACAAAAAGGAAATTAATACTGAGCATCAGGAAGAGACAACTGAAGTTCCTGGGACACGCAATGAGGAAGGAGTGCTTGGAGAACCTGATACTGACTGGACAGATAGAAGGAAAGAGAGACAGGAAGGCAGCGGATAACATATTTGCAGGGCCTGATCAGGTGGATGCTGGAACGGGGGTTGTGAGGTGTAACAGGAGCAAACATAATAAGGGACACCAGGGATTGGAAGACGTGGAGAACCATGATCGCCTACGTCCTGAAGGGACAGGGTACATAGAAGAAGAAGAAGAAGTGAAAGAGACAACTGAAGTTCCTGGGACATGCAATAAGGAAGGAGAGCTTGGAGAACCTGATACTGACTGGTCAGATAGAAGGAAGGAGAGACAGAGGAAGGCAGCGGATAACATATTTGCAGGGCCTGATCAGGTGGATCATGGAACGGGGGTTGCGAGGTTGTAAAAGGAGCAAACATACTAAGAGCCACAAGGGATAGGGAAACGTGGAGAACCATGATCGCCTACGTCCTGAAGAGACAAGGCACATAGAAAAAGAGGAATGAAATTAATGTCACATGTAAACACTGCAAAAGGTTCACCTTAGAATATGGTTAATATTCCTTCATAAAAGAATATCGATTACCTTATATACTCAGTACTCTTTTTTCTATAATGATATAATATTAATTTAAGAGACAGCTAAAATTCCTGGGACATGCAATGAGGAAGGAGGGCTTGGAGAACTTGATACTAACAGGCTAGATAGAGGGAAGGATATACGGGGCAGAACAGCTTGTAACGTACTTGACTGGCCTGAGTTGGTGGATGGCAGAATGGGTGTTGCGTGGTGTAACAGAAAAAAGCGTGCTAAAAGCCACCATGGATAGGGAGACGTGGAAGGCCATGATCGCCTACGTCCTGAAAGGACAAGGCACATAGAAGAAGAAGACTAAACTGAAGTCGACATCTTATCAATTTAGAGTTGAGTTGAACAGATGTAACTGAAAGTTCTATATGCTAACAGATTCTTTTCCTCGCACTTCTCGCATGTGGAACTCTCTTCCGGCTCCATGCTTTTCTGTCACCTTTAATTTTCAATGTCAATCGCTCTCTCCTGTCTTCCTGATTACTCTTCTTTTATACTCGCTTCTGTTTCTAATTCTTCTACATTCAATTACTTCTTGCGTTTCAGTGGCGTTACTGCCTGGCTTGGGGCGATACCGATTAAAGAAAAATATGTATGCGCGTTGTGGTGCATTGGATATCGGCTCGGAACGAGAAATCGGGGAGCCGAGTTCGAATTCCAGTTGAATTCATCGCATTCACTTACGCGCAAATACCCTTGGGAAAGGTATTAATCCTTCTCTTCCCTCCAGTTATGGGTTAAATAACAGAACAGATTGGGTTCTATAGCCTTGGTCGGCAACCAATCTACCGCAGAAAGCAATGGCAACCTACTGCGGGATAATCTTCTGCCCAGTCAGTCATGTCTCTTTCAAGACATGATCGCTCAAGCGTGTATCACGTATGGAACTTAAGTGACTGACTGAATCTAATGGCTGGAAACATTATTAAGGGTTCTATTGGGCATAAAGTGGGGGATCAGTTTTATATTGCTATGAAGTAATAAACTGATCCCCCACTAATTACTACTTAATAATATAATACATCTCTTCCTCCTCTAGCTACGAATCAAATAACAGGAAAGATTGTGTTCTATAGCCTTGGTCGGCAACCAGTCTACCGCAGAAAGCAATGGCAACCTACTGCGGGAAAATCTTCTGCCCAGTCAATCATATCTCTCTCGAGATATGTTTACCCAAGCATGTATCAGGCATGGCCCTTAAATGACTGACTGAATAAAACGTTATATTTAATTACTATTTATACTTTACAAAAGTATATATATATATATATATATATATATATATATATATATATATATATATATATATATATATCACTAGTTTAACTATTTTTCCAACATAAATGAGATTATTTCTCAAAAATCAATTAAAATACGAACATCGCTCTTCAGGTTCTCGGCTACAAAAGATGGAGACGATTTTGGCAACACAATCAGGATTGGCATATTGAGTCTGCGAGCTGCATAAGCAGCAGCGATTCCTGCATTTCCTCCTGAGGAACACGCAAACTTTTGGCCGCCATTTTCTTTTGCCTAAAAGTAAACAAAAACACATACGAAATTAATTTTCTATGAACGTTAACAGAAAAGATTAAAAAATCATTTTCTTCCTAAAATTAAACAAGAACATAAATCGTGCTAATTTTCATAAAAGTAAACAAAAACGAAATTGATATTCATCAAAAACTTAACAAAAGTATAAACAAAATCAATTATGCCTAAAAGTAAAGAAGATACAAAGAACATTCAACAAAGCAATTACAGTCGTCTATGCGCCAAAAGCACAAAGCACTGAGGAAGAAATAAAGTCTTTCTACTCCACTCTTGACAATGCCAAGGCTCAATGTAAAAGCCAAGAAATCATCATGGGATCCTTGAATGCCAAAGTAGGCAAAGAGAGGGAAGGGGAGACAACTGGCATCTTTTGATTAGGAATCCGCAACGACTGGGGTGAAAGGTCCAGTGGTGTAAGACGAATGACCAAGTGGTAACCAACACCTGGTTTCAAGAACGCTCGAGACGTTTATGGACCTGTAGAAGCGAAGGAGGCGACACGAAAACTCAAATCAATCATGTAACCATAAACAAAAGATTCAGAAACGCGGTGGTTCAATGCAAAACCTATCAATTGGTTGTGGTAATGACTACATAGGAAGGACTTCGTAACGCTGAGATTGCAGAATTCTCTTATCCATTCTCTGACACCCCCACCTCTGACACCCCCACCTCTGACACCCCCACCTCTGACACCCCTTGTTCCTCTTTCTCATCACTCTCCTCCCGTGTAACCCTCTGCACACAGTAGCAATAATGTGTCTACTGACCATAAAGTGAGGGATTATTTTTAAGTGAGAAACTGTTCCCCCTATAATATTAGTAAAGCACTTGCTTGCTTTAAAAATCTTGCTAATTTACTTGAAAGGTTTATTAGGAAACTTTTATTGAGTGTTGCGAAACTTTTATCGAGTTTTACGACTTTTATCGAGTACTACGAAACGTTTATCGAGTATTACGCAACTTTTATCGAGTGTTACGAAACTTTTATCGAGTTTTACGAAACTTTTATCGGGTTTTACGAAACTTTTATTGACTGCTACGAAACTTTTATCGAGTGTTACGATACTTTTATTGAATGTTGCGAAACTTATTGAGTTTTACGAAACTTTTATCGAGTGTTACGCATCTTTTATCAAGTTTTACGAAACTTTTATCGGGTGTTACGAAACTTTTACTGAGTATTACGAATTCTTAAACCTGATGCTCGTACAAGTCAACTGATTAACACTTCCGGGTCAGCAAATACTGAACATCTTATTATTATAAGTAGTTATTACTAAAAATATCCCTGTTTGTTTCTTTATAGTATTTTTATTTGATACACAGCGTCCACTTCATTAGGGCCTCACTTGCCATTGAGGAAGCTAACCCGATGACCTGTATGCTACTAGTTCGGTTCCTCTTTTTTTTAAGCGAATGCCGACTTAAATTTATTTTACAAGGAGGTGGTTGGTGCATCTTGCTAAATTCGATATAAAAGTTTCGTAAAACTAGATAAAAGTTTTCTGCAATTCAATAAAAGTTTCGTAACACCCGATAAAAGTTTCCTAACACTCTATAAAAGTTTCCTAACACTCAAAAAAGTTGCCTAAGACACGATAAGAGCTTCGTAACATTCCATAAAAGTTTTATAAAGCGCGATCAAAATTTCGTAACGTCCGATAAAATTCTCGTAATACCCGATAACAGTTTCGTAACACTCGGTCAATGTTTAGTAACACCCGATAAAATTTTCGTAACGCTCGATAAAAGTTTCGTAACACTCGATAAAAGTTTCGTAATACTCGATAAAAGTTTCGTAAAACTCGTTTAAAGTTTCGCAACACTCAATAAATTTTCCTAAAACTCGATAAAAGGTTTGCAGAACTCGATAAAAGTTTCATAACACTCAATAAAATTTTCGAAACACGCGAAAAAAGTTTGCTGACACTCGATAAAGGTTTCACAACACTGGATAAAAGTTTCGTAACACCCGGTAAAAGATTCGTAATACTCGATAAAAGTTTCGCAACAATCAATAAAAGTTTTCTAACACTCGATAAACGTTTTAAGTAATTTAGCAAGATTTTTAAAGCAAGAAATTGCTTTACTAATAAATATTATAGGGGAACACTTTATGGTCAGTAGACACATTAAAATGAGATATTCTGCTAAGTTCTTACCAAAATTGATTCACAGGTGGTGTTGCGTGTGGCACACGATCGTTTGGTTGGAGCAGTTTTCTTATTTTAATAACCACTTGATATAAGTTTCTAGCAGTTGGTGATTTTGTAGGGCAGGGGTTCCCAAGCATTTTAAAATACTATTCACTCCCTTGGCAATTTTTGTTTTAAAACTGATGTGCGTCTAAAGAACGGATTTTTCCTTGATACCGTCATTATGGTATACTTCATTCAATCGTCGGTAACGTTTATTGAATTTTGCTAAAGTTTGACATTCGTGTCCGAAAGACGGTCTTTTCATTGACCTCGCTATTACTGTAAACTCGATTCACTCCCTTGGCAATGTTTATTGTTTTAAAAAAATAATCATTAAAATGTTGGCAAAGTTTATTTATTTATTTTATTTTATTTTTTAATCATATCACCCCAAGCAAGGCGATAAAGCCACTGATGCGCAGGGGGTTACGTAAGAGTGAAAAGATTGGAAAAGAGAAAAACCGGAAACCACAACCTAAACAGGAAACAATGGATGAGCCTCTTCACCTGTTCAATAGAAGTGGGTGGAGTGGGAACCGGACGATAGTTTAGTCTATCTACTCCAATTGAAAAAAAAAATAAAATAAAAAAAGAGAGTGAAAAGTTTGGAAAAGAGAAAAACCGGAAACCACAACCTAAACAGGAAACAAGGGATGATCCTCTTCACCTGTTCAATAAATTTCACCCCAAACAAGGCATTTTTATTGCCACTGGTGTGCAGAGGGTTACTTAGGAGGAGAGTGATGAGAAAGAGGGACAAGGGGTGTTAGAGGGGGGTCAGAGACTGGATAAGAGAAGGATGCTAACACTGGTGTGAAGAGAGCTGCATGAGAGTCGAGTGGATGGGAGAGTCTACAAAAATATACAAAGGCAAAAAGGTCTTTCGAAATAATTTTTTTATTTAATTGCTTGTTTTTTGTTTGTTTGTTTTTTTTTTCTTTTCTTTTGCTGTGTTTTGGCATTCAGTGAAATTCGCGTCGGAATGAGAAATCGGAGAGCCAAGTTCGAATTCCAGTTGAATTCGTTGCATTCACTTACGCGCAAATATCCTTGGGAAAGGTATTAATATGTCTCTTCTTCCTCTAGCTATGGGTTAAATAGAAAGAGAGATTGGGTACTATAGCCTTGGTTGGCAACCAGTCTACCGCAGAAAGAAATAGCAACTTACTGCGGTAAAATTTTCTGTCCAGTCAGTCATGTCCCTTTCTAGACATGATCACCCAACCGTGTATCACTTATAGCACTTAACTGACTGAACTTGGCGGGCACAGTGGTTAAACCTTTCCTAATTTCTTTACTTAGTAAGCGTTTGATGGAAGGCTCGAATATCGTAAACAAAAAAAAACAACAACAAAAAAAGAATACATGTAGCAAAACAGGGCAAAATTATCTCAATAGAAACGAAGAAAAGAGTGCTGGACTGCTACGTCATGTCAGTTCTTCAATACGGCTGCGAATGCTGGACAATATCATCGAAAATGAGGACAAAACTGGAAGCGGCCGAAATGTGGTTCTACAGAAGGATGCTACGGATATCGTGGACTGAGCATACAAGCAACGACGAGGTGTTAGAAAGAATGGCAACAAAAAGGAAATTGATGCTGAGCATCAGGAAGAGACAACTGAAGTTCCTGGGACATGCAATGAGGAAGGAGAGCCTGGAGAACCTGATACTGACTGGACAGATAGAAGGAAGGAGAGACAGAGGAAGGCAGCGGATAACATATTTGCAGGGACTGATCAGGTGGATGACGAAACGGGGGTTGCCAGGAACAACAGGAGCAAACATACTAAGAGCCACAAGGGATAGGGAGACGTGGAGAGCCATGATCGCCTACGTCCTGAAGGGACAGGGCACATAGAAGAAGAAGAAGAAAACCAAGTATCCATGTTAGTTTTATAATAACAGCTTCTCAGTCTATAATGCTAAGTAGTATTATCATTGTCATGAATCTCGTTCTAGCTTACGTATCAACAGAAATTGTAGTTGATAGAGCAATTGTGGTAGCAATCACGGCGTTGGAGACGAACCGTCTTCGTTGTCGTGACGGGAGACGCTCGAATCCGCCTTTTAAATAGGGAGCTCAGGTCGTCAAATTGTTTGATGTCTTTCGTATATGTCGGATATATTCAAGCAATCACACCACGAGTGGTAGGGTACATTGTATGTTTGGTATGCGAATAATGCTAAATCCACCCTCTTTCCTTTGCTCCTTGACACTCGAAAAATAAAACAGAAACAGTGGAGTGGGGTTTGCAGGTCATATTGAGGTTGAAAAACAGAGAGAATGGGTCGGAGAAAAGACCTGAATAATAATAATAATAAAAAAAAACTTGAATAAGGGTTTTGATATCGTTCGTTCAGGGTATGGGAAAACAAAATAAATCATCATTAATCTCGAAATTAATACTTTTCATGCTTAGTCGGTTTAGTTTGAGTTTGAGTTTTGTTTAAAGGCATATCAGCCTGTGTGGGTTATTTAATGTCAAAAAAATGTGGGGGTTTAAGGTTTTTTTAATATTTTTTTTTAATCATATCACCCCGAGCAAGGCGGTAACGCCACCGATGCGCAGGGGGCTACGTAAGAGTGAAAAGATTGGAAAAGAGAAAACCGGAAACCACATCCTAAACAGGGAAAAAGGGATAAGCCTCTTCGCCTGTTCAATAGACGTGGGTGGCGTGTGAACCGGGCGATAGTTTAGTCTATCTACTCCAATTGAAAAAAATAAAGAAAAAGGAGTGAAAAGATTGGAAAAGAGAAAACAGGAAACCACATCCTAAACAGGGAACAAGGGGTGAGCCTCTTCAACTGTTCAATAGATGTGGGTGGAGTGTGAACCGGGCGATAGTTTAGTCTATCTACTCCAATTGAAAAAAAAAAAAGGAGTGAAAAGATTGGAAAAGAAAAAAACCGGAAACCACAACCTAAACAGGAAACAACTGAGAAGAGTTTAAAGATTAAGTTCAAAATTGTAGCGTTGGCATTTTAATTTGGTAATCGGTGAAAGCGTTTTTGCACAGCTTTATAAAATTTATAATTAACTGAAGCTTTACAAATTGTATATAGACAAAGGGTATGGCACAAGGACATTATTACTAAATCTAAATCTATTCTGTTATAGTGAAAACGGACAAAAGAATATGGCACAAAGACATTATTACTAAATCATGGCGCCATCAAATAAAACCTATTCTGTTATAGTGAAAAGGTTGATCTAGTCAGATTGTGATGAAAAATGTATTTTTATTTTAGAAAACTGAAGATGTCTACTAGTTTTCAAAAATGTATTGCTGGTAATATTTTTTTCCTTCAAAAATGCATTATTGCAATATTTTTCCCTTTAAAAATGTATTGTTAGTAATATTTTTCCTTCAAAAATGTATATTTTTCTATAAAAGTCTATTTTTATGTATATATTTTTATAAATAATAGCGGTGTCATGGGAAAAAACGTCCTTTCGACAAAATGTTTTTATTTGTTTTTCTTGTTTCGTTTTCTTTTCTAATTTTTTTTTTTGGGGGGGGGGGGCACAAAGATTAAACTTTGCCAAAATTTCAAACATCACTTTCTAAAACATACATCAAGGAGAGAGTAAATGAAATTCACAATATTATGGGTGCGATTGGAAAAAAAGAAAACGAAAAAAACCCAATTTGATATAACGTATTTTTGCAGGCACAAAAATTAAACTTTGCGAAAAGTTTAATAGTTTAAAACTTTTTCTCCTAGTTTATTTTATTTTATTTTATTTTTTATTTTATTTTATTTTATTTTTTTTTTTTTTTTTATCTCCGGCATTTAAATAAGTACCTCCACTCGTTTTTGATACCTAAATTTAAATTGAATTTTTAAAAATAAAAAATATTTCTTGAAGTTTTAATTTTAGCTTTAATTTAAAGCCAAGAGATTAAATTTACTAATTCCTGTAAGCAAAATACCCTGGTGTATTTTAAACCGAAATTATATAAAATCGGAAGCTAAAAATCTTTTGATTTAAAATAAATTTCAATTTTCAATCGATCGACACATTTTGTAAACAGAAGCCAATTCTCGGTTTTAAAATATCTTGCAAAAATAAAATGCACCTCGCTGATACATTATTTTATTTAAACTTACCTTAATCTGATTTGAAACAAGAATTACTTGCTTACTGACTGAAATGTATAACAAAAGCGTTTCTTAATTACGGTATCCTTGTTATGGGGGTTATCATTGCCTTGTCAGAAGCGATAATTGACATGATTGACAGTAGCCGTCAAAAAAAAAATGCTAAATAAAGAAGAGTAAATTACGTTTGAAGATGTTTTGTGAAAAATAAAAATAAAATAAAATTTTCTTTAAAAAAATTTTACAATTTAATAACAGAATGAAATTATACAATGTCACAGGTAACTCAGCAATTTATGAATTGTTATGGCATTTATTAATTTCCATTTTTCATATCTATTTTTCATGTTCATGTTTTAAGTTATTTGCTCGATTTTCAATATGAAAAAAAAAAAAGGACAGACGAAGGCTTGAACGCCTATCGTGAAGCTTCATTCATTCACTGACCCTATGAAACTGTAGAATATTCCTTGTATCAAAGCATCACATTCTTACTTATCATTATTACAAAAACCATAATACATCAAAGACTGGCTTCCGGCCATATCACGTTGAATACACCAGTTCTCGCTCGATCACCGAAGTTAAGCAACGTTGAGCCTGGTCAGTACTAAGATGGGAGACCGCTTGGGAATACCAGGTACTGTAAGCGTTTAGTGACGGATGTGCGTTGTCGTGATATCGGCTCAGAAAGAGAAATCGGTGAGCCAAGTTCGAATTCCAGTTGAATACCCTGCATTCACTTAAGCACTGATATCCTTGGGAAAGGTATTAATCCGTCCCTTCCCTCCAGTTATGGGTTAAATAACAAGGGTAGGAATTGGGAACCTTGTCCTTAAAAAAAAAAAAAGCAAATACCTATAAATCTTGATACTCGAAAAGAAAAAAGTATTACAAGACATAAAAACATATATAAAAAGCAACAATAAATTGTTGAAAGAAAAAGGTATTACCAGGAATAAAAAATTTAGTTGGTAATAAATGACCCGCCGAGGTTGATATGCCATAAAAACAAAACAACCAACATCAAAGACTTTATGAAATCATAACTAGGCCCATATGTACAATTTGCCAGTGTGGAATAAAATTGAATGCAATTTGACTTCTGCCCATAAGTGAAGCTCGTGTTTTATAGTCGAACACTTCGAGAGAAAGACAACTACAAATTCCATCGCTACAATAAAATCTATCAACCATTGCCCACTGCTCACGCTACAGATGCTAATCTGTAACGATATATGCGGATTCGTGACATTTGAAATCACTACAAATATATCGCTAGATTTAATCACGAAAATTTGACACCTGCGTAAAAATAAAAGCTATAAAACATGTATAAAATTTAGCATAATTCAAAAAGAGAAAAACAAGGAAAGAAATAAACAGAATATTATAACCAGAACCGGATATCTAATCTAATCTAAACTTATTTATAAATGGAACTTTGTCTGTGTGTGTATCTGTGTGTGTCCGTTACCTATAGACTCCAAAACGGCTGAACCGATTTTCTTGAAAATTTACACAGTTGTATTATAAGCGTCTGCGAGTGTTCTTAAATAGGTTTTGTGTCGAGATATCCCCGATGAATATCGAAAATCGATATTCAAAACAATCGGGTTATAGAAGGAGTGGTCCGGTTTTAATCAAATTTGATACACTCATAGACAAAGACATAAGAAACGCTATTCTGAAGTTTCAAGGTTGCAGTTCTTACAATAATGCAGAAAATCGATAATATATATATATATATATATATATATATATATATATATATATATATAAAAGGCAAGATGTTTGTGTGTGTGTGTCTGTTTATCTGCCTGTATGTAAGTATTTTTTTCAGCCCTTTTATTTTAGTTTTTGCTTCGTGTTTGGCTCTAAGTAGGTATAATTTTAGTTTTTAGTCTCAGCCATGATACCATTTACTCAGAGGACTTATTTAGCCTTCAAAATTCAGTTTACGACGAAAAAACTTACTGATATCGATACCAAGAAATCAAAATTTGACTTACATGCATTCATTTTTCTTTCAGTCTACGGTTTCGCTTTAACTGGAAACAACTATTGCTTTTTAGTCTTTCATGTCACCGTCCAAAGAGTCTGAGCTCCAGGACCATGGATTAGTTTTAAAGCTTTCATTTCACCCGCGCAACGCCGGGCTATACTGCTAGTATCTAATGAATGTCGTTTACTGTCACGAGAAAATATCATTGCCGTATTGTGGGTCGTAATCTTGGTCGTCGATTTCTTTAAACTTTTAATATTCGTCTAATTATACGGATTTTAATAAAGAAAAAATATAGTACAGTGCCTTCGGAAAGTTACTTTAAAACTTTCTAATATTCTTTGGGAAAGACATCAGAGTAATCAAGAATCTCTACTGGCAGCAGACGTCCTGCATACGGACAGTTAACGATTTCAGCAGGTTTAGAAAGATAGAAAGAGGCGTATGACAACGATGTGTCTTTTCACTGGATCTATTCAACTTGTACAGCGAGAATATTTTGAGGACCCTAGATGACACGCCAGAATTTATTATTGAAGACCACAACTTGAACAACATAAGGTATGTAGATGATACAGTGCTGATTGCAGAGAAGGAAAGGAAACTACAAGACCTCCTACAGAAGGTAGTGGTGGAGAGTGACAAAAAAGGACTACAAATAAACTTTAAGGAAACTGAATGCATGATCATCAACAAAAGGTGCAACCCAAAATGCCAAATACAGGTGGGAGATACCAGAATTAAGCAAGTACAAAGATTTAAATACATAGGAAGTGTTCTAACAGGAGATGGAAAGTGCGACACAGAGATCCGAAGACGAATTGGCATGGCAAAGGACGCGTTCCAGAAGGTGGGTAAAATACTAACACACAGGAAAATTTCACTAGAAACAAAGAAAAGAGTGCTGGATTGCTATGTGATGTCAGTTCTTCAATACGGCAGTAAATGCTGGACAATATCATCGAAAATGAGGACAAAACTGGAAGCAGCAGAAATGTGGTTCTACAGAAGGATGCTGCGGATATCGTGGACTGAGCATGCAAGCAACGATGAGGTGTTGGAAAGAATGGCAACAAAAAGGAAATTAATACTGAGCATCAGGAAGAGACAACTGAAGTTCCTCGGACATGCAATAGGGAAGGAGAGCTTTGAGAACCTGATACTGACTGGCCAGATAGAAGGAAAAAGAGACAGAGGAAGACAGCGGATAACATATTTGCAGGACCTGATCACTTGGATGACGGAACGGGGGTTGCGAGGTGTAACAGGAGCCATTGGCCGTCCAAGCGAGGATTTCATCCGTCAGTCGGGCCAAGAGTTGTAAGAGCTTTCAGGTGAATCCATTAGAATTGCTTGGGGATAATCAACACCGCGAAAAATTAGTCAGTCAATTAAGATTGACTGGGCAGAAGATTATCCCGTAGTTGGTTGCCATTGCTTTCTGCAGTAGACTGGTTGCCGACCAAGTCTATAGAACCCAATCTGTCCTGTTATTTGACTCATAGCTAGAGGAGGAAGAGATGTATTATATGATTAATTAGTAATATGTGGGGGATCAGTTTATTACTTCATAACAATATAAAAGTGATCCCCCACTTCATGCCCAGTAGAAGCCTTAATCATGATTCCCGTTATTATATTCAGTCAGTCAGTTAAGTGCCATACGGGATACACGCTTGGGCGATCATCTCTCGAAAGAGACATGACTGACTGGGCAGAAGATTATCCCGCAGTAGGTTGCCATTGCTTTCTGCGGTAGACTGGTTGCCAGCCAAGGCTATAGACTATAGAACCCAATCTGTCCTGCTATTTAACCCATAACTGGAAGGAATAGACGGATTAATACCTTTCCCAAGGGTATTTGCGCGTAAGTGTATGCAATGAATTCAGCTGGAATTCGAACTCGGCTCCCTGATTTGTCGTTCCGAGCCGATATCCAATGCACCACAACGCGCATCCGCGAAAAATAAACATTGAAAAAATGAAAATTCGAAAACTTCCTATCTACCTATAAAGATCAAAGCAGTTTACCTAAATATCTCACCTAGTCCCAGTTTCATTACCTCGTTAAAATACATTTTTTATGCAAATTACTCGCTGTTAACGGCTGCCTCACTTACCTTTAATATATTCTGTCAGTGTTAAATTCTCCAAGCCGTCTTTTCTCATCATGTTTTAGAGATATTTCAACTATTTTTTCTGATTCTAAGTAAAAATATTTTATCGTTTTCATATCATGGATCGAGCTCGTGAGCAATGATGAGGTTTTGGAAAGGATGGAAACGAAAAGGAAATTAATACTGAGCATCAGGAAAAGACAGCTAAAGTTCCTGAGACATGCAATGAGGAAGGAGGGTCTGGAAAATCTGATACTCTCAGGATAGTTAGAGGGAAAGAGAGACTGGGAAATATACTTGATGGGCCTGAGTAAGTTGAAGTCGGAGCGGATGTTGGGTGGGGTAACAGGAGAAAGAGTGCTAAGAACGACCAGGGATAGGCAGACGTGGAAGGTCATGATCGCCTACGTCCTGAAATTATGTAGTAATTAGTGGGGGATCAGTTTATTACTTCTAAACAATAGAAAACTGATCCCCCACTTTATGACCAGTAGAAGCCTTAATCATGATTCCAACTATTCAGTCAGTCAGTTAAGGACATGGCACAAAGAAGAAGGAAATACCTTAAAACTTTCTCATTATTCATGCCCTTCTTGGTTTTCTTCTGTATAAACGCATCGATTCTAAGTTCTACTTCAATTCTAGACTCCTACCGTCCGCAACTGAACAATGAAATCTTATTCACCAATTATTTATTTGAATTTTTTCTCTCCATTTCGAAATCGGGGTAGATAGGTTCGCCTATCGTCCGGTTCACAACCTCCCCTATTTTTTTTTTTTTTTTTTTTTTAACAGGAGTAAAGTTTATCCTTTGTTTTCTGTTTAAGATTGCTTTTTATATAAAGTCGGTTCTCTGTGCAACCCGGAAGTTTTTTTTTTCCCGTCTGAATCTATCCTGCACATATATACATCTACCATCCGCCCGTGCATTGAATACTGCTGCAAACAAAAGTAAAATATATAAATATAATGTCTAGAAGTTTGGGCCGAAAAGACAGACTACTGACTCCCCACTTCGTGTACGCGTCTCTCGCCGGTTTCCCTTTTGCTTCACGCAAGCGACACCGTCGGAAAACAAATATAAGATTACTAGCAGTATAGCCCGGCGTTGCTCGGGTGTAATGAAAGCTTTAAAACTAATCCATGGTCCTGGACACTGGCACGAAAGACTAAAAAGCAATAGTTGTTTCCAGTTAGATCGAAACCGTAGACTGAAAGAAAAATGAATGGATGTAAGTCAAATTTTGATTTCCTGGTATCGATATCAAATAAGTTTTTTCGTTGTAAACTGAATTTTGAAGGCTAAATAAGTCCTCTGAGTAAATGGTATCATGGCTGAGACTCAGAACTACAATTATACCTACTTAGAGCCAAACCCGAAGCAAAAACTAAAATAAAAGGGCTGAAAAAAATACAGACATACAGGCAGATGAACAGACACACACGCAAACCTTTTATATATATATATATTATCGATTTTCTACACTATTGTAAGAACTGCAACCTTGAAACTTCAGAATATCGTTTCTTATGTCTTTGTCTATGAGTGCATCAAATTTGATTAAAATCGGACCACTCCTTCTATAACCCGATTTTTTTTCGATTTTCAATATTTATCGGGGGTGCCTCGACACAAAACCTAGTTAAGAACACTTGCAGACGCTTATAGTACAACTGTGTAAATTTTCAAGAAAATCGGTTCAGCCGTTTCGGAGTCTATAGGTAACGGACACACACACACACACACACACACACACAGACAGACAGACAGACAGACAGACAGACAGACAAAGTTCCATTTATACATAAGTTTAGATAGTTCTATATATATCCGTATTCCTCGTAATTTGTCCAGATCCAGCGGCAGTATAAAACATAAGTACCGGATTCTTATACAGTGGAACCTCTACTTACGAAAGGCTATACAGACGAAATTTCCAGGTTACGAAACGCCTCTTCGGAAAAATACTGCCTCTTGTTACGAAAGAAATTTCAGGATACGAAAGGCGAAAATTTCCAAATACGCCTCCTCAAGTGCCTCCTCATTCTCGATAATGCCTCTGCCCACCCGCCAGGCCTCGAAGATGATATCCCGGAGGAATTTCTCGTTTACTAAGGTGCTGTACCTCTCACCTAACACCACCTCTATCCTCCAGCTCATGAGACCAACAAGTCATTTCGATCTTCAAGAAACTCTCCACGAAACCCCTGTTTAAGAGGTGTTTCGACATCACTGAAAACACCCAGCTTACCCTCCGTGAGTTTTGGAAACAGCACTTCGATATTGTTGTTTGCCTCAAGATAATCGACATGGCTTGGCAGGAGGTGACCAGACGTACCCTTAAATGCGGCTTGGAGAAAGCTGTGACCCGATGCTGTTGCCTCACGAGATTTTGAGGGGTTCGAGGTGGAGGCTTGGAACCGATTAGGGCATTTATACGGTAAAAAGCGTCTCTACTTTTTCACGTTACAAAACGATTTCCAGAACGAATTAATTTCGTGAGTAGAGTTTCCACTGTACCTTTAAAAAAGCAGGATCAGGCCGAAAATGGAATACTGCTGCCTTATATGGTGAGGAGTTGTCCAATCTTTCATTTCCCGTCTCGACAGAGACCGAAAGTAACTCCGCCTCCTTTTGGGTGACAAATTATTTTCAATAGTACAAGCTTGGATGTGCGGATAGTGTAAGGATAACGGCTCGGAACTGGAAATTGGAGAGTCAAGTTCCAATTCCAGTCGGGTTCGTTAACTTCACTTACACGCAAATACCATCTTGAATCCACAACTATTACAGTCCACAACTATAGGTTAATTAGTAAAACATGTATCAGTAAATAATAATTATAATTATCCCCCCCCCCCAAAAAAAAGATCTTACAATCTAAAAATATATACTTTACCCCTCATTCTTTCCTCTACCATTACAGAATGGAGTACTGTTGCCATTTATGGGCAGGAGCTGACCAGTCTTCACTTCTTGATAGAATTCAAAAGCGTCTCCGTCTGTCCTTGTGGATGATGAGTTCTTTTTCACGTGACAACTCCTTTCCGACGAACGAAGCGTTGCAAGCCGCTCCTTGCTCTGTCGCTACTTCAACCGAAAGTGCTCAGACGAACTGCATTTTTTATTTCCACCATTTCTAACTTTCATGCCGAAGACCGGTCATGCCAAACACATTGTAGATAACCATTCCGTTCAACTTGTTTTCTCGTCAAAATGAAAGTCAATTATATGGGTGACAAATATTTGACATTCATAATGTTGATCACATTTAATAAAATTAAGTATTTTCCCATTACATAAAGTAATGGGAAATACTTAAAATTGATAGATTTTCGTTGCAATTTTCGTAGTTGCCTCCCTTCTGAGTTTAAGTAATTATGAGTTACCTCCCTTGCATCATTGACCTTCTTTCATAAGCAAACGTTAATTAATCAGCCAAAATTTGATTTTTAATAAAATGGATTGATTTTTTTCATCTTAAAAGGAATACCAAGATTTTCCAATAAATCACGTCTTTCGAATAAGACTGACCTTCTTTTTGTTCTTCTTGTAATCTTACTTAACATATTCTTATATATATATATATATATATATATATATATATATATATATATACATATATATATATATATATATATATATATATATATATATATATATATATATATAAGACAGACACGTTATTCCATTGTTAAGTGGAAGTATAGGCCTATTTCAGGCGAACGATCTTCAGCTTCCCTCTTTATTGTACAGAAGATTTTACACGAATGAAATTCACAAACCACGAAAAAAAAAAACAATTAAAAATAAAGATCGCTTCCTTAAAAGTGAAAATTTAAGAAAAAATGCATCATTACATCAGTTAGGCGAACACACACACACACACACACACACACACACACACACGCACACACACACATACATACATACATACATACATATATACATACATAAACATGTAGGCATACATATAATCAAAGAGCACGCGTAAGAGCGGATGTCAACTTAAAGATACTTAAAGAGAATGAAAGGTGTATAAGCCGGTAGATAGATTAACCTTTTTACTCCTATTAAATACTCATATCATGCTACGCTTAGTATGACAAGAGGCTAAATACGAAGAAGATTAAGAAGTTTGGTTGCACCAGTTTTTTTAAATGAGGAGAGTCTAAGCGCTTTGGACATTAACATTTGATAACCAGATCTTTTTTTTTTTTTAATTTTAATAAATAGTGCTTACAAATATATATTTTATTGTGCTTCGAACGAATGACCTCGGTATAGATCAAGATCTGAACTGAAAATAACCGAGAGATCATTCAAAAACTCATGACAGGAATTTAAATTGTGGGCCCTGTGCCCCAGACGCGGAATGGTAAACGATATATGGGCCTGTAGGGGTTTCTCAGTCACGCACGTCGAGTTAGCAAAGGAAATATAGCGGAAACCACCACATTAAAATAGTTTCATGGTTATTTGAACGAGTGTTTACCTTTTTTCAAAGAAATTTCTTTGGCCGGTGAATAATTTTATCCTTTTTATTTAAAAAAAAAAAAAAAAAAAGTCCTGTTAAATTCCTTGTTCGTCATTTGCCTGGTCATTGTCTAGTTGACCCCACCACTCCTCAGCCAAAAGATAAAATAATTCTTTTTCTCTACTGGCGTTAGTACATGTGCGTTTGGTTTAGGATCGGCTTTGAAATATTCTTAAAAGTAAGTTATAATTTTGATTTTATTTTATTTTGTTTTATTTTTGTGGCTAAATTAAAATAGTTTCATGGTTATTTGAACGAGTGTTCTTTATCTTTTTTCAAAGAAATTTCTTTGACCGGACTTTTAGTTAACTCACCACCGTTAACTTTTTTCTTCTTCTTCTTCAATTGGAGTAGATAGTCTAAACTATCGCCCGGTTCACACTCCACCCTCGTCTATTGAACAGGTGTAGAGGCTCATCCCTTGTTCCCTGTTTAGGATGTGGTTTCCGGCTTTCTCTTTTCCAATCTTTTCACTCTTTTCTTCTTTTTTTTTCAATTGAAGTAGATAGACTAAACTATCGCCCGGTTCACACTCCACCCTCGTCTATTGAACAGGTGTAGAGGCTTATCCCTTGTTCCCTGTTTAGGATGTGGTTTCCGGCCCTCTCTTTTCTGACCTTTTCACTCTTTTCTTCTTTTTTTTTCAATTGGAGTAGATAGTCTAAACTATCGCCCGGTTCACACTCCACCCTCGTCTATTGAACAGGTGTAGAGGCTCATCCCTTGTTCCCTGTTTAGGATGTGGTTTCCGGCTTTCTCTTTTCCAATTTTTTCACTCTTTTCTTCTTTTTTTCAATTGGAGTAGATAGACTAAACTATCGCCCGGTTCACACTCCACCCTCGTCTATTGAACAAGTGTAGAGGCTCATCCCTTGTTCCCTGTTTAGGATGTAGTTTCCGGCTTTCTCTTTTCCAATCTTTTCACTCTTTTCTTCTTTTTTTTTTTCAATTGGAGTAGATAGACTAAACTATCGCCCGGTTCACACTCCACCCACGTCTATTGAACAGGTTAAGAGGCTCATCCCTTGTTCCCGTTTAGGATGCAGTTTCCGGCTTTCTCTTTTCCAATCTTTTCACTCTTTTCTTCTTCTTTTTTTCAATTGGAGTAGATAGACTAAACTATCGCCCGGTTCACACTCCACCCACGTCTATTGAACAGGTTAAGAGGCTCATCCCTTTTTCCCTGTTTAGGATGTAGTTTCCGGCTTTCTCTTTTCCAATCTTTTCACTCTTTTCTTCTTTTTTTTTTCAATTGGAGTAGATAGACTAAACTATCGCCCGGTTCACACTCCACCCACGTCTATTGAACAGGTTAAGAGGCTCATCCCTTGTTCCCTGTTTAGGATGTGGTTTCCGCCTTTCTTTTTTCCAATCTATTCACTCTTACGTAGCCCCTTGCACATCAGTGGCCTTACCGCCTTGCTCGGGGTGATACGATTAAAAAAAATAAAATAAAATAAAATACATTCTTTTTAACTTTTAGGCTAGAACCAAAGTGACGGACGGAAATGTGAAAGCCAACTAACTAGCCCGTATATGATTTGCTCTTATGTAGCCCCCTGCGCATCAGTGGCGATATCGCCTTGCTTGGGGTGAAACGATAAAAAAAATCACTGGACCGATTCTTCTGCGCGCTCTGTTCTGTATCTTATGCTGTTAAAATTGAAGAATAAATTCTGGTAGAACACTGGCTCTCTGCGCGGATTTTATACACGAAAGCAGTTCCAATCAAGCTGGCATATTAAATATGACAAACATATTAAGAATTCATACCCCCATACATGAATAGATACAAAGACGCATTGGTATGGCCAAAGTCACAATTCAGAAGCTAACCAGAGTACTGAAAGACCGGAAAATCTCATTAGAAACACAGAAAACAGTGCCGGATTGCTATGTGATATCTGTCCTTCTGTATAGAAGTGAATGCTGGACGATCTCATCAAGAATGGAGGAGAAGAATATCAGGAAGAACAAAATTAGGTTCTTGGGACACGTAATGAGGAAGGAGGGTCTAGAGAACTTAATACTCACATGTCAGATAAAGGGAAGGCGAGAAGAGGAAAAGGAGGGTGAGATGTACTTGTTAGGTCTGAACAAATGGTTGGCGGAGCGAGGCTTAGAGATACCAAGAGACAAAATTTTGAAAGTGACAAGAAACAGAGCCAGGTTGAAATCCATGATAGCCTGCATCCTGAAAGGACACGGCACAAGAAGAAGAAGAAGAAGAAGAAGAAGAAGAAGAAGAAGAAGAAGAGATGACACGCTGCTGATAGCAGACATGGAAAAAGAACTGCAAAAGCTTCTACAGAAGGTAGTGAAAGAAAGTGAGAATAAAGGGTTAAACATCAACTATAAGGAGACAGAATGCATGGTCGTTGCAAAAGGACGAACCCCAGATGCAAATTATAAGGCGTGTTAGGATAGTTAAAGATGCCTTCCAAAAACTAAGCAGCGTATTAAGAAACAGAAAAAGAAAACTTCTTTAGAAACGAAGAAAGGCGTACTGAACTATTACCTGATATTTGTTCTACTGCATGGCAGTGAATGCTGGATAACCTTTATAAAGAAGCTGAAGAGACACTTGAAGCAAAAGAAATGTGGTTCTACAGAAGGATGTTGAGGATACCATGGACCAAACATGTGAGCAACAATGTGGTTTTAGAGAAAATAGAAACAAAAGTAGAAATTTATACTTTCCATTAGGAATAAACAGTTGAAAGTTCTGGTGCACAAAATAGGTAGGAGGGCTTGGAAAATCTGATACTCACAGGACAGATTAAGAACAAAATGGACAGAGGAAAACAACGCACAATATACTAACTGAGATTAAGTAAGTCGACAGTGAAACAGGAAGAAGTAACGAAAAGACAAAATTTATTAAGAGCCATAAGAGACTGGAAATTGGGGAGAACCATGATCGTTTACGTCTTGAGGCACATGAAGAAAAAGAAGAAGCACTTTTCACACAAACTTCTGTATATCACTATTTCCATGGCAAATGTTCAGACTTTTGTTCTCTTCTTTTAACCCAGTGAAGCACAAGCCATCGACGACTTCTCACCTTCGCAATATGTTCTGGGCTGGTTCGTTATCATCTGTGCTTTTGTAACATCTTTTACACAAGTAGGGGTGTTGACCCTACGCCAATTCCTTTACCCTCTGGGCGAGGTGGTCCACCTCCAGGCTGGTATTGAATTTAAATTTTTTATTTCTCCTAAACCGGTCGCCACCCAAGCCTATAGAACCCAGGCTGGCCTTCTATTTACTCATAGCTGTGGAGAAAAAATGGATTCGTATTTTTCCAAAGGTTATTTTCTCGTAAGTGAAAGTTATGCATTCGACTGGATTTCGAACTCGATTCTCCGATTATTCAATCCAAGCTCCTTATCCAAAGACTCCAGTAGTAAATTTTTGTTTTGTTCCACGAAGGCCTTAACCCAGTCAAATCTTTTCTAAACTTCCTGAATTACGGGCAAATGTATATGCTGAAATCAAATCGATAATTGTTTATTGAAGAAACCTACCATTTTTCCTGTTTTCGACCACAAAAAAGTCGGACTATATCTCACCCCTTATCACCGTTCTCATATCTGATTGACTTGGGGCGTAGGATACTTATTACGGCCCGTTTACTTCCTTTGAGAAATTACTCCGCGATTTGTTTTGGTTCGGAACTCAATTTTCGCGCATGAATACCAAAAAGGAAGGCAAATTGGTCGAAAGATCGCCAATCTAACCGTGAAGTCATTCAGCAGTGAATAACATGTTTTGAACCGTGGTTATGGAGTGAGATAAACAGCGAAAAGAAGTTCGATGTTTTTTTGGTTGTAAAATTGAAAAAAGTTAGGTTTCGACAATAAACAGTTATCGATTTGAGTTCAGCATTTACTTTTGCACGGAAATAAGGAAGTTTTCGAAATATTTGAAGGGGTAAAGGCCTTCGGGGAACAAAACAAAAATTTAACACTTCACTAAACCTCCAAATGCAAAGAGATGCTAAATTTATTTGTTCCACCAGTACAGAATTTTACAACTAGGCATTCTAACTACAACCACCATGCTTTATCAGTCAGTTAAGTGCCATACGTGATACACGGTTTGGGCGATCATGTCTCGAAAGAGACATGACTGACTGGGCAGAAGTTTATCCCGCAGTAGGTTGCCAATACCTTCTGCGGTAGATTGGTTGCCAACCAAGGCTATAGAACCCAATCTGTCCTGCTATTTAAGCAATGGTTGGAGGGAGAAGAGACTGATTTTATTATTATGTAATTAAGTATTAATTAGTTCGGGGATCAGTTTATTACTTCATAACAATCGAAAACCAATCCCCACTTTATAAACAGTAGAAGATTTACTTATTTCTCCAACTACAATATTCAGTCAGTCAGTTAAGTGCCATACGTGATAAACGTTTGCGGCGATCATGTCTGGAAAAAAACATGACTGACTGGGTAGAAGATTATCCCGCAGTAGGTTGCCATTGCTTTCTGTGGTAGACTGGTTGCCAGCCAAGGCTACAGAACCCAATTTATCCTGTTATTTGACTCATAGCTAGAGGGGGAAGAGATGTATTATACTATTAAGTAGTAATTGGTGGGGGATCAGTCTATTACTTCATAACAATAGAAAACTGATCCCCACTTTATGATCGTAGAAGATTTAATCATGATTCCAATTATTATATTCAGTCAGTTAAGTGCCATACGTGATACACGCTTTGGGCGATCATGTCTCGAAAGAGACATGACTGACTGGGCAGAAGATTATCCCGCAGTAGGTTGCCATTGCTTTCTGCGGTAGACTGCTTGCCAGCCAAGGCTATAGAACCCAATCTGTTCTGTTATTTAAGCAATGGGTGGAAGGAGAAGAGATGGATTTTATTATATTAATAAGTATTAATTAGTGGGGGGTCAGTTTATTACTTCATAACAATAGAAAAATAATCCCCCACTTTATGACCAGTAAAAAGGTTTACTTACTTCTCCAACTATAATATTCAGTCAGTCAGTTAAGTGCCATACGTGATACATGCTTGGGCGATCATGTCTGGAAAGAGACATGGCTGACTGGGCAGGAGTTTATCCTGCACTAGGTTGCCATTACTTTCTGCGGTATACTAGTTATCAACCAAGGCTATAGAACCCAATCTGTCCTGCTATTTAACCCATCTCGAGTTTATTCATCCTCATTCCATTTTTTTGCCACAGTTAAGACGAGTGTTCGATTCAGTTTCTTTCCGAGAAAGCCTACTTTGTAGAACAGACTCCCAGGAGGATGCTTCCACGATCTCTATAATCTTAACCGCTTCAAGTCTAGTGTCAACCGTTATCTATCCTCTATACATTCATACGGCAATTATATTCAGTAACTCTCTACTTTGAATGGCTCTTGAGGATTGCATCGGGTAAATATTTATTTGAATTTTTTTTCTTTTTTCTGATATAGGATACAAATCCTATATAATCCATCAAACAACTAAAACACACAAAATAAAATGCACACACGCAAGAAATGATTCAAACGGCAAAAAGCTCTCTTTTTTTACAAGTCAGTGTGAAAAGCATATTTTGGATCCTGATTGGTCATCAAATCTCAAAATTCAAAATACGTCAGAGAAACGGTTTTTCCACAGTTAAAAAAAAAACAAAAATTCCTCACCGGAGCCACCCCACGTGACTGGATCCAATATTCAAGAATGGCCTCTATTTGTTTTTCTTTCGTTTGTTTTTCTTTTTTCCTTCTTTTGCTTTTTCTTTTATTTCCTATTTCTATCCTTTTTTTTTTTTAACTTTCTTCCATTTTCTTTTTCCTCCTTTTTTTTTTATTGTTTTATATTTTCTTCATTCTTTTTTTCAATCATTTTTCTTCTTCCCCTTCACACTTTTCTTTCATCCTTTTCTCGTTTATTCATTTTTTTCTTTCATCCGTTTTTTTGTATTTCTTTATCTTTTAATTCTTTCTTTCACATCTCTATTTGTCCTTTCTTTTTCTTTCTTTTTTTCTCTCTTTTTTTCCTTTATTTTTCTTTGTTTCATGTCTAGCTCTCTCTTTTTCGTTCCATTCTTTTCTCTCTGTAAAGCTTTTCATTCTCTTTTCTCTTGCTTTTCTTTTATCTCCCTTTTCTTCATTTATTTTTGCCATCTTTCTGTTATGACCGGAAGGGCCATAGAAAAATAACACGGACTCGGATATAAGGTTGAATAGTAGATTCTCGGAAAACGTAGTACAAAGGTAAACGTGGACTGGAGAGTACTTCCTCTCTCATGCGTCCTGTTTTTCTTGATTTCCGTAGAATTATGGAATTTTATTCACAGTTCTTTCAATATTCTTGTTCAATGAGTATACCGTGTGTAGTGTTATATAAATGATTGCCTAATTAGCGTAGCTAAAGTATAGATATAGTATACGAGTGAGATTGTATTTATTGTATAAAATTGTAATTTTTATATAGACTTGGGGTGTTTTTAGGTCCCCTCAATTCTTTGCGGTATTTTGGTACATGGCAAATTGAGTGTTGATGGATAACTTCTTGTGGTGATTGAGAAAAATTGTAACGTACGTTTGGGTCGTGATTCAGATTAGCTAGATATAAGATTATAGACTGTAGACTATCCCGAGTTTTCCCCCTCCCTTTTCGGCCTTGTGCCACAATCATGTAACTTTCATGATAAATAAATATAGTATACGAGTGAGCCCATTGCGTAAAAAATTACGGCAAAATATTCATTTATATAAAAATATTCATTCACTCATTCATTCACTCTTTCTGTGTCTACTTTTTTTTTTAATCATCTCACCCCAAGCAAGGCATTCTACTGCCACTGTTGCGCAGGGGGTTACATAGAGGAAGTTAATGAGAAAGAGGGGTTAGTTATAGGGGAAGACAGGAGGAGGGTATTAGACGGATGAGTATACCGAGGATGGGGGGTGGAGTAGATGAAAAAAAGAGATTGTGAGAATGGATGCAAGTTAGTGTGATAGAAAATGTCTATTTCATCTTCTATGTGCCCTGTCCCTTCAGGACATAGGCGATCATGGTTTTCCACGTTTCCCTGTCCCTGGTGGCTCTGAGCACGCCTTCTCCTGTTATACCATGCAATCCTCGTTCTATCATCCACCTGATTAGGTCCTTCAAATATGTTATCCGTTGCTTTCCTCTGTCTCTTTTTCCCTCTGTCTGGCCTGTTAGTATCAGATTCTCCAAGCCTTCCTTCCTCGTTGCGTGTCCCAGGATCTTCAGCTGTCTCTTCCTGATGCTCAGTATTAATTTCCTTTTTGTTTCCGTCATTTCCAAAACCTCATCATTGCTCACATGCTCGATCCCACATTTCAGTTGCTTCAAGTTATTCCTTCATCTTTCATGATATTGTCCAGCATTCACTACCATATTGAAGAACTGACAACACGTAGCAATCCAGTACTCTCTTCCTAGTTTCTAGCGAAATTGACCTGTTTCTTAATAATTTACTCAACTTCTGGAATGCTTCCTTCGCCATGCCAATTCGCCTTCGGATCTCTGTGTCGCACTTTCCGTCTTCTGTTATAACGCTTTTCAGGTATTTAAATTTTTGTACCTGCTTGATTCTAGTATCCCCCACCTGTATTTGGCATTTTGGGCTGCCTTTTTTGCTGATGACCATGCATTCATTTTTTTTGTGCAGTTTATTTCTAGTCCTTTCTTGTTAGTTTCCTCTGTTACTTTCTGTAAGAGGTCTTGGAGTTTATTTACCTTAAATTTAAATTCCTGGAGATTGTAGCTGTCGGGGAAGCAAGTATATGGAAGAGAATTCTCAGTGACTCCTTACTCAGAGTTGGTAGCCACGTTATAAAGGTGTGGAAGAGTCCATTTGTAGGTCCCCACAATACTTTCATTTCACTATTCTCTTTATCACTCTTTCTTTCATTTATTTCCCTCCTATTTTCTTTCTTTCTTTCTTTCTTTCTTTCTTTCTTTCTTTCTCTATCAACAAGAATGTCGCGAACAAACACGTCATGAATATTCATAACTTTCTACAGTGAACCAATCAGCACGCGTAGAACGAAAACTGAATCTCATAGAAACGCACATCACCAACGAAATATATCTAACTTTACCAATAGATAAATAGATGTCGCTGTTTCAATAAAGTCCATTTGATTTTATTTTTTTAACGGAAAAAGTGTCTAACGTGGCACAAAATGCCAATTGTTTGCAGCCAAAGTCATGTCGATAAATGAATACTCTTTTTCGTCCGTTGAAATTGACAGCAACCACGTAATTGTAAAACGTACCAGCCGACTGTCAAATGGTAAATACATTTAACAATATTCTTTTCGATATTACAACCATTATTTCTTTTAAATTTTAAAATGGCTACTTAACGGTTTCGGCTTAAAAGAACACTACAAATCAGTGTGAGTTCTCAACTTCAGCAACGTTGTTAATACACCTTAGTAGTCCTCTCCAAATCTAGTCAGTTCGATCCTCACTGGGTGCCCCATACTTTCGGTCTTGTGCCATATCTAATCTGCGCATTAAAAAAATCACCACTTCAAACCGCCCTGTCCTATTCTAACCTGCCACAGAAGTTGACTAACACCCAATGAGGGTTTGCTGAGACGTAGTTTTAACGTCCTTGTGTTGTAAGTGGATTTATGATTCTTCTCATTTAGGACAGGTTGCTCAGCCCCGGGGATCCCAACCCTGCGGGAGCACCTTCCTCATCGCACTAAAAAGGTTGGATTGGTGTAATACTGATGCCAGCATGACAGTGGTAGTGGATAGCAGGTCAAAAACCAGTTTTTGTCCTTGACCCACATGTTTACGTATGCATGCGGCGCTCCCCACGTTAAAACGACCTTGTGTCACATCCAGCCTTGGTGTAAGTGCCGGTCTTTTGCTCACTCAAGAATTTGGGAGAAGTTTTCCAGGCTGTTCAAAGTTTGCTTTATTTTCTTGTCTTGCGTAGAATGATGGAATTTTATTCACAGTTCTTTCAATATTCTTGTTCAATGAGTATACCGTGTGTAGTGTTATATAAATGATTGCCTAATTAGCGTAGCTAAAGCATAGATATTATATCATACGAGTGAGGTTGTATTTATTATATGAAATTGTAATTTTATATACACTTGGGGTGTTTTTAGGTCCCCTCAATGCTTTGTGGTATTTTGGTACATGGCAGATTGAGTGTTGATGGATAACTTCTTGTCGTGATTGAGGAAAATTGTAACGTACGTTTGGGTCGTGATTCGGATTAGCTAGGTATAAGATAGTTACTGTAGACTATCCCGAGTTTTTTCCCCCTCCCTTTTCGGCCTTGTGCCACAATCATGTAACTTTCATGATAAATAAATATAGGATACGAGTGGGCCCATTGCGTGAAAACTTACGGCAAAATATTCATTTATATAAAAATATATTGCTAATGTTTTTACTACAAAAATGTATATTTATGCTGTCATAGTGTTTTGTCTTTGTTCGGGATGTCTCTAATTTGCTCATAGCTGGGACCCTTACAGGTTCTACCACCCTAGGCCAGTGTGAAAAAATCTGTTCTATACAACTGATAACTGAGATATTTCTGAACGAGTTTGGTGCCATTTCTAATCAGGCTATTTCGGAACATGACTCAAATTCTTTGTGTTTGTTGTTGTTGTTACTGTTGTTGTTGTTGTTGTAGTTGCAGTAGTTGTTGTTGTTGTTACTGTTGCTGTTGTTGTTGTTGTTGTTGTTGTTACTGTTGCTGTTGTTGTTGTTGTTGTAGTTGCAGTAGTTGTTGTCGTTGTTGTTGTTGCTGTTGTTGTTGTTGTTACTGTTTTGGCTTTTGCAGCAATGTGAGGTTTCTGGCAGAACTACCTGTAGCGCAATCGATGTCCAGTTTCTTTCTCACTAAAGATCAAGCGACAACAAGCCACCACAATCCTCCACAACTATTATTATTGATCTTAGTAATACTGTTTTTCTGGATGGTTCTGATTCTTATGATTCCTAACGTCTTTCAGAGATTCAAAAGGACTTTTTCAAATATGCCTCTGTTGTTGTTAATCATTAAAACCCGGTTTTATTGCCTCGTTTGAGATGAGACGATTAAAAAAACAATTTGAATAAGGTTCGTTATTTTAATCGTATCACTATAAAGCCACTATGACACAAGGGGTTACTGAGTGTGAAAGAATAAGAAAAAAGGAGAAACATTGAGGAGCTAGAACAATAGAAGAGTAATCAGGAAGACAGTTGATAATGATTGACATTGCATTTAAATTTTTGAGGATTTCAGGTGGTAGACACAAGGGGTTACTGAGTGTGAAAGAATAAGAAAAAGGAGAAACATTGAGGAGCTAGAACAATAGAAGAGTAATCAGGAAGACAATAGATAATGATTGACATTGCATTTAAATTTTTGAAGATTTCAGGGGGTAGACACAAGGGGTTACTGAGTGTGAAAGAATAAGAAAAAAGAGAAACATTGAGGAGCTAGAACAATAGAAGAGTAATGAGGAAGACAATAGATAATGATTGACATTGCATTTAAATTTTTGAAGATTTCAGGTGGTAGACACAAGGGGTTACTGAGTGTGAAAGACTAAGAAAAAAGAGAAACATTGAGGAGCTAGAACAATAGAAGAGTAATGAGGAAGACAATAGATAATGATTGACATTGCATTTAAATTTTTGAAGATTTCAGGTGGTAGACACAAGGGGTTACTGAGTGTGAAAGAATAAGAAAAAGGAGAAACATTGAGGAGCTAGAACAATAGAAGAGTAATCAGGAAGACAATAGATAATGATTGACATTGCATTTAAATTTTTGAAGATTTCAGGGGGTAGACACAAGGGGTTACTGAGTGTGAAAGAATAAGAAAAAAGAGAAACATTGAGGAGCTAGAACAATAGAAGAGTAATGAGGAAGACAATAGATAATGATTGACATTGCATTTAAATTTTTGAAGATTTCAGGTGGTAGACACAAGGGGTTACTGAGTGTGAAAGACTAAGAAAAAAGAGAAACATTGAGGAGCTAGAACAATAGAAGAGTAATGAGGAAGACAATAGATAATGATTGACATTGCATTTAAATTTTTGAAGATTTCAGGTGGTAGACACAAGGGGTTACTGAGTGTGAAAGAATAAGAAAAAGGAGAAACATTGAGGAGCTAGAACAATAGAAGAATAATCAGGAAGACAATAGATAATGATTGACATTGCATTTAAATTTTTAAAGAAAGTTTCAAAAACGTGAAGTGTGAGAAAAGAAGCTGTTAGCATAGACCCTACGGTTGTAGCTGATTATTTCAACTCTGACATGATGAGATCTCGACGCCATCTTTAGATTTTTTCCTGGCTTATTTATTTATTTGTTTTTCTTTCTTTCATTATTTTCTTGCTTTTTTTTAGCATTTTTCTTTCATTTCACCTTTCTATTTTTTTCTTTTTCTCGCTTTCAGTTTCTTTTTTACATTTTTAATTTCTGAAGAAGCGAGATGTACGCGAAAAGAAACTGTCAGCATAGAACTTGCGGTTACATCCAGTCAATTAAACTGTGAATTGATGAGATCTTACCGGCAATCTAGTACTGCACTTAAATTCATTCAAGTCTAGGTACCACAGTGACGCGTTTATCCGAACAATTACCGTTAAAGTATTCTTGTCTAAAATTTATTTTATACTAGCAGTATAGCCCGGCGTTCCTCGGGTGTAATGAAAGCTTTAAAACTAATCCATGGTCCTGGAGCTCAGACATTGGCACGAAAGACTAAGAAGCAATAGTTGTTTCCAGTTAAAGCGAAACCGTAGACTGAAAGAAAAATGAATAGGTGTAAATCAAATTTTGATTTCCTGGTATCGATATCAAATAAGTTTTTTCGTCGTAAACTGAATTTTGAAGGCTAAATAAGTCCTCTGAGTAAATGGTATCAAGGCTGAGACTAAAAACTATAATTATACCTACTTAGAGCCAAACCCGAAGCAAAAACTAAAATATAAGGGCTGAAAAAATATAGACATACAGGCAGATAAACACACACACAAACATCTTGCCTTTTATATATATATATATATTATCGATTTTCTGCACTGTCGTAAGAACTGCAATCTTGAAACTTCTGAATATCGTTTCTTATGTCTTTGTCTATGAGTGTATCAAATTTGTTTAAAATCGGACCACTCCTTCTATAACCCGATTTTTTTGATTATCGATTTTCGATATTTATCGGGAGTACCTCTGCACAAAACCTAGCTAAGAACACTCGCAGATACTTATAGTACAAATGTGTAAATTTTCAAGAAAATCGGTTCAGCTGTTTCGGAGTCTATAGGGAACGGACACACATACAAACACACACACACACACACAGACACACACACACACACACACACACACACACACACACACACACAAAGTTCCATTTATATATAAGTTCTGATGATTGGCTGTATCATTTATCAGTCAACCATTGTAATTTGGTAAAAAATATATTTACTTCATTTTTGTTTTAAAAATCGGTTTATAAGATTGGAAATCTGATTTATCAATCAACCCTCGTAATTTCGAAAAGAAACATATTTACTTTATTTTGACACCTCTTGTCCGTCTTGTGTAAAGTTTGTTTTATAATAGTCAAGGTTTTATTTATGGCAATTTTTAAATAAATCTGAAAACACCAATAACGATGAATTTAAGACTTAATTTTCTTTTAATAGTGATGAATTTAGGACTTGTCTCTCTTTTATCGGCTCGGAACGAGAAATCGGGGAGCCGAGTTCGAATTCCAGTTGAATCCATTGTATTCACTTACGCACAAATACCCTTGGGAAAGGTATTAATCCGTCTCTTCCTTACAGTTATGGGTTAAATAACAGGACAGATTGGGTTCTATACCCTTGGCTGGCAACCAGTCTACCGCAGAAATCAATGGCAACCTACTGCGGGATAATCTTCTGCCCAGTCAGTCATGTCCCTTTCGAGACATGATCGCTCAAGCGTGCTTCACGTATGGCACTTAAATCACTGACTCTCTTTTAATACACTTGAAGCGAAGAGACAAATTAATACCTATCCCATGGGTGTTTGTGTGTAATTGAATGCAACGAATTTTAATTCCAGTTGAATTCATTGCATTCACTTACGCGCAACTACCCTTAGGAAAGGTATTTATCCATCTTTTCTCCCCCAGCCATGGGTTAAATAACAGGACAAATTAGGTTCTATAGTCTTAGTTGGCAACCATCCAAACGCAAAATGTAATGGCAGTCTAATGCGGAAAGATTTTCTTTTCAGTCAGACATGTCTTTTTCGAGACATGATCGCCCATGCGTGTATCACGTATTTATTTAATTGACTGACTGAGTTGGAAACATAAGTAAAGCTTTTACTGGGCATAAATTTTGGAATCGGTTTTCTATTGTTATGAAGTAAAAAAAAAGATCCCCCCCTTATTATTACTTATTAATATAAAGCCTTCTTCTTCCTCCACCTACGGGTTAAATAGCAGGACATATAAGGTTCTGTAGCGTTGGTTGGTAACCATTCTATGGCATAAAGTAATGGCAACCTGTTGCGGGAAAATTTTCTGCCCAGGCAGTCAGGTCTCGAAAGAGACATGATCGCCCAAGCGTGTATCATTTATGTCATTTAACTGATTGAGTTTCTTTTAATAATGAAGTTAGTACTTTTCTGTCTTAACTCCTTCTTTTAAAAAGGATTACAAAATAAAATATCTATTATAACTTCTTCCATGTTGTCTTTATTTTTTGTTTCTTTTGCAGTTAAGATCCCTCTGCACAGTATTCTCTCTTGTTCAAAGTCCAGCAAGGAAGACACGGTCATTTTAAATTTTACAAAATATTCGTCTAAAAATGAATTGGTCCTCGCCAAAAAGTTAATCCAGGGGAAGCCGGACTTGGTTCGAAAGTTCTATGAGGAAGTGAATTCAAAAATAAAAAAGAGTAAGTAAAAATCGATTTTCGACATGATTCCTATGTTCAAAAACAGACGCACAGCATTTGCCTAATCCTAAATACGCTGAAAATACACATTTATATTTAAGGCAAATAATTCGTCGTCACACATGAAATAATATTTTTTGGTTGGTTGTTGATTCAATCGTTTAACGAAGTACCCTCCTTAGTTTTTTATTTTTTATTTTTAATCGTGTCACCCCAAGCAAGGCATTCCACTGCCACTATAGCGCAGTGGGTTACATAGAGGGATTGGGTATAGGAAATGTCAGAAGGAGGTTGATAGACGAGTTAGGATGTACATAGGGAGAGAGTTGGAGAGAGTTAGTGTGTTAGGAGGTGTCTATAGACCTTACATTTAAACTCCTGGAGGTTGTAGCCGTCGGGGAAGCAAGCATGCGGTAGGGAATTCCACAGGCGGGAAGTGCGAGGAAAGAAGCTGTTGGAGTAGAAATTGCGATTACATTTCATCGCTTTCACTGTAAAAGGATGGGACCTAGTTGCCAATCTATTATCTCGTGCAAATTCTCATCTATATAAAAAAAATCTTGACTTATTCCCGACAACTTTTTCTTTCCAGATAATTTTTCTTTGAATATATTGTAATTCATATGCCCAATAAAAAGGATTAAAATGAAAGAATGTCAAGTAATCTTACTTTATGAGGACAAATTGGGAAAAAAAGAGGCATTTTTTTTATCGAATCGTTACATGCGATGAGAAATGGGCACTCTTTGACGAGAGAAAAGAACAACATAACGCGAATTATGAACGAATAAAAGAAAGAAAGAAAAGACTAGAGAAGGAGACAGGCAGTTTGTAAAATGGAAAACAAGAAGAAAAGAAAGAAAAAAGAAAGAAAACAAGATATGAGAAAGAAAAGAAAGAGAAAGAAAAAAAAATTAATAAAATACACTACCTGGATTCCTGAAGTCCGGTATTGTACTCGTAATATTAGGTCGTGTCAAATGAAATGACGCATAGTTTGGCTGGTTTTTAATCCGGTCGTCTATCGAAGTAACATTCTTAGTATATATATAAAAAGAAAAACAATCTTAACTTATTCATGACTTTTTTCTTTCCCCAAAAAAAGTTTAGAATATATATATATATATATATACTATAGTCATCCGCAGACAGATCTGCAGTAACCGTAGTATATAAAAAGATCTTCACTTCTTCCCGACACTTTTTTTCCAGATAATTTTCCTTTCAATATATTGTTATTCATATGCCTAATAAAAATGATTACAATGAAAAATATCAAGTAATCTTAATGTATGAGGACAAACTAGGGAAAGAGAATCATTTTTTTCATCGAATGATTGCATACGATGAGAAATGGACACTCTTTGACGAGGGAAAAGAAGAATATAACGTGAATTATGAATGAACTTAATATGAGATAAAAGAAAGAAAGAAAAGACTAGAGAAGGAGACAGGCAGTTTATAATAAAAACAAGAAGAAAAGAAAGGAAAAGAAAGAAAGCGAGATAAAAGAAAGAAAGAAAGAAAGAAAGAAAGAAAGAAAGAGGAAGAACAAATAAAATTAATAAAATACACTACCTTGATCCTGGATTCCTGAAGTCCGGTATCGTACTCGTAATATTAGGTCGTTTCAAATGAAATGACGCATAGTTTGGCTGGTTTTTGATCCGGTCGTCTAACGAAGTAACCTTCTTAGTATATATATATATATATATATATATATATATATATATATATATATATATACAATCTTAACTTATTCCTGACTTTTTTTCTTTCCAAATAATTTTTATTTCAATATATCGTTATTCATAAGCTCAATGAAAATGCTAACAATAAAATGTTTACGGATAGAAAATGAGTTGAGCTGATACACACACACACACACACACACACACACACACACACACACACACACACACACACAAAAACAAAAAAAAACAAACAAACAGAAAGAGGCGTAAGACAAGGGTGTGTCTTCCTCCCAGATTTATTCAACTTGCTACTTGCGATGTAGTGGACATTGGCTCGGAACGAGAAATCAGAGAGCCGACTCCTAATTTCAGTTGAATTCATTGCATTCACTTACGCTTGGGAAAGGTCTTAATCCGTCTCCTCTCCTATGGATTAAATAGCAAGACAGTTTAGATTCTATAGCGTTACAAGGACATTAACACAAAAACATCCACCATCAGCGAAATTATCCAAATGTTGGAGAATTTTTGTCTTTATTTTCACCTGAAATTAAAGCTAAAATACAATGTTTAGAACGGCTCATGATTAAACATAATAAACATTAATTGTCTCTTATATTTAAGAGTATAAGTTTAGAATATATATATATATATATATATATATATATATATATATATATATAACAATCTTAACTTATTCCTGACTTTTTTCTTTCCAAATAATTTTTATTTCATTATATCGTTATTCATAAGCTCAATGAAAATGCTAACAATGTTTACGGATAGAAAATGAGTCGAGCTGATACACACACACACACACACACAAAAAACAAAAAACAAAAAAAACAAAAACAAACAAACAGAAAGAGGCGTAAGACAAGGGTGTGTCTTCCTCCCAGATTTATTCAACTTGCTACTTGCGGTGCAGTGGAAATTGGCTCGGTACGAGAAATCAGAGAGCCGACTCCTAATTCCAGTTGAATTCATTGCATTCCCTTACGCTTGGGAAAGGTCTTAATCCGTCTCCTCTCCTATGGATTAAATAGAAAGACAGATTGGATTCTATAGCGTTGGTTGGCAACTGGTCTACCACAGGAACTAATGGAAAACTCTACGGGAAAATATTCTGCCCAGTTAGTCATATCTCTTTCGAGACATGATCGCTCAAGTGTAGTCTGGTTGATTGTTGATCTAGTCGTCTAAGTAACGTTCTTAGTATATAAAAAAAATCTTTACTTATTCCTGACTGTCTTTCTTGCCAGATAATTGGTAATATTGTTACTCATAACCCCCCCCCCCCACACACACACACACACAAAAATATGATTTAATGCAACAATGTTGAGTAATCTTACTTTATGAATAAAAAAACTAGATCATTTTGCCTCTGAATCATTTTTGAATATCAATGCGGCCTTTCGTAATGGTATTGTTAAAATCAGAAACGTACAGAAATTGTTTCAGAAATTTTGTTCGGAAGATTATAATTTTGAAACTAATCCAAAGAGAAAAACACGATTAGGTATAAGACACGATCAATTGAATGCTTGGGTTGATCAAAATCTGAGAACTATAGTTCGAAAACTTGCATCAGAACTCTAAACATTTCGCATGACGGTTTCTCGGCACTTAAAAGCAATTGGAAAAGTAAAAAAAATAATGGCACTATTTACAATATTCAGACTATTGTCCTTATCTTGGTTGCCATTTGTACGACGTTCCGGCCATTATACGCTTCGGCTTTCTTCAGGAATTTTGAACCGAACCCTAGCACCTGAAGAAGACCGGAGCGTACAATGGCCGAAACGTCGTACAAATGACAACAAAGATGTTGACAATATTCCGAATAATGTAAATAGTATATATACTACTTCATCTCAGAAATATAGACAAATAGAATGATCTATTATTAAACGTCGTACAAATGACAACAAAGATGAGGACAACAGTCCGAATAATGTAAATAGTGTATATACAACCTCATCTCAGAAATATAGACAAATAGAATGATCTATTATTAAACGTCATACAAATGGCAACAAAGATGAGGACAATAGTCCGAATAATGTAAATAATGTAATGACTACCTCATCTCAGAAATATAGACAAATAGAATGATCTATTATTGAACGTCGTACAAGTGCCAACAAAGATGAGAACAACAGTCCGAATAATGTAAATAGTGTATATACAACCTCATCTCAGAAATATAGACAAATAGAATGATGTATTATTAAACGTCGTACAAATGACAACAAAGATGTGGACAATAAGCCGAATAATGTAAATAATATAAATACTACTTCATTTCAGAAATATAGACAAATACTAAAAGAAAATGGATAAGTCTGTTCCGCATGAACTGAATGAGACAAAAAATAAAAGTTTGCTTTGAGGTGGGCTCTCTGTTGCATTCCCGCCTGGCAACAGAAACATTTTTGCATCGAATCATTACATTCGATGAGAAATGGGTATTCTTTGATAACAGTAAGAGGGTGAGGAAGTGGTTAGATGCAAGTGAATCGCTAAAACCTCCGATACACCGTGAAAAGTTCACGGTTACTGTATGGTGGCTATTCATTCTTACCTTCCGCGAAAACAATACCAACAACCTTGTATGGTGGAGAAATTGATGAACGAGGAGAAAACGACTTACCCACCAAAAAAACGGGTTCGTGTCTTTTGTGCAGTCTGTCGAAGAAGTGGGAGAAAGAATAAACCTTTCTAATCTGTTCAGCTTAAGTTATTTTTTGACTGACTTTATTTTATGCAAATGATTTGTCCTCTGTCACTATCTTGGCCGATGAAATAATTCGTCACCTTTAAAAAAAGGATTTGCTTTTTTCTGAAGAAGTAGTTTTTGAAATTGTGTATTTTCGAATGTTGGTCGAGCGAATTAGCTGAGTGCTATCCAGTACGGTCGAATGTTTTTGTCTATGTGTATGAACTAAAAATTGAAAAAGAAATATCCTCGATTTGTGAATAGGGATGACCGCCAATTTTGTCGCATGACAACGCACGGCTACACGGTTCTCAATCAACCTAAATTGTTAAATTTTGTCTCGTCCTCCATATTCACCTGTTATCTCTCCTACTGATCAACACTTATTTAACCATTTTGAACTTTTCATACTCAATCAAATATTTCTCAATAAGGAAGAAGTAATCGAAGCATTTCGACTGTTTATCACATCAAAGGATAAGAATTTTTAAAAATATGGGATCAAGAATTTAAAGATACGTTTGAAAATAAGCTTTCATCAATATGGAGCCTATTTCAAAGAAATAAATTAGTTATTTAACATTTCAGAAATACTGTAGACAGATGTGCGTTGTGGTGCGTTCGGCTCGGAACGACAAATCGAGTAGCCGAGTTCGAATTCCAGATGAATTCGTTGCATTCACTTACGCGTAAATTTCCTTGGGAAAGGATTTTAATCCGTTTCTTTCCTCCAGTTATGGGATAAATAACAGGAGAGATTGGGTTCTACATCCTTGGTTAGCAACCAGTCTACTGCAGAAAATAATAGCAACCTACTGCGGGATAATCTTCTGCCATGTCTTGAAAGAGACATGATCGCCCAAGCGTGTATCACGTATGACATTTAACTGATTGACTCATTTAAACTTATTTATAAATGGAACTTTGTGTGTGTGTGTCTGTGTGTGTGTGTGTGTGTGTGTGTGTGTATCCGTTACCTATAGACTCCAAAACGGCTGAACCGATTTTCTTGAAAATTTACACATTTGTACTATAAGCGTCTGCGAGTGTTCTTAGCTAGGTTTTGTGTCGATTAATATCGAAAATTGATAATCGAAAAAATCGGGTTATAGAAGGGGTGGTCTGATTTTAATCAAATTTGATACACTCATAGACAAAGACATAAGAAACGATATTCAGAAATTTCAAGGTTGCAGTTCTTACAATAGTACAGAAAATTTCATATCGATACCAGGAAATGAAAATTTGACTTACATCCATTCATTTTTCCTTCAGTCTACGGTTTCAATTTAACTGGAAACAACTATTGCTTTTTAATCTTTTGTGCCAACGTCCAAAGAGTCTGAACTCCAGGACCATGGATTAGTTTTAAAGCTTTCATTACACCCGAGCAACGCCGCGCTATACCGCTAGTTTCCCATAAAATGATACATTTCATGTGTGACAACATAGTATCATTAAATACAACAGTCAATTTTAATGATCGTTTTTTTTTTCCAAGTTACAAAACGTCTTTCTCAAACAAGAGGACATTCCGCCGGAAGTTGTTTTTATTAATTGATGGTCGTTTGGATGATATTTCTGACAACTCTTTCTCGAAATGATCTTTGGACAAATTTCGAGTCTTCTGTTATCCACTCTTTCAGATGGAAAGGAGAAGACTCGTATATAAATCGGATTTATTCCTACGATTAAAATTAATGAATACAAAATACGACGGTCATTCAATAAATATGGTGAATTTTTCGGTATAAGAACTTCTAATATAAATATAGATGGAAACTTAATTTTTTAAAAATTTTTTTCATTTACTTCTTTTTCAAAGGGATTTAATTTTTTTTTTTGTAGATTGAAAAAAAAAACTTTGAGTTTTGGAGATTAACAAAGATGACCGACCAAAAATCATGCTCCAGGATTGAACAGAGGTCAGTTATCAAGTTTTTGGTTGCTGAAGGGTGCAAACCAGTTGAAATTCATAGGAGAATGTCAACTGTGTATGGTGCCACATGTTTCTGCCCAAAAATGTTTACAAGTGGGTTAAATTGTTTAAAGAAGAACGGAGCAGTGTTGAGGATGAAGACAGGCCTGGGAGTCCTACAGAATTGAGGTCTCCTGAGGTGATCGAATCAGTAAATGGGATCATTCATTCTGACAGAAGGGTGACAGTGGATGACATTGCAAGGACTTTGAGCTTATCTGTTGGGACAGCACACAAAATTGTCCATGATGACCTTGCCTACTCGAAGGTCAGCTGCAAAGCCTCACACAGAAGCCCAAACGGTGCAGACCATCAACGAGCTAAGCTGGGAACTGCTCCCTCATCCCCTTTACAGCTCAGACCTTGCCCCTTCATACCTGTTTAGTCCCTTGAAAGCGTTCACGAGAGGCACGAAATTTGAAAGTAACGATGAAGTCAAACGTGCTGTGAGCGATTGGCTGAGACATCAGTCCAAACATTTTTACGCTCAGGGAATACGGTAACTTATGCAGAGATAGAAAAGGTGTGACACAGCTGGGAGACTACGTTAAAAAATAGAAATAGAAAGTAAGCTTCTATCTGTATTAAAGGTCCTTATACCGAAAAATTCACCTTATTTATTGAATGACCCTCGTAGAAGTCCTTATACCGAAAAACTCACCTTATTTATTGAATGACCCTCGTAGAATTGCTTATACCGAAAATTTCAACTTATTTATTGAAGGACCCTCGTAAAAGTCCTTATACCGAAAAATTCAACTTATTTATTGAATGAGCCTCGTAAAAGTCCTTATACCGAAAAATTCACCTTATTTATTGAATGACCCTCGTAGAAGTCCTTATACCGAAAAATTCACCTTATTTATTGAATGAGCCTCGTAGAAGTGCTTATACTGAAAATTTCAACTTATTTATTGAAGGACCCTCGTAGAAGTCCTTATACCGAAAAATTCAACTTATTTATTGAATGAGCCTCGTAAAAGTCCTTATACCGAAAAATTCACCTTATTTATTGAATGACCCTCGTAGAAGTCCTGATACCAAAAAATTAAAAAACACCTTATATATTGAATGACTCTCGTAAAAGTCCTGATACCGAAAAATTCACCTTATTTATTGAATGACCCTCGTAGAAGTGCTTATATTGAAAATTTCAACTTATTTATTGAATGACCCTCGTAGAAGTGCTTATACCGAAAAATTCACCTTATTTATTGAATGACCCTCGTAGAAGTCCTTATACCGAAAAATTCACCTTATTTATTGAATGAGCCTCGTAGAAGTCCTTATACCGAAAAATTCACCTTATTTATTGAATGACCCCCGTAGAAGTGCTTATACCGAAAAATTCAGCTTATTTATTGAATGACCCTCGTAGAAGTCCTTATACCGAAAAATTCACCTTATTTATTGAATGAGCCTCGTAGAAGTGCTTATATTGAAAATTTCAACTTATTTATTGAATGACCCTCGTAGAAGTGCTTATACCGAAAAATTCACCTTATTTATTGAATGACCCTCGTAGAAGTCCTTATACCGAAAAATTCACCTTATTTATTGAATGAGCCTCGTAGAAGTCCTTATACCGAAAAATTCACCTTATTTATTGAATGACCCCCGTAGAAGTGCTTATACCGAAAAATTCACCTTATTTATTGAATGACCCTCGTAGAAGTCCTTATACCGAAAAATTCACCTTATTTATTGAATGACCCCCGTAGAAGTGCTTATACCGAAAAATTCAACTTATTTATTGAATGATCCTCGTAAAAGTCCTTATACCGAAAAATTCACCTTATTTATTGAATGACCCTCGTAGAAGTCCTGATACCAAAAAATTCACCTTATTTATTGAATGACCCCCGTAGAAGTCCTTATACCGAAAAATTCACCGTATTTATTGAATGACCCTCGTAGAAGTGCTTATACCGAAAAATTCACCTTATTTATTGAATGACCCTCGTAGAAGTCTTCATACCGAAAGATTCAACTTATTTATTGAATGACCCTCGTAGAAGTCCTGATACCGAAAAATTCACCTTATTTATTGAATGAGCCTCGTAGAAGTGTTTATACTGAAAATTTCAACTTATTTATTGAAGGACCCTCGTAGAAGTCCTTATACCGAAAAATTCAACTTATTTATCGAATGAGCCTCGTAAAAGTCCTTATACTGAAAATTCACCTTATTTATTGGAATGACCTCGTAGAAGTCCTGATACCAAAAATTCACCTTTATTTATTGAATGACCCCGTAGAAGTCCTTATACCGGAAAATTCAGCTTATTTATTGAATGACTCCCGTAGAAGTGCTTATACCGAAAAATTCACCTTATTTATTGAATGACCTCGTAGAAGTCTCACCGAAAAATTCACCTTATATATTGAATGACTCTCGCAAGTAGTCCTGGATACCGAAAAAATTCACCTTATTTATTGAATGACCCTCGTAGAAGTCCTGACACTGAAAAATTCACCTTATTTATTGAATGAGCCTCGTAGAAGTGCTTATACTGAAAATTTCAACTTATTTATTGAAGGACCCTCGTAGAAGTCCTGATACCGAAAATTCACTTATTTATTGAATGACCTCGTAGAAGTCCTTATACCGAAAAATTCAGCTTATTTATTGAATGAGCCTGTAGAAGTCCTTATACCGAAAAATTCACCTTATTTATTGAATGATTCCTCGTAGAAGTCCTTATACCGAAAAATTCACTTTATATATTGAATGACTTTCGTAAAAGTCCTGATACCGAAAAATTCACCTTATTTATTGAATGACCCTCGTAGAAGTCCTGATACCGAAAAATTCACCTTATTTATTGAAGGACCTCGTAAAAGTCCTTATACCGAAAAATTCACCTTATTTACGAAAATGCGCCTCGTAGAAGTCCTTATACCGAAAAATTCAACTTATTTATTGAATGACCCTCGTAGAAGTCCTGATACTGAAAAATTCGTGTACCTTATTTATTGAATGACCCTCGTAGAAGTCCTTATACCGAAAAATTCAGCTTATTTATTGAATGAGCCTTTGTAGAAGTCCTTATACCGAAAAATTCACCTTATTTATTGGAATGACCGTAGAAGTCCTTATACCGAAAAATTCACTTTTATATATTGAATGACTTTCGTAAAAGTCCTGATACCGAAAAATTCACCTTATTTATTGAATGACCTCGTAGAAGTCCTGATACCGAAAAATTCACCTTATTTATTGAAGGATTCCTCGTAAAGTCCTTATACTGAAAATTCACCTTATTTATTGAATGCGCCTCGTAGAAGTCCTTATACCGAAAAATTCAACTTATTTATTGAATGAATTTTCGTAGAAGTCCTGATACCGAAAAAATTCACCTTATTTATTGAATGACCGTAGAAGTCCTGATACCGAAAAATTCACCTTATTTATTGAAGGACTCCTGTAAAAGTCCTTATACCGAAAAATTCATCTTATTTATTGAATGACTCTAGAAGTCCCATACCGAAAAATTCACCTTATTTATTGAAGGACCTCGTAAAAGTCCTTATACCGAAAAATTCACCTTATTTATTAGCGATTCCCAAAAGTCCTTATACTGAAAAATTCACCTTATTTATTGAATGTGCCTCGTAGAAGTCCTTATACCGAAAAATTCAACTTATTTCTATTGAATGACCCTCGTAGAAGTCCTGATAATGAAAAATTCACCTTATTTATTGAATGACCGTAGAAGTCCTTATACCGAAAAATTCAGCTTATTTATTGAATGAGCCTTGTAGAAGTCCTTATACCGAAAAATTCACCTTATTTATTGAATGACCCTCGTAGAAGTCCTTATACCGAAAAATTCACCTTATATATTGAATGACTTTCGTAAAAGTCCTGATACCGAAAAATTCATCTTATTTATTGAATGACCCTCGTAGAAGTCCTGATACCGAAAAATTCACCTTATTTATTGAATGACCCTCGTAGAAGTCCTGATACCGAAAAATTCACCTTATTTATTGAAGGACCCTCGTAAAAGTCCTTATACCGAAAAATTCACCTTATTTATTGAATGCGCCTCGTAGAAGTCCTTATACCGAAAAATTCAACTTATTTATTGAATGACCCTCGTAGAAGTCCTGATACCGAAAAATTCACCTTATTTATTGAATGACCCTCGTAGAAGTCCTTATACCGAAAAATTCAGCTTATTTATTGAATGAGCCTTGTAGAAGTCCTTATACCGAAAAATTCACCTTATTTATTGAATGACCCTCGTAGAAGTCCTTATACCGAAAAATTCACCTTATATATTGAATGACTTTCGTAAAAGTCCTGATACCGAAAAATTCATCTTATTTATTGAAGGACCCTCGTAAAAGTCCTTATACCGAAAAATTCACCTTATTTATTGAATGACCCTCCGTATCACAGCATTATCTTTTATAGTCAGCCTACGAACTTTTCAACCGACATTCGCACCTGGAAAGAAACAGTGCAGTTATTAATAAGAACATTTAAAGTTAATGAATACAAAATTTCACAGCATTACCATCGCTCCTTCGTAGTCAGCCTATGAACTTTTCATCCTTTCAACTCAAACTCATATGTCTAGCTTCTTTTTTATATATAATTTTTGGGGGGCTTTTTTCTTTCACTCGTTTTTTGATTTCTTCTTTATTTACTTTCGTTTCTGCAGCTACTGCACGCAGGCCGCATCGTCTTTTAGTGTTCATCAACCCTTTTGCCGGGAAAAAGAATGGAATTGCGGTCTTCCATCAACTAAAACCGATTTTTGATTGTGCCGACGTAAAATGCGAAACAGTGGGTTTGTATTTCTTCTCTAGTCTCAACTGTCATGTTTTTTCTTTTGTCTTTCGTTTTATTTTTTCTAATTACCAATTCCACGCATGTTTTTTTTACTGCTATACATATTCCTACCAAAATCACGAACGTGTCAATATTATCATTGATATTGTGGTGATACCACCGACCTAGCAAAAGCGAGCAAACCAGATGTTGCTCTATGCCGACCAGAAAGCTAATGAATAAAAAGTCGTCGTACGCAAGTGGACTCGCGCAGATGTTCCGGTTGAAAAATAAAAATTAATCAAATATCAAATTACCATTTTTATTTATCATCCAATGAGAAGCCCGGAACCAAATACAAGGATGAAATCCGAAACGACCAGCGTTTTGAGCCAGAAGGAAAAATATAAAAGCCGTGACAAAAGGCACTCAGACAGACAGGCACAGACAGAGGAGAAGAGTGTCATTAGTTTCTTCCTTGACATATGTCGAGCGGCTACTATGTTTGTCTCCTTCTTCCTGCCCTGTTCTCAAAGTACTAACTGACCTTTTCTAAGACATTCCACAAACCAACTTGCTGACCTACTGACCTTAGAAACGGCAACTTGATAATGAACATTAATCATACTACCCAGCTTTTTACCTTTCAGCGTTGTATCTTCCTTGAACATTCTTTTATCTCCTTCAGCTCATTATTATCCGCCATAACCTCTTTCTAACTTCGTTGGACCTTTATTCCAAGTATCGTTTTAATTGTAAAACATTAATTGAAATGTATATATGTATAAATGTTATTTTACACTCGAAATTGCCTTTCTTGAATTTATAATCATTTATGAATTATAGTGGGCTATCTTCCCACAAGGCCAAATTCCGTTAACATGCTACGGAATCTTACTACCCCTCACTACAAATGAAATAAGAGAAGAGATACCCGCTATAATATCAGCGGCAAGTCTATAAGGAAACAAAGGAAATGTGTTATTTTGTTATTAGGTGTATAACTTTGACGATAACTGAATGCATGATCGTCAGCAAAAAGAGGAGCCCAAAATGCTAATTAAAGGCTGGGGATACTAAAATCAAATAGGTACAGAAATGGAAGTACCTGGGAAATGTTCTAACAGAGGTCGGAAATTTTGATACTGAGATCCGAAGTCGTATTGGCATGACCAAAAACGCATTCCTGAAGCTGTGTTTGAATTTGAGTTTTGTTTAACGGCATATCAACCTCTGTGGGATATTTAATGCCAAAAAGGTGGGGTTTTAAGGTAACCTTTTTTAATGTTCGGTTATAGTAAGAAGTTGATTTAGTCAGATTCTGAGTTTGAGTTTTGTTTAACGGCATATCAACACCTCTGTGGGTTATTTAATGCCAAAAAGGTGGGGTTTTAAGGTAATCTTTTTTAATGTTCGGTTATAGTGAGAAGGTTGATTTAGTCAGATTTTTATGAAAATTTTTAAACTTTTTTTTTACTTTCGAAAACTGAAGTTATATTCTAGTTTTGTATTCAAAAATTTATTATGACAATATTTTTCCTTCAAAAATATATATTTCTTTTATAAAAGTCTATTTTTATACATTCATAGTGTTTTGACCCCAGTTTGGTGGGGTTAACCATTTACCAACAGCTGGGACCTTAACAGGTGCTACCACTTTGGGTCAGGGTGGACATGAAAACAACAGCAATTAAGAGGTGGTTTTATGTTCCTAACAACCTCCCAATTAGAGACCTTGCTATCGGATGCAGTTTACCGTCATACCCAGGAACTAAGCAAGTAGTATTTTACCCAGGACCTCCGGAAGCTAACTAGAGTATTAAAAATTTCGTTGGAAACAAAGAAAGTAGCATTGGACTTTCATGTGATATGTCTTCCGATATGCAGAGAATTTCCTCAAAGATGAAGGAGATAATCTAAGCAACAGAAATGTGGTTCTACAGAAGGATACTGAGGATACCATGGACTGACTAAGTGAGCAACGACGAGGTTTTGAAGAGAATGGAAACGAAAGGGAATCTTGTACTTAACATCATGAAGAGACAGCTGAAGTTTCTGGGACGTTTAATGAGGAAGGAGGGCTTGGAGAATATAATACTCACAAGATGAATAGAAGGAAAAAGAAGCAGGGGAAAACAATGCATGACATACTTGACTGGCTGAAAGAAATGGTTGGTATAGTTTGAAAGAAATAACAGGAAAATATACTAAGAACAACAAGGGACAGAAAGATGTGGATGGCCATGATCACCAACGTCTTGAAGGAACACAAAACATCAAAGAATAATTTAATATCCTACAATACCAAACGGTTCTAATAAAAGAAATGAAGTCACAGGCGAATAAAACTATCCAACTGGACATAAGGAGGTGATAAGCCAGAGTAACTATTTAAATTTATGATAACTGTGCGTTGTGGCGCTGTGGATATTGTCTCGGAACGAGAAATCAGAGAGCAGAGTTCGAATTTCGGTTAAATTCGTTTTATTCACTTACGCGTAAAAGTATGAATCCGTCTTTTCCCTCCAACTATGGGTTAAATAAGAGGACAGATTGGGTTCTATAGCTTTGGTTGGCAACCATTTTACCGCAGAAAGTAATGGCACCCTACTGAGAGAAAATCTTCTGTTCAGTTAGTAATGTCTTTTCGAGACATGATCGCCCAAGCGTGTATCTCGTATGGCACTTGACTGACCGGTCTAGATAAAAGGCTTGAATAGCAGGACAGATTGGGTTCTATAGCCTTTGTTGGCAACTAGTCTACCGCAGAGAGCAATGGCAAGCTACTGCGGTAAAATCTTTTGTTCTGTCAGTCATGTTTCTTTCCAGACATGATCGCCCAAGCGTGTATAAACTGTTACGAAAATGCATTTATATACAAAAATAATAATAATATTGTTTAAAAAATTGTAGTAAAGGACTCTATTGAGTCCTATTTGTTGTTGCAAAAAAGTATTAATTCAGAAAGTAGTCGTAAAAATAAGGAAATTAGAAATAGAACGTTTGGAAGATTGTAGAATGTTCCAGAGCATTCGAAAAGTTCTAGAAATATGCAAATTATGTGTTAGCCCCTATAAAAATAGGTTTTGGGTACGGAGCAGTTAGTTGATAGCAGGATGGGTTGACCTCTACAGTTCCGGTTAAGATTCAGGATGTATATTCAGCCGAAAGAATCCCTAAGTCGACGACAAAAAAACTAAAACTTGAAACAGTTGATAAAAGGATGTGCTGACCTCATCAGCACCGGTTTCGATTCAGGATTTATATTCCAGCCGAAAGAATCTTTCTAGTCGACGACAAACAAAAACTTGAAAGAGTTGTTAAAAGGATTTGCTGTCATATCAGCTCCGGTTAAGATTAAGGGATCCATATCTGGCCGAAAGAATCTCACAGAAAAGTCCGACCAACTAAAACCTGAAAGAGAACCTCATGGAACTATCTGGGTAAATACATATTTTTGGCTTTTTCATAGACCAAGCCAATAATTAGTCTTTATATACTCATTTGAGGATTTCCAACAAGTATAACACTTAACTTCCTAGCCTACTTAACTGGGTAAAGAAAAAGATACTGACCTTACCTTCCCCTTCTCTCCTCGTAACACTCGCCAGTAGTAAACTTTATGTTTCTTGTTTTGAATGCAACAAAAATTGTATATTTGTAAATATTTTATTTAGTGTGTTTTGTAAATTAAATGTTTGTCTGTGATTTTATCTCCGAGTTTTGGTCAATCATTTTTTTCTTTTGTTACACTTAACACATAACTAGCTGACTTATTCTCAGAAATCCGAAAGCATTTTGATCATATTCGTTTTTTTCTTTCTTTCATTTAAAACCAAGGAAGTCAAACAGAGCATACGCTTTTCCGGCGCAACGCGTCTTTAATAAAATTTTCTTTTCAAATCGTATTAGGTTGGAATAAAAAATGGTAGCGCTTTAGGGTCATTTCAAAGACAATATTTAGATATTTGCACATAGATTTATGTCGTTTTTTCCCCTCAGTCTTTGAGACTGCTTCACGGTTCCATATTTCCAGTATTTTAGGTACCCCCACTAATGCACTGAAGAAACAGCATAGTCTAAAAAAAGGCGGCAAACTTAACAAAAACGAGGTTTCCCCTCAAAATGTTTATGTTTTTATTAAGAAGAAAGATCAAAGTATTTTTTAATTATTTTTTAAATTTTTTATTCCTTTCAAAATTTTGATAAAAAATTTCAAAATTTTATTCCTTTCAAAATTTTGATAAAAATTCCTGCGTTCTTTTTTTTGTTTTTTTACGTCAGCGGATGACCAAATTTTTACCAGCGTTTATTATGTATAATGTAATATTACGAAACTCTGTTTTTTATTTAGTTTTTTTTTTTCTTTTTTCACAGTAATTTGGAAATTCACGCAAAAATCAAATAGTTGTCGGATTTTAATAAATCTTTCAGGACTTATTCACAAACGAATGAAATTACTTTTGAAATTATTGTTTTTAGGAAATCTTGGTAAAATATTTTTTTACATGTGTCACTCCCCCACTACGTGAAAGAAATCAAGTTTTATTTTGAAAATTTGTTTTATTAGTCACAGGCAGGACTCATTGGGGAATGTCAGTCAGTCAGTTAAGTGCCATACGTGATACACGTTTGGGCGATCATGTCTCGAAAGAGACATGACTGACTGGGCAGAAGATTATCCCGCAGTAGGTTGCCATTGCTTTCTGCGGTAAACTGGTTGCCGACCAAGGCTATAGAACCCAATCTGTCCTGTTATTTGATTCATAGCTAGAGGGAGAAGAGATGTATTATATTATTAAGTAGTAATTAGTGGGGGACCAGTTTATTACTTCATAACAATATGAAACTGAACCCCCACTTTATGACCAGTAGAAGCCTTAATCATGTATTCAATTATTATATTTAGTCAGTCAGTCAGTTAAGTGCCATACGTGATAAACGCTTGGGCGATCATGTCTCGAAAGAGACATGACTGACTGGGCAGAAGATTATCCTGCAGTAGGTTGCCATTGCTTTCTGCGGTAGACTGGTTGCCGACTAAAGCTATAGAACCCAGTCTGTCCTGCTATTTAACCCATAACTGGAAGGAAGATATGGATTAATACCTTTCCCAAGGGTATTTGCGCGTAAGTGAATACAATGAATTCAACTAAAATTTGAACTGGGGAATGTAAATCATCTATTTCTTCATTTTTTTAAAATTTTTTCTAACAGTTGAACTTTTTCCCCAAAAATATGCACCGAATAGTAAAATAAAAATGCAATAAATCTATCATATTATATAATTACATAAGCTTTAATCGTTTTTAAAATATATATATTATTTTCTTTCTTCAGACTGCAATGTCTGAAGAAAAAACTGTTTTCGATGAATAGATAATTTTTTTTTGCAAGAATTATTTTCATCTTTTCTTTTTTAATTGTAACAATTTATAAAGTTCCAAAAATATTTTTAAAATTCTTCGAAGCCTTGTTGCGGTTGGGTTATTAACTTATTAAGTGAAGACTATATTTACTAAACAAAATTGAAAAGCTTAATACAATTCTTCAAGCTAAAAGGTTTTAAAATAATTTTTAATTTTTTGTGTGTAGAAAGGTTGTTTTTTAAATATGGTATTTCATGCATGACATTGAAATGTCATGTTCTTCACGGTTTTTTCCCCTTACAGGAAAAAAAGTGTACAATTATATCAATTCTGGTCAACTATACTTAGCGTGTCAACACATCTAGCTGTCCTCAATTACTTAATGCGTCAGAAAAATATGACCTCCATGATTAAGAAAAACTTGTATTCTAAATTTAATGCTGTAAGCAAGTAATACTTGTTTCAAATTCTTTAAACTTTATAATTTTCCTTAAATAACGGGTCACATATGTAATCTTTTGCAGGATTTTTAAAACAAGAATTAACTTTTATTAACAAACATCTAAAGCTGTCAAAAGATGGGAGTTTTTTAATGTTTTAACTGAAAACGTTCAAAAGTTGAAATTCCAATCAATATAATTTCTGCACTAGAATATTTTACTTGCTAGAAATAGTAAATCTATGCTGCGAATATCATGGATCGAGCATGTGAGCAATGACGAGATCTTTGAAATGATGGAAGCAAAAAGCAAATTAATACTGAGCATCAGGAAGAGACAACTAAAGTTCCTGGGACATGCAATGAGGAAGGAGGGCTTGGAGAACCTGATACTAACAGGCCAGATAGAGGGAAAAAGAGACAGGGGAAAGCAACGGATAACATATTTGAAGAACCTAATCAGGTGGATGACGGAACGAGGATTGCATGGTGTAACAGGAGAAGGCGTGCTCAGAGCCAGATAGGGAAAAGTGGAAGGCCATGATCGCCTACGTCATGAAGGGACAAGGCACATAGAAGAAGAAGAATCATTTAGCTTTCAATTAAAGATAAAATGAAAGCTTCGAGAAGGCTTTTTCATTTTAAAAATTTATTTTAAAACTTAAGTGTCGAAAATGAGTAGAAATACCTACAGTATATATATATATATATATATATATATATATAATAAACTAAATCTAAAAGTGAGCTAAACGTCGACCGCGGTTTCACTCTACGGATCGTCAGGACTTGGCTACGGATCGTCAGGGCCAAGTCCTGACGATCCGTAGAGTGAAACCGCGGTCGACGTTTGGCTGACTTTTAGATTTAGTTTACTGTATTTTTGCTCTACTTTCGTACTTTCGTATTGAGCCCTCTTCTGTTAAGGTTTTCGTCTTGGTTTTTTTTTCCTTCAAAACAAGCTCTTGACTTATTGCTATTAGGTTTTGTTTCTTTTTTTATTCCCCCTTTAACCCCCTTGGTAGTCCTCGTTAGGTTTGACGACTTATGTTACTGATTTGTTAGCGTTAGTTTTTTCTGACTTTGGTCTTTATTAGTGCTACTCTATTGTTGGTACGTATAGTAATATATATATATATATATATATATATATACGGCTGCTTTATGTAAGCAATGATTTTGTACATTGTTTTTTGTCACAAGACCGTAGAAGTGAGTAAAAGCTAAGTACCGTTGTCTATTCTACGCCTAGCTAAACCGACTCGTGAACAATTCAATTAAGGCAGTCACTACAAGGACCTATTTTTTTCCAGTCGATCCCAATATGCACCACAATACTACATTTATACTTTACAGGAATTAATAAAAACCCATGGTGATAAAAAAAAATTTTAATATGTGCAATTTTTTTTTTGGGGGGGGGGATATTTAAAAATTCTGTTATAGAAATACATAAAGATTTACAGGTGAAATAAGGATACGGAAGTTGAATCTTACTGTGTCGAAATGACAGTCTATAGCGTTTTTAATTGAATTTCAACGCCAATATTTATTCAATCACATATGTACCATTTCGTTCCACTACCATCCGTAATCGTTGAGTTCACTTCTTGAGTTCATTCTCCAAGAACTTGACACCTTTCTAGGTGATAGAATAGTCGAAGTAGCTCTTACAAGCTTCCAAAAAATTAAAGTTCTTAAGGTGTAATCTCAGTTGCGTACGGCAGATGTAGCAGAAAATCCAAGTTTAGCTCTATCCACTTCCGCCGAGTCTGTAAAATGTGGTGAGGTCTGGAATTGTCTCTAAGGAAGACGAGACGCTCTAACTAGACAATTCTGGACACTTCATCGACTGCTGTTGAGCAGTCAGTCCAGTTAGGAACACCACTTGACTGAATTCAACCACTGACTTCGGGGAAGGAGCTTCTAAGGTACAATGCATTTCTAATTCACAATACTCTTCCAATTCCACCGGAAAAATAGCATCACTTCCGGATCCTTTTTTTAGTGACTAGCAGTGTCTAATTTTATTTTTCCTAGGAATATTTCTCCTCGTATTGTTGCAAAGGAACCAATTTCATCACGTATGACTGTTCTTTTAATAAATGGTTTTGTTTGATCAGAAAATCACAGATAGAAATGCAGGCTACTGATTTTTCCCCGTTAAATCGTACGAAAGAAACACTGCAGTTATTAATAAGAAGAGTTAAAATAAATGCATGCAAGGTTTCACAGTTCCAGCATCGCTCCTTCATCCTTTACCAAAAACCGTTGCGATTATTGCAGTCAAGTTTTTTCACATTTTTTTTCACCTCGAGCAAGACAACAAAGCCACTAAGATGCAAGGAATTATTGAGTATGAGAGAATCAGTCAGTCAGTTAAGTGCCATACGTAATACACGCTTGGGCGATCATGTCTCGAAAGAGACATGACTGACTGGGCAGAAGATTATCCCACAGTAGGTTGCCATTGCTTTCTGCGGTAGACTGGTTGCGGACCAAGGCTATAGAACCCAGTCTGTCCTGTTATTTAACCCATAACTGGAAGGAATAGACGAATTAATACCTTTCCCAAGGGTATTTGCGCGTAAGTGAATGCAAGGAATTCCTGTGGGATTCGAACTCGGCTCCCCGATTTCTCGTTCCGAGCCGATATCTACTGTGCCACAACGCACATCCTAAAGGTATCCGACCCACAGAAGGAGGAGAAGTATTGGTAAAACGAATAGCGTATCTCGTAGATGATCCTTATTTACCCTGGAACATTAACCATCAGTTAAAGTTACACCACTACTAGCCATGGATACATTATACCCGATTTCGAAAATATCAAAAAAATATTAAATATAAATCTTTATTTGAAATATTTTACATGCATCACTTCAAAATTTGTACTTTGAGTTAACATTAATAGGAACTGAAAAACATTGTTTAGGTAAGAAAATAAGGTACTGAAAATTGTGATTAAATTGTAATTAAAATGGCGTCGTTTGCGCTGGGTACTATATACCCTCTGTCTCTCTTTCCTTCTAGGAAGGCAGCGGATAACATATTTGCAGGGCCTGATTAAGTGGTTGACGGAACGGGGGTTTGACAGGAGTAACGGGAACAAATATACTAGGAGCCACAAGGGATAGGGAGAAGTGGAGAACCATGATCGCCTAGGTCCTGAAAGGACAGGGCACATAGAAGAAAAAGAAGAAGAAGAAGAAGAAGAAGATTATATACCCATGGTTAGCGTTCTCGGGTTAAACACTCAGAACATATTATTGACAAATGAAATTTCAGTATAAACAATTTTTCTCTTTTGATGTCAGATATGAAAAAGTTTTGTTTGTTTTTTCTTTTTTTTTCATTTTTACGCTCTTATGATATTGTTTTCTTTAATAAACGCTTTTCTGACTCTTTAAGTGTTAACAGAACTAAGCGCCGCTAGAAAGCACATTCTGGAATCAAAAGAATTGTATTCTTACGACGGGTAAGTTCATCTGTGTTGTTATAAATTTGAGTCCTTGCCTCCAAACACATTTTTACTTCCAGCGCGTTAAAATTTCCATTATGGCATCTAAATTAAAAAAAAAAATATACAATAACTTCCAGACTTTTAATCGATAAAATATCACTAAAAGTATTTTCAATTTAATAAAAATTCAAGAATCAATAATATTAACCAGGATATAAATCCGTGGCAATTTGATGTCAAAAAATGATAGAATGGCAAAGTTTAATCTTCGTATCCGAAAAAAAAGTGTGTCAAAAAGACGATTTTTCTGTTGACACCGATATCATTTTGTACTACTTTCACTCCCTGGGCAATGTTTGCTGTCTTAAAAAGCGATAAATAGAATTCTAATGATACTGTAGGAAATATTCTCTCGCAAATTGCTCGAATTTCGGGCCAGAAAAATAAAAATGCTGACAATTCAACTCGCCGGTCCAATCTCGCCAACTGCTATCCACCTAACCAGTTAAAACCTCCTCTTCGCTTCGAGAACGACTGCTTTTATCGGCCGATCAATTTTTTCCATTGGCCGACAACACAGAGAGGACGCCAAAGATTTGCATACACTCCCATAGCGACTCCTGCGGCGGACTTGTTTTGAGTTTGTAATTTTCTTTTTCGCCGCATTTTACGTCGTAGTATTAACGCGACGCGCTGTCGCTTGGTTTGACGAGGTAAGTCGCCGTTTTCTTCGCTATAGATACTCAAACATGTGAAAGTGAATTTGTACGCATTCTTTGAGAATTTACGACAAAAATATTAACACTATTTGTTTATTGTATTATTTACAAGAATGATTTCATGCAAACCAGCAAATACAATGTAATGTTTATCATTAACTAATTTACAAAGGATGAAAACATTTTTTATTCATAAATTTATAAAGAATTTACTAATACATAAACATGATAAACCAACTAGAATAAAATCCTTCTGATTTATGAGGAACTTGAAAGCTCTCGCTGTCTTGCAAGAGATGGCGTTCCCAGAACTGCGTTCATGTAGATTCAGATGGCAACGCATCTATAAGGATAGACACCTCCATAAATTCGCTGAAAAAAAAAAACAGCATTATATGAAGAAAAAAAGCCCCAAACTAAATAAAAACAAAGCTTTATCGGCAAAATGTTCATGTTATTGTTAAGAGGATAGATCAAAATTTTTTAATTCTTTTTTTTTATAAATTTTAATTCTTTCTAACACATTAGAAATTTTAGCATAAAATTTTCTTTTTCTTTTTTCCGTGAGTGACGCAATTTTCACAAGGTTTTATTAAGGCAAAAGTAATATTACTCAATTCACTTTTTTGCCGGTGAAAAACACATTAAATTGGAAATTCTTGCAAAAATCAAATAATGGTAAGATTTTTATAAAAATTTCAGGACGTATTCATAAAAGACTGAACTCATTTTTTAAATAATTATTTAAAAGAATTTTTGTGAAAATATTTTTTTAATATATTACCCTCCCCACCAATAAATTTCCTGAAATATCTACAAATTCGCAAGAGTTTCCCATAAAACTAATCTTAATTAAATTCTGGAGTCATTGAAGAATGCTTCTTCTTCTTTTTTTTTTTTTTTTTTTTTTTTTCTAAATTAGCCCTTTTCAGAAAATTTGTTCCAAATTTGAAAAACAAAGATGCAATAAAACTATGCCACTTTTTATTTAGATAAACTTTTAATTGATTTTATAAATAATATAAATTAAGGATATCATAGTCTGAAAAGAAAAAAATTCAATGAATTTTTACAAGAATTGCTTTCGTTTTTATTATTTTAATGGTTTATAAAGTTTAAAAAACCTTTTAAAATTTCCTCCTTCATTGTCTACTCGAGGTTGTTAAGTTCATACGTGAAGACTATATATACTAATCAATAGATCATTCTATTTGTCTATATTTCTGAGATGAGCTAGTATTTATAATATTTACATTACTCGGACTATTGTCCTAATCTTTGTTGCCATTTGTACGACGTTTAATAATAGATCATTCTATTTGTCTATATTTCTGAGATGGGGTAGTATTTACAGTATTTACATTATTCGGACTATTGTCCTCATCTTTGTTGCCATTTGTACGACGTTTAATAATAGATCATTCTATTTGTCTATAGTTCTGAGATGGGGTAGTATTTACAGTATTTACATTATTCGGACTATTGTCCTCATCTTGGTTGCCATTTGTACGACGTTTAATAATAGATCATTCTATTTGTCTATATTTCTGAGATGATGTAGTATTTACAGTATTTACATTATTCGGACTGTTATCCTCATCTTTGTTGCCATTTGTACGACGTTTAATAATACATCATTCTATTTGTCTATATTTCTGAGATGAGGTATTATTTACAGTATTTACATTATTCGGACTATTATCCTCATCTTTTTTGCCATTTGTACGACGTTTAATAATAGATCATTCTATTTGTCTATATTTCTGAGATGATGTAGTATTTACAGTATTTACATTATTCGGACTATTATCCTCATCTTTGTTGCCATTTGTACGACGTTTAATAATAGATCATTCTATTTGTCTATATTTCTGAGATGAGGTAGTATTTACAATATTTACATTATTCGAACTATTATCCTCATCTTTGTTGCCATTTGTACGACGTTTAATAATAGATCATTCTATTTGTCTATATTTCTGAGATGAGAGTAGTATTTACAGTATTTACATTATTCGGACTATTATCCCCATCTTTGTTGCCATTTGTACGACGTTTAATAATAGATCATTCTATTTGTCTATATTTCTGAGATGAGGTAGTATTTATAATATTTACATTATTCGGACTATTATCCCCATCTTTGTTGCCATTTGTACGACGTTTAATAATAGATCATTCTATTTGTCTATATTTCTGAGATGATGTAGTATTTACAGTATTTACATTATTCGGACTATTATCCTCATCTTGGTTGCCATTTGTACGACGTTTAATAATACATCATTCTATTTGTCTATAGTTCTGAGATGAATTAGTATTTACAGTATTTACATTATTCTGACTATTGTCCTCATCTTTGTTGCCATTTGTACGACGTTTAATAATAGATCATTCCTGTTGTCTATATTTCTGAGATGATGTAGTATTTACAGTATTTACATTATTCGGACTATTATCCTCATCTTTGTTGCCATTTGTACGACGTTTAATAATAGATCATTCTATTTGTCTATATTCTGAGATGATGTAGTATTTACAGTATTTACATTATTCGGACTATTATCCTCATCTTTGTTGCCATTTGTACGACGTTTAATAATAGATCATTCTATTTGTCTATATTTCTGAGATGAGGTAGTATTTACAGTATTTACATTATTCGGACTATTATCCTCATCTTTGTTGCCATTTGTACGACGTTTAATAATAGATCATTCTATTTGTCTATATTTCTGAGATGAGGTAGTATTTACAGTATTTACATTATTCGGACTATTATCCTCATCTTTGTTGCCATTTGTACGACGTTTAATAATAGATCATTCTATTTGTCTATATTTCTGGGAATGAGATAGTATTCCCAGTATTTACATTATTCGGACTTATCCTCATCTTTGTTGCCATTTGTACGACGTTTAATAATAGATCATTCTATTTGTCTATATTTCTGAGATGAGGTAGTATTTACGGTATTTACATTATTCGGACTATTATCCTCATCTTTGTTGCCATTTGTACGACGTTTAATAATAGATCATTCTATTTGTCTATATTTCTGAGATGATGTAGTATTTACAGTATTTACATTTATTCTGACTATTGTCCTCATCATTGCCATTTGTACGACGTTTAATAATAGATCATTCTATTTGTCTATATTTCTGAGATGATGTAGTATTTACAGTATTTACATTATTCGGACTATTATCCTCATCTTTGTTGCCATTTGTACGACGTTTAATAATACATCATTCTATTTGTCTATAGTTCTGAGATGAATTAGTATTTACAGTATTTACATTATTCTGACTATTGTCCTCATCTTTGTTGCCATTTGTACGACGTTTAATAATAGATCATTCTATTTGTCTATATTTCTGAGATGATGTAGTATTTACAGTATTTACATTATTCGGACTATTATCCTCACATCTTTATTTTCATTTGTACGACGTTTAATAATACATCATTCTATTTGTCTATAGTTCTGAGATGAATTAGTATTTACAGTATTTACATTATTCTGACTATTGTCCTCATCTTTGTTGCCATTTGTACGACGTTTAATAATAGATCATTCTATTTGTCTATATTTCTGAGATGATGTAGTATTTACAGTATTTACATTATTCGGACTATTATCCTCATCTTTGTTGCCATTTGTACGACGTTTAATAATAGATCATTCTATTTGTCTATATTTCTGAGATGAGGTAGTATTTACAGTATTTACATTATTCGGACTATTATCCTCATCTTTGTTGCCATTTGTACGACGTTTAATAATAGATCATTCTATTTGTCTATATTTCTGAGATAAGGTAGTATTTACAGTATTTACATTATTCGGACTATTATCCTCATCTTTGTTGCCATTTGTACGACGTTTAATAATAGATCATTCTATTTGTCTATATTTCTGAGATGATGTAGTATTTACAGTATTTACATTATTCGGACTATTGTCCTCATCTTTGTTGCTATTTGTACGACGTTTAATAATACATCATTCTATTTGTCTATAGTTCTGAGATGGGGTAGTATTTACAGTATTTACATTATTCGGACTATTGTCCTCATCTTTGTTGCCATTTGTACGACGTTTAATAATAGATCATTCTATTTGTCTATATTTCTGAGATGAGGTAGTATTTACAGTATTTACATTATTCGGACTATTGTCCTCATCTTTGTTACCATTTGTACAACGTTTCGGACGTTGTACGCTCCGGCCTTCTTCAGATGCTAGGAGTTGCGAACCAAACCCTTTATTACATTCACTGGGAAAATATACATAGTTAATTAATTCGTAAGAGTTAAATGTTTAAAGTGAAAAATGTACGCAGTTAAATTTTCCAGATAAATAGTAGTAAGGAGTTAAATGAATCTAGGGATTATAATTGATAGTAGCATAATGTGTGTATGTAGAAAGATTAACAGGTTACTAAGAAAGTCTGTGTTCCTTTCCTTCTTTTATGATCAGCGAGACAGTGAAAAGGAAGGTGAAGTAATAAATGAAATTGTACTTATCGGAGGTTAGTTTTTAGGAGTCAGTTGAAGTGTCTTGTTGTTGTTGTTGTTGTTGTTCTCGTCTTCTTTATTGACCGCGAGAATGTTGAGGATGGAGAAGAAGAGGTAAAAGAAATTATCATGAGTGAAGAAGGAGAACGACTATGTGACGCAACTTTACGTCCGGGTCGACAAATTAAAATTTCTTTAGTTACATCTTGCGTGTCGTCTCTCTTGACTGATTCTGACTTTCCTTCCCTCTTTCTTTATACCAATTCTCCTTTTCACACAGTATTGTTAACTCTCTCTCAGTTTTACAAATCGCTTCCTTTTACTGGTTTGAAAATAAATTTAACATCGAAATTTGGCTTCGTCTTTTTCTTTTAGTATGGGGTCAATCCTTTTCCTATTTGTTAAAATTAAATTTCACACTTGATTGTGCTATGGTCTGGGTTTTTCCAAAATGTTTTCAGTCATTCTGATTCGATTTTGCGGGTGTGCAATTTTACTTTCTACGTTACAGTTAATTGATGGATAATATAGGATTATTATCCCTGACACTTTAGGATATCACGATCTGAGCAATTGTCAACATTCGAATATTTGATTTTTTTAAATATATTTTCTTTGACAAGTTATGATTGGCTAGAGATTTGGATCCTATTTATTTAATTATTTAATTGTTTATTAGCAAAAAATATAGATTTTTAGATTTGGGAATTAGTATCAGCCTTAAGTAGTCTATATAAGATTATGTGCCTTAACCTTCTAGGGCCATTCGTATCATATTTGATACAGTATGAAAACAAGCCTTGAAAGAAATATTTTCCTGAAAAATTTTTTTAGAGAAATATTTTATAAATTTCAAATGAAAGCAGGACTGACTGCTCAGTCAATGAATACCAAATGTTTCCTTATAGGGAAATACCAAATGTTTCCTTATAGGGAAATACTGTATCAAATATGATACGAATGGCCCTAGAGGGTTAATAGATAGATAGATAGATAGATAGATAGATAGATAGATAGATAGATAGATAGATAGATAAACAGACTGAGATTAACCCTCTAGGGCCATTCGTATCATATTTGATACAGTATGAAAACAAGCCTTGAAAGAAATATTTTCCTGAAAATTTTTTTAAGAAATATTTTATAAATTTCAAATGAAAGCAGTACTGAATGCTCAGTCAATGAATACCAAATGTTTCCTTATAGGGAAATACCAAATGTTTCCTTATAGGGAAATACTGTATCAAATATGATACGAATGGCCCTAGAGGGTTAACGTGTAAAAATCATTGACTTTCTGTAAATGAAGTCTTTAAATTTATTAATACAATTTATGTAATAATGTATTTTAAAGAGTGATCAGCGTTGGTGGAGATGGGACTATGAACGAAGTTGTTAGTGGTCTGATGATACGTTGCCAATTAGATTTGCACCTGGATTACCACCACCCAACCAATGAGCAAATGCCATGTTTGCTTCCGATAGGAATCATACCCGCAGGTGAGTACAGAGCTATTCAGTATTTGTATGTTGACATTTAATCTACAAGACCATTGTTTTGGTCTGGGAGATTAAATTACAAAAACTTAATCTGCTACAAGGTCCGTTGTCATCTACAGTAATTTCTTTTTTAATCACATCACCTCAAGCAAGGCGGTAAGGCCACTGATGCGCAGGGGGCTACGTAAGAGTGAAAAGATGGGAAAAGAGAAAGTCGGAAACCACATCCTAAACAGGGAACAAGGGATGAGCCTCTTCACCTGTTCAATAGACGTGGGTGGAGTGTGAACCGGGAGATAGTTTAGTCTATCTTTTTTTTTTTAATCATATCACCCCAAGCAAGGCGGTAACGCCACTGATATGCAGGGGGCTACATAAGAGAAGATTAGAAAAGAGAAAACCGGAAACCGCATCCTAAACAGGAAACAAGGGATGAGCCTCTTCACCTGTTCAATAGACGTGGGTGGAGTGTGAACCGGGAGATAGTTTAGTCTATCTACTCCAAGTGAAAAAAAAAAAAGAAAAGAGTGAAAAGATTGGAAAAGAGAAAGCCGGAAGCCACATCCTAAACAGGGAACAAGGGATGAGCCTCTTCACCTGTTCAATAGACGTGGGTGGAGTGTGAACCGGGAGATAGTTTAGTCTATCTACTCTAAGTGAAAAAAAAAAGAAAAGATTGGAAAAGAGAAAGCCGGAAACCACATCCTAAACAGGGAACAAGGGATGAGGTGTTTGCTATCAGCACATACTATATTCGCTTTAACGGATTCAGACACTGATATATTTAAAGTGATTAAAATTTATCAACATACTGGATTTTTTATGATGAATTCAGAATAGGTGCTGTCAATGCCATTCCAATTATAAATATAGAGTTTTCCCAACAATACACAAGCCAAAATTTGAACTCGTGTTGCCTGCTTCATTTTCTACCCTATTGAATGCTATTTAAATCTCCTCATATTCTGATCATTCAGTTAAATGCCATATGTGATACATGCTAAGGTGATCAGGTCTCGAAAGAGACATGACTGGACAGAAGATTTTCCCGCAGTTGGTTGTCATTATTTTTTGTGGTAGACTGTTTGACAACCAAGGATATCAAACCCAGTTGGTCTTGTTATTTAACCCATAGCTGGAGGGAGAAGCGATGGATTAATACCTTTCCTAAGGATATTTGTGAGTAAGTGAATGCCAGGAATTCAACTGGAATTCAAACTCGGCTCTCCGATTTCTCGTTCCGAGCCGATATTCACTGCACCACAATGAGCATTCATAGTATGATCAGTAGCTTTCCAAAAATTAGTAATTTTTTGTTTGCTTTCATTTATAGTTAATCGTTGTTATTTGTTATTGCAGGAACCTATAATGCCTTTGCCAAAAAATTACATAAAACAGCTGATCCCACCACCGCTGCCATTCATATCGTTCGAGGTAAGAAGCTAGTTTTATTTAATTCCCGCCAAGCAAGGCTAAAAGCCACTAAGATGCAGATGATAATAAAAAACATTAAGGAAAGAAAACAATAGAAAAAGGAATTAAAAAACAGAAGATAACGATTGACATTGCATTTAATTTTTTGAACATCAAAATTGTCTAGAAAGCAAAAAGCCAGACTAGAATTCCACTAGTGGGAGAAGGAACTGTTGGCATAGGAATTGCATAATAATATGAAAAGAAAACACAGTTAAGGAGAGAGAACAATAAAAGAAAAAGAATTAAAAAGACACAAGATAACGATTGGCATTGCTTTTGAAGATCAAAGTCGAGTGGAAGGCAAGAGGCCAGAATGGATTATCACAAGTGAGAGAAGAAGCTGTTAGCGTAGGATTTATTATAATATGAGAAGAAAACACTGTTAAGGCGAGAGATACTTGAACATATATTGCTAAATATTAAAAACCAGTAATCTCAAAAAAAGCAGTAGCCTCTTATTTTTGCTGAATCCAATCTGATGTACAGAAAAAATACAAATGAAATCAACATTTGATGAGTGCTATTAAATAAGTCTGTAATCGAGACTAAACACTATTTAATTACTGATCCAGTATTAGTCAACAAAATATTTTGTTACTATTAAGCTAATTTGTGGACAACAATAATGTTTATTTAAATTTGTAATGTCTGTTTTTTTCATTTTAACATTCCTCAACAGTTATATATAAAGCTATAAAAGTGGATTGTATATAAATAAAGACTGGTCTGAAATTAAGATTATTCTGAAGCATATTTTTATATGGATAAACATGTTATATTATCCATTAAGAAGAAGCATACATAGTGTTACTTCTCTATTGTACTACAGAGACAAATTGTAACTTGATAAGTTGCATTACATTAAATGCTTTAAGTCTCATGTGCTAAAATTTTATTTTTACTCCAATGAGTTTGAATTGTCAGCCATATTTGAATGTTCAGTTGACCCATCTGTTGAGGAGTTGAACTCACTTGTACTAAATAATTTATCACTCTGATCACAACTTGTAATTTGAATCTCTCTCTCTCTCTCTCACACACACACACACACACACACACACACACACACACACACACACACAGTAGATATATGCAGCAATTTAGTAAATTTTTATTTTGACATGTTTCACCAATGGATGTTAAGCATTGTCTTTTACTGTATCCTTATAGAAATTAGATTTAAACTAATTTCAACATGTTACTTTTTTGTTGCAATGTTATGTATCCCATGTTGTTTCAATACTAATTTAGTAAGAACAGTGGATAAATTGAAGTAACCTAGTTATATATTAATTGTAGGGGACTCATAGAACATTGCACTTTCAATACCTCTTCCTCTGAGCAAATTATTTATTTTTCAGGTCAAAATTATGAGCTTGAAGAAAAAATAGCTCATCTCAATCTAAAAAATATCATAAACATTTCAAAGACAGTTATAAATTTTATCAACATAATCAGAAATAATTTTATGTCAGAATCAGGAGTTTAGAAAATAAAAAAAAGTAAACAATGTTCTGCAAAATATATTGATGAAACAGATTGAAAGAATATACAAACCTAAAAGGAAGTTAAGAATTAAACTGCATGTTCAATGCATTTTTATGCAACCCAAATCTTTGTGATCACAATTTTGACTCTGAAAACTACCATGATCTTTGAGTTCACTACAATTAGTATGTGATTGAGCTATTTCAGTTATCTTTTTTTTTTAATAAATTAGTTTAGTTTTAGATGCTACACCAAAACTTTTGGTAAATGAAAGGTTATTTTGACAAAACAATTTAGGCAGTGAAAAGCTTAATTGATGAGTACTATTAAATAAGTCTGTAATTGAGACTAAACACTATTTAATTACTGATCCAGTATTAGTCAACAAAATATTTTGTTACTATTAAGCTAATTTGTGGACAACAATAATGTTTATTTAAATTTGTAATGTCTGTTTTTTTCATTTTAACATTCCTCAACAGTTATATATAAAGCTATAAAAGTGGATTGTATATAAATAAAGACTGGTCTGAAATTATTCTGAAGCATATTTCAAGTCTCTTGTTACAGGCCATTTGCACTCCTTCATGTTCACCCAATATTTCATATTGGCAATAGTTTTTCTTGGCAAGATAGTCAAGATAGCATCAAAATCTGATAATTAAATTATCCCTGACGCTTTTTTCATGTAAAGAATTCAGTTTTGAAAAATAGAAATTTCCATGATTTGTTGATTCTATTTCTGCCTTCATTTTCAGTAAATGCTGTATTTTGTGGCATTTTGTAACCATTAACCAAAACAGTACCATTATTGATACCTTGGAATCAGATACTAAGCTTCATTTGGGACAGAACTAAAGGACCATTGAAAATTGGCTCTGTGTTGCTGGGTTAGATGAGTCAGATTCCCACTTTTTGAACAGGTCATTGAGTATCATGTATGGAGGTGACTGCATCATGCTGTGGAACCAACCTGTTTTCAAGTTTTTGTGTTAACTAGTAGTAGTTCTGTAATAGTATGGAATGTATTTTTCTAGGTGTTTGCGAGGACCACTAGTGTCTAGAGTCTGTCCTGTATGACACATATAAATCTTGTTATAGGCCATTTGCACTCCTTCATGTTCACCCAATATTTCATATTGGCAATAGTTTTTCTTGGCAAGATAGTCAAGATGGCATTAAAATCTGATAATTAAATTATCCCTGATGCTTTTTTCATGTAAAGAATTCAGTTTTGAAAAATAGAAATTTCCATGATTTGTTGATTCTATTTCTGCCTTCATTTTGATCTTGACTAGGTCACTCTTTGTCAAATATTTGGCAATCAGATTTTAAAAAAATAATACTTTTTCATATGTTTTTAATACAATATATTTGGGTGAAGTTTTTGTCAGATTTTTATGCTTATTCATATTTACTATATTTTTAATTTTTTCACAGGACTTAGCTCATTTTGTCCTATTCAACATTTTATTCACTATATATTTTTTCTTTCTTCTAAAAAAATTACTTTAAATATAAATTGATAAAAAACATGAAAGATTAATATAAAATGTTTTTATAATCTGTTCATGAATGCACCTGTTATAATATTGAGATTATTCATTGATTAAATGAATGCATATCAATAAGCATGAGCAATGAAACATATGTAGAGTTAAAGAAGGAACCAAATAGAAAAAATACTTGAAGGTGATTAAATGAAACTTTACAGTACAAAAGCTTGTATCCTTATACAGAAATTTTATAATATTGTATAAATTTAAGTTTCATCCTTTGGCAATACTTTAAATTCTAGTCTGTGTAACATAGAAACATTTCTTGAATACCAGTATTCATAATTTTATGGGAACCTTTTATTTGAAATAAGTTTTTTTTTTTATTTAGTGAGTTTAATTGAATTATTAAAATTTGAATACAAATAATATTTATTTATGAGATGACATTGAAAAGAAAGATACTTCAGTATTATCTGAAGCAGTTGCTATTTTATTAGTAAAAAAAGGATTTGGTACTGTATTAAGATTTGAATACACTACCCTCTCACTGTTTCTCCCTTTTTTTTTACAAAATATATTTCTTACTATATGTTTAAATGCTAAATTATCTTAAATATAAATAAAAATAAATGCTTGCTATATAAAGTAATTTTTTATCTTAATTTTACTTTTAAATCTGTTGTTTCTAAAATCAGATACCAGTGATCCATCACTTGCACTCAGATTATATTGGTATCATCTATTACTGTTTGAACATCAAAACTATTGTTTCGAGTCTCTTAATCCACTTTAATAAGTGTCCATTTAAGAATATTCAGTATTATAGTGTAACACCAGGTTGTTTTGAGTGATCATCTTCAGACCATGTACTTGTAAGTATGACAAAAAGATAGAAAAAGCAATAGCCTCTCTTCTTTGCTGAATCCATTGGATGTACAGAAAAAATACAAATGAAATCAACACCTTGTTCTAATGTTATCAGAGATCAAGGAGTTTCATATCCTTTAACAGGCAGCTAAACTTTCTGAATTTAAGATACTTGAGTATATATTGCTAAATATTAAAAACCAATAATATAAACTTATTTATAAATGGAACTTTGTCTGTGTGTGTGTGTCTGTGTGTGTGTGTGTGTATCTGTTACCTATAGACTCCGAAACAGTTGAACAGATTTTCTTGAAAATTTACACAGTTGTACTATAAGCGTCTGCGAGTGTTCTTAGTTAGGTTTTGTGTCGAGGTACCTCCGATAAACATCAAAAATCGATAATCGAAAAAATCGTGTTATAGAAGGAGTGGTCCGATTTTGATCAAATTTGATACACTCATAGACAAAGACTTAAGAAACGATATACAGAAGTTTCAAGGTTGCAGTTCTTACAATAGTGCAGAAAATCGATAATATATTTATAAAAGGCAAGATGTTTGTGTATGTGTCTGTGTATCTGCCTGTATGGCTGTATTTTTTTCAGCCCTTTTATTTTAGTTTTTACTACGGGTTTGTCTCTAAGTAGGTATAATTGTAGTTCTTAGTCTCAGCCATGATAGCATTTACTCAGAAGACTTATTTAGCCTTCAAAATTCAGTTTATTTGATATCGATACCAGGAAATCAAAATTTGACTTACAACTATTCATTTTTCTTTCAGTCTACGGTTTCGCTTTAACTGGAAATAACTATTGCTTTTTAGTCTTTCATGCCAACGTCCAAAGAGTCTGAGCTCCAGGACCATGGATTAGTTTTAAAGCTTTCATTACACCCGAGCAACGCTGGGCTATACTGCTAGTCACAAATAAAAAAAGTTAGTTTCGTTTTAGATGCTATAGCAAAATAACTTTTGATAAATGAAAGGTTATTTTGACAAAACAGTTTAGGCAGTGAAAAGCTTAATTGATGAGTACTATTAAATAAGTCTGTAATCGAGACTAAACACTATTTAATTACTGATCCAGTATTAGTCAACAAAAAATTTCTTTAAGTTTTTAATGTCTGTTTTTTTCATTTTCATTTGAGTTTTGTTTAACGGCATATCAACCTCTGTGGGTTATTTAATGCCAAAAAGGTGGTGGTGGGGGTTTAAGATAACCTTTTTTTTTAAGTTCGGATATAGTTAGAAGGTTGATTTAGTCAGATTGTTAATGAAAATTTTTTACTTTTATTCTTCTTTTAATTTTAGAAAACTGAAAATGTCTGCTAGTTTTGTATTTAAAAATGTTTTGCTGAGAATTTTTTTTTTCTTAAAAAAAATGTATATTTTTATATAAAAGTCTATTTTTATGCATATATTTCTATAAAAGGTTATTTTTATACTTTCATAGTGTTTTGACCCCATTTTGGGGGTTAACTATTTGCCCATATCTGGGACCCTAACAGGTGCTATCACTCCGGGTCAGAGTGGACCTGGGAATTACAGCTATTAAGAGGTAATTCCATGGTCCTCACAATCTCGCAATCAGAGGCCTTGCTGCCGGATGCAGTTTACCGTCATGCCCAGGACCTTTTTCTCATTTAAACATTCCTCAGCAGTTATATATATATATATATATATATATATATATATATACACAAAGACTGGTCTGAAATTAAGATTATGCCAAAGCATATTTTTATATTCATGAACGGGATGGGCACTTCGGCGTGGTGCAATGGTTAGCAAGCTTGTCTCGCTAGAACCTGTTGCTACTGTAATGGGTTCGATCCTCACTGGGTTCGATTCTCACTGGGTGCCTCATACTTTCGGCCTGGTGCCACCTCTAAGAGGTACTTATGAAATTTAAATGGGGCACCTCGACGTGGTGTAATGGTTAGCAAGCTTGTCTCGCTACAACCTATTACAAGTGAGGTCGCTTCTCACTAGGTACCACATATCTTCGGCCTTGTGCCACATCTAAGCGGTGCTTAGTGAATCATATATGTATAAACGTGCTATATTATCCATTAAGGAGAAGCATAGTGTTTCTTCCCTATTGCACTACAAAGAAACAAATTGTAATTTGCTAAGTTGCTTTACATTAAATGCTTTAAGTCTCATGTGCTAAAATTTCACTTTTACTCCAATGTATGTCCGGTTGATTCTTCTTCTTCTTCTTCTTCTTCTTCTTCTTCTTCTTCTTCTTCTTCTTCTTCTTCCAATTAAAGTCTTTATATATATATATATATATATATAGATTAGCTTATGTTCTGCTTCTGAAATAAACTGAAGTATCCAAAAATTAAAGACAGCAGTACACTAGAGAGTTTCCCTGTTCACCCAATTGTTTACACTGACAGCTGGATGGCATCTGATGCGAAAAGACTTTTATGCATTGCATCCGTGGCAGCCATGACATGTGACTATAGTTGCTGCACAAATAAATGGGACACTTTATCTATGAGGTGGCAACTTCTGTTATTTTTTTTTTTTGAGACAATTGTAAATTTATGCCATAAATACGTAAATTCCAAATATATTCAGTGACACATGAAAAGAGTGGGTAACCACAGGTTATTCAAAAGCAGTACCTCCAATGAATCGTAAAAAAAAAGGTGACCTACCCAACAAAGAGGAACGTTGCATCAAAACTACATCCAAACCTAATGCTGGTGCTACTGAACACATCAGTCAATGCACTGTACAGTAAATGCTGTATTTTGTGGCATTTTGTAACCATTAACCAAAACAGTACCATTATTGATATCGTGGAATCAGTTACTAAGCTTCATTTGAGCCAGTGAACATTGCTATTTGTACGACGTTTCGGACGTTGTACGCTCCGGCCTTCTTCAGATGCTAGGAATTTCGAACCGAACCCTTTATTACACTCACTGGGGTATATCATCCTCATTCCTTGCGTAAAGCCTCGATTGGATGTCATGAGTTATCTCCCTCTAACCCTCTAAGTCACTTGTTCACTATTGCTGTAGCCTGGTATTGAACTCACAACTCTAAGTCAAGTCAGAGACTAACCAACGTCAATATCCACTGGGCCATGTGTCCTTAAGGACACATTACCCAGTGATTGTAATAAAGGGTTCGGTTCGAAATTTCTGGCACCTGAAGAAGGCCGCAGTGTACAACGTCCGAAACGTCGTACAAATCGCAACATTATTCGGACAATAGTCCGAATAATGTAAATTCTGTGATAATTCCTCATCTTGAAAATTACAATGAAGATTGTGTAGAACAAGTATAAATTTCTAAACTAAGATCTATGGACCATAAGGATTTTTGTGTATATTTTAAGGTCATCAGAAAAAAAGCAACATATACAGTGTTCACATAGACGGAGAGCTGATTGCATATGCAGTGTATTACCTGGGAATAGGCGCAACAACTAATGCACTAAAATCAGCTGAAAGAATAAGTTTTTCATCTTATATGTTGGTATGCATTTTATAAGGATTTGGAATATTTGTCTTAATTTATTATGAAACTTTTTTATGATATGTGTTTGTTCAGTGAGGATTTGTCATTTTATTTATTTTATATTTTGGTATTTATCTGATAAGGATTTAGAATATTTGTCTTTTAAAAATTTAGCATCAAACTTTTTTATGACGTGTTTGTTTGGTGAGGATTTGATATTTTTTTATCTTATGTTTTATCGGGTCAGCTTTAAAAATATTTGTCGTTTGAAATTTTAGTGAAAATCTAAATCTATTTTAAGGTCATCAGAAAAGAAGCAACATATACAGTGTTCACATAGACGGAGAGCTGATTGCATATGCAGTGTATTACCTGGGAATAGGTGCAACAGCTAATGCACTAAAATCAGCTGAAAGAATGAGGTGGTTAGGATATAAAAGGTATTACGGTGAGTAATAAATTTTATTTAAATAATGCATCCATGAGAATCATTACAAACATTTGTGCCCGATTATGAAAACTAAAAAAAAAATAACATGCTCTCTAACAAAATGGTTTTGTGAAGTACATACTCTTCATTGTTTTAGCAACAGTCTCACATCATCCTACAAGGTGGTTGATGCCATTTCTGTAAAAACCTTGTTACCTTATTTGGAAAATGTTTGCTTTCGAGTCTGGTGGTGATTTGTATATTTTTCATTTGATATTTTGGTAACACTCTGGTTAATGTTCTGGTATCTGTAAAGATCTTGTGGAAGAACCAGCCAGTACTCAACTAGAATAGAAATTGGGTCTGACTGACCAAAAGACCACCAGGGCAAATTGGTAGGTGGTTTAAATAATAACCTGGGAGATTCCATTCTGTTACAGGCAAGTCTATTCCGTAAGCAGTGTTTGGCTGATAATATCAGTGTGTACACTGATATTATCAAAAATATTTGTCGTTTGAAATTTTAGTGAAAATCTGATTAATGATTTGTGTTTGGTGAGCATTTAATTTATTTTTTATTGCATATTTTGGTAAAAATCTGGTGCAGATTTCAAATATTTGTCTTTTAACAATATAGTGACAATTTGTTTTTTGACTTGTGTGTCTATTTGGTAAGGATTTGCCATATTTTTCATTTTATATTTTGGCATCTGTCTGTTGAGCATTCAGGATATTTAACAATTTAGTTGCAATCTGATTTAACAATTTAGTGGCAATTTGATTTAACAATTTAGTGGCAGTCTGATTTAACAATTTAGTGGTAATCTGATTTAACAATTTAGTGGTAATCTGATTTAACAATTTAGTGGCAGTCTGATTTAACAATTTAGTGGCAATATGGTTTGTTTGTTTGTTTTTTTTTTTAATCATTTCATTCCAAGCAAGGCGGTACCGTCACTGATGGGCAGGGGTTTCATAAGAGAGTTGAAGTTTTAGGCAGAAGGAAAGTGAAGAGAAAGACGAACCAGTTACAGTGGGTGTCAGAGAAAGGACAAGAGAAGGATGTGAACACAGGAGTGAAGACAGTTGCAAAGGCAGAGAGAAAGAAAAAGAACAAGATACACTGGGAGATGTAGAAAGAGCTGGAGTTAAATGGATAAGAGATGGGAATTGACTTTGCATTTAAATCCATGGGGGTTGTAGCCGTCAGGAAAGCAAGTATATGGAAGGGAGTACCACGGGCGGGAAGCGCGAGTAAAGAAGCTGATAGAGTAGAATTGTCGCCTGCATTTGGTTGATCTAACTGTAAAAGGGTGAGACCTTGTTGCCAGTCTGGTTGCCCGAGTAAATTCTTGTGGAGGGGGCACCAGTGATTTAAGTTCGTTAGAGCAGAATCCAGGAAAATATTAGTAGAAGGGACAGAGGGAAGCCAAGTCGCACCGATGAGAAAGTGGTTGGAGTCGTGCTGCCAGGTCGGAACCAATCACATTACAGATTCTCCTTTGAAGCCTATCAACACTGAGACGAACAGTAGGGGCGCCTAACCAGATATGACAACAGTATTCCATGCACGGTCGGAGTTTAACAATTTAGTGGCAATCTGGTTTATCAATTGCGTCTGTTTGGTTAGGATTTGACATGTTTCTCATTTTATATTTCAAACAGGAATAAAAGGATAGAAAGGTTTCGTTTGTAATAATAAGTATAAATTTATTTAACGAGAAGAATTGACATCAATTTCGTTGTTTTAAAAATATATTTATGTTTGAAAGTTCTGCATAACGTTTCGCTTCTGAATGTTTGTGTTATGAGAGTTCAGTTTCTTTTAAAGTTAGCTGAATGTTTTGAAATGTAATGGTAAAAGAAAATACGTCTCTGTTTCTTTGTCGACAGTACATGAGTAAAAAGAGAAAAGGTGAACTAATAACTACAGTAAAAAAAAATTTTTTAAAGTGAGAGAGTAAGAAAATGCATGTGTCTTTGACATAGGTGTCCAGTAGACAACAGAAGGTTCACTGACTAGCAATCAAAAGTTCATGTTATTTATGTGTTTGTGAAAGACTGAATCGGATGAACTTCTAGATTTTTCTCTAAATCCTGATTGGTTTATAAATGAGAGATTGCATCCAATTTGTTTTCAATAACGTTTGAACATGGTAAAATTTGGTAAGTCAACTGTCTTAAGAAAAAAGCTTTTTTATTATAGAATAAATGAATGTATTTGCTTTTTCAATTGGCTCATGAAAAGGTAAAGGTGTGTATAAGCTCGGGTTTTCTGTGCAATTAGATTTTAAGAATCCGACATTATGACGCATATTCTCCGAACAATATTTCTCGATTATTCAAACCAGATGTAAATAAATATACTGTTTAATAATTAAAAAAAAGCAGTACATCTACTCAAATATTAGTATCCATTAAAAATAATATTTAACAAATAAATTAAAATTTGTCGGAGATAATTCATTTTGTAAGTTGTCGTGGACCCGGTTAAAAAGTCCAGCAAGAAATAATATAACAACAACCAAAATAGGAAATAACACGATATATATATATATATATATATATATATATATATATATATATATATATATATATATATATATTAAACACAGCAAAATACAAATACGTGGAACTCTGTTAGTAGAACGAATAAATACGGGTTTGGAAGTAATACAATAATTCGGGACTCGTAATGGTAATATGGTAGCAGTCTTGGCTATCTCTGTCTATCGCTCTGCGTTATGCTGATCTCCTGCGAATCTCTCACTCTCTGAGCCCTGATCTCTGATCTCAGCTTATCTGCTCTCTTCTTGTGAGGGGAAATATATGTAGTTGTAGGAAGCGTTCAATCCGTTGGAACTTTAATAAATATTTTTTTTATTATATATATAGTTGGAACTTTTATAAATGGAACTTTATCTGTGTGTGTGTGTCTGTGTGTGTGCATCCGTTACCTATAGGCTCTGAAACGGCTGAACCGACTTTCTTGAAAATTTACACAGTTGTACTATAAGCGTCTGCGAGTGTTCTTAGCTAGATTTTGTGTCGAGGCACCCCCGATAAATATCGAAAATCGATAGTCGAAAAAATCGGGTTATAGAAGGAGTGTTTTTTTTATGGTGTTTTAACCATAACTGGGGAGGGAAAACCGATGTACTCATAGCTTTCCTAAGGACATATAAATGTAACTAACTCGACTGAACTTCAAACTCGGCTCTCTGATTTCCTTTTCTAAGCCTTCATCCAGCACGTCACCCGTATAGCGAAGCTTAGAGCACCTGGTATTCCCAAGCGGTCACCATCTGGACCAGGATCAACTTCAAGTTCAACCTCAATGATCGGAGAAAAATCTCGTGTACATGCGAAAAGGAATGTACTAATTATATATAGGTCCTGAGCATGACGGTAAACTACATCCGGCAGCAAGGCATCCTTAAGAATACCTTGCCCAGTGGATATAGACGTTGGTTAGTTCTTGTGACTTGACCCAAATATTTGTGAGTTCAATGCCAGGCTACAGCAGTGATTAACAAATAACTTACAGCGTTACAGGGAGATAACTAATGACTTCCAATAGAGGCTCTAAGCAAGGAATAAGAATAATATACACCAGTGATTGTAATAAAAGGTTTCAGTTTGAAATTATTAGCACCTGAAGAAGGCCGGAGCGTAAGACAGCCGAAACGTCGTACAAATGGCAACAAAGATGAGGGCAATAGTCTGAATAATGTAAATAAGGGCTGATAATGTCGGATTCTATGCCAATGCTTTTATATTTAAATTCATAAGCTACAAGCAGCAAGGCTCAACACAAAATATTTCCGGTGAATCAATAAAATCCGTTGAGTCTTTTGCATGCCTAGAAAGCGAAATAAATTCTTCTGAAAAGGATGTGAAAATTCACACAACCAAAGTCTGAACGGCTTTAATTAATGTGATCTGCAAATGGGATATGCAAGACAACATCAAGCGGACATTTGTTCGCACTAATTTAGAGGCAGTTTTAACGAATGGTGCCACTATTGAGACAATATCTATATTTCTTCGGTCTAATCTTGATGGAACCTACACTCTTGGTGACAAAATCCAAATAAATCACAGATATTTCTGTAAATCCCCTTCTCATTTTTGTCTCTTTCTTTCTTTCTTTCTTTCTTTCTTTCTTTCTTTCTTATTAAATCCTCTTCTCATTTTTGTCTCTTTCTTTCTTTCTTGCTTTCTTTCTTTCTTTCTTTCTTTCTTTTTAAATCCCCTTATCATTTTTGTCTCTTTCTTTCTTTCTTTCTTTCTTTCTTTCTTTTTAAATCCCCTCCTCATTTTTGTCTCTTTCTTTCTTTCTTTTTAAATCCCCTTCTCATTTTTTCTTTCTTTCTTTCTTTCTTTCTTTCTTTCTTTTTAAATCCTCTTCTCATCTTTGTCAGTTCTTTCTTTCTTTCTTTCTTTGTTTTCCATCAAATCTCCTTCTTATTTTCTTTCTTTCTTTTTTCTTTCTTTCTTTCTTTCTTTCTTTCTTTCTTATTAAATCTCCTTCTCATTTTTGTCACTTTCTTTCTTTCTTTCTTTCTTTCTTTTTAAATCACCTTCTCATCTTTGTCAGTCCTTTCTTTCTTTCTTTCTTTCTTTCTTTCTTTCTTTCTTTCTTTGTTTTCCATCAAATCTCCTTCTCATTTTCTTTCTTTCTTTTTTCTTTCTTTCTTTCTTTCTTTCTTATTAAATCTCCTTCTCATTTTTGTCACTTTCTTTCTTTCTTTCTTATTAAATCTCCTTCTCATTTTTCTTTCTTTCTTTCTTTGTTTTCCATCAAATCTCCTTCTCATTTTCTTTCTTTCTTTCTTTCTTTCTTATTAAATCTCCTCATTTTTGTCACTTTCTTTCTTTCTTTCTTTCTTTCTTTCTTATTAAATCTCCTTCTCATTTTTGTCACTTTCTTTCTTTCTTTCTTTTTTATTAAATCTCCTTCTCATTTTTGTCACTTTCTTTCTTTCTTTCTTTCTTTCTTTTTTATTAAATCTCCTTCTCATTTTTGTCACTTTCTTTCTTTCTTTCTTTCTTATTAAATCTCCTTCTCATTTTTGTCACTTTCTTTCTTTCTTTCTTTCTTTCTTTCTTTCTTATTAAATCCCTTCTCATTTTTCTTTCTTTCTTTCTTTCTTTCTTTCTTTCTTTGTTTTCCATCAAATCTCCTTCTCATTTTCTTTCTTTCTTTCTTTCTTTCTTTCTTTCTTTCTTTATTAAATCTCCTTCTCATTTTTGTCACTTTCTTTCTTTCTTTCTTTCTTTCTTTCCATCGTAAACCCATGAGTATAAGATGAATGGAACTTCCACTCGAATGCTGAGAACTATATTTAGTATCTCTTGGAGGCAACTTTTACCGAAAACACAACTCTATGGACCAATTTCTGTTATTTCTACAATGTTGCGTGAAAGAACACTGCTGACGAGCAAAATAAGAACTTGCGAGTGATCTACTGCTATGAATACCTAGCAATACCGCAAGACATGTTGCCCAGTTGATCAACTCTTACGGCATGGGAAGTCACCCTAATGATCTTTCAATTTTAATGATTTAACCATGACGGTTAGTGGGATAAACTTATGAATGCCCGACCGAAGAAAAGAATTAAAAAAGTCTATAAATCACTATATTTATGGGTCCTGAGCGTGACGGTCAACTGCATCAGGCAGCAAGGCTTCTGATTGGGAGGTTGTGAGGAGCATGAAACCACCTCTTAATTGCTGTGGTTCTCAGGTCCACCCTGACCCGGAGTGGTAGCACCTGTTAGGCTCCCAGCTATGGGCAAATAGTTAACCCCCAAACTGGGGTCAAAACACTATGAAAGTATAAAAATACAGATTTATAGAAATATGTGCATAAAAATAGACTTTTATAGAAACAGCTACATTTTTTAAGGAAAAATATTACCAACAATATATTTTTGAAGAAAGAATTATTACCATAACAGATTTTTGAAGAAAAAATTATTCTCAGCCAAACATTTTTGAATACAAAACTAGAAGACATTTTCAGTTTTCTAAAATAAAAAAGAATAAAAACAAAAAGTTTTCATTAAAATCTGACTAAATCAACCTTCTCACTGTAACCAAACATTAAAAAAAATGCCTTTGAAACCCCACCTTTTTGGCATTAAATAACCCACAGAGGTGTTGATATGCCGTTAAACAAAACTCAAACTCAAACTATATTTATCTATTGGACAAACATTGGGTATAGCTAGCACAACAATTTGGAATGTCCTGAAAAGAAAAAAAACTATTGGTGAACTGAGCAGACATAGAAAAGATTGGCTAAGGAAAACAACAGCAATTGATGGCAGAAGCATTATGGGAGCTGCGAGGACCCCACCACAAAATATAAAAAAACAGACAGTGACATCACTTACAGATCTTCACATTGCAGGGGTGATCGTTTCACAATCCACCATACGAAGACGACTTTGAGAACGGAATTATAGAGGCCATACCACAGGATGCCAACCACTCATCAGAATTAAGAATTGGAAGACCATATTAGCCAATTTGCAAGGAAGTACAGAGATGAGCGACAAATGTTCTGAAAGAAAGATTTTTATAGATTGACGAGACCATAATTAATCTCTACCAATGTGATGGAATGATCAAAGTGTGGAGAAAGAAAGAATCTGCTTATGATCCAAAGCATACAAACTCATTTCTGGAATGTGGCACAGCAGTGCGTTGATTTGGGCTTCCATGTCTGCTTCTGAAAAAAGTTCATTTTATATTTATTGAATACTTAACTCATGGTGATAACTGCATAATGAAATCTGAAGTCTACAGAAATATTTTGAATGCCAATTTATAGAGAAATGCATCCAAACTCCTCAAGAGGAAGTTTATCATGCAGTAGGAATATGATCTAAAACATGCTGCCAACACATCAAAGAACTTCATCTGTGGAAAAAGTGGACGGTTTTAGAACGGCCAAGTCAATCACTGGACGTTTTACCCAAAAGAGCATGTATTTCATTTCCTGAAGAGGAAAATGAAAGAATAAACCCTCGAAACAAGAACTAAAAGAAGCTACCTTAAAAGTCTGGAAACGTATCACAAATGAAGAACGCAACTGTTTGCTGATGTCAATGGGTCGCAGGCTTGATGCAGCTATTTCAAGCAAATATTAAAAGTTATTTACTTTAAGACTATCTGTCAGTTGACTTTTGCTTACCTAAAAAGGGGGTGATGTGAGATAAAAGGTGGTATGTCCTAAGCTGTTTAACACATCCAAATGTTAGTATCAGGAAAAAAAAGCTAAAATTCTGAACACTTGTCTCATATTCAATTTTTGAACTTATTCCCAAAGGTCCTCGGTAAAGAACAAAAGCAAATGAATTGGCTTTTCTGTTCAAATACTTTAGAGGGAGCTCACTCTGTCTGTCTGTTTGTCTGTCTCTCTCTCTCTCTCTCTCTCTCTCTCTCTATATATATATATATATATATATATATATATATTATAAACATATACTATTAAATATAAAAGACAATGAATGTCTATTATGTCTAATCATGAGCCGTTCTAAACATCGTATTTTGGATTTAATTTCAGTGGAAAATAAAGACAAAAATTCTCCAACATTTGGATAATTTTTTATTAATTTGTTTCTAAGCTTTCGGCTCACATGAGCCATCTTCAGAGAGGTTATGAAGACGGTAGCACAATAACATCCATCAGCAATGATTTTATTTTGTGTTGACATAAAACCCCACTAGGCAAAGGCAATAGTTACCAAAAATAACAAACGCAGTTCACAAATTTGCAATGCGGTTCTATGACGTCACACCGCGTGATAGCACGAAATGACAACAGAAACATATATTCAAATGCAATGTAATGTGTTATGATCAGATTTAAAGGTGATTTTATTAAGTGTGGGTTGTTTGGATTTAATGTACATGGCCTCCAATATCTGAAGGTTTTTTTTACTGTGTGTATGAGTGAGGATTATTATGTTGCTGACTAAAATCTATCTGATATTACCTACATGTTTATGTTTTTTTCTGAGAAATGCTGCTTAATTGTACTTTGATCAGAAAGGTGACAGGTAAGTCTACGGGAGAGCGTGGTTGTAGTAAAACCAATATATGTAGTGGGTTTAATATTAGTACCAGATATAATTAACATTTGGATAATTTTTATTCTACTGGTTCTAAGAATAATGAGAACCAGTAGAATAAATAAAAAAAATATCAAAATGTTAGACAATTTTTGTTTTTATTTTCACCTCAAATTAAAGCCAAAAAACGATGTTTAGAACGAGTTATAATAGACATTCATTGTCTTTTATATTTAACAGTATATGCTTAGAAAATTATCTGCTGCCTCGATACACTATATATATATATATGTATATATATTCGATTGCTGATACCCGGAGTACGCCTACGAAACATCAATCAACTTAAGTACCTCCACGATTCACTATACCTAATGATTAAAATTATTTTTTTTTATGAAAAATCTTTCTTGAAGCTTTTATTTTAGTTTTTTATTTAATTTCCCTCTAACAGATTAAGTTTAATTTTTCAATAAACAAAAAATTCCTCTATTTTAAAACTAATTTCAATTGACTGGAAGAAGTTTTTTTGAAAAAAAACGATTTCACCTCAATTTTTTACCATCATTTATCACAGTATAATTCTCTTTATTAAAAATATCTTTCAAAAGTAAAAAGTATTTTTCTAAAACTCTATTTGATGAATATTAGAGGATTTAAAGTTTAATTAATATGATTTAAAACAAATATTATTTGTTTTAAGTTTAAATATTGCAAAAATACAATTTGTAACGTGGCGGCAGTTGTTTATTTGTGGTGGTGACATGTTGACAGCTTTAATGACAGATGGAGGTTTATCTACGTTGTATGCATCCATAAAAAATTGAAGAATATAACGCGATCATGTTTTATATAATTTTAAGTACTAAGTAATCTTTAAAAATTTCGGAAAATATTCTCTGTAATCTACTATTTATTCAATTTTAGATACGTTGGCTTTAAATTTACTATAGTTAATGCTCTTATTTACTGATAATATCGTGTATGAACATCCATATCTATAAAAATCGGCACGTTTACACACATACAAAAAAGTCCAAAATTTATTTTAAAATAATCATGGAATTTGAATTGCAATAAGCTTTTTCAGTCATTAAATATAGATTTTACTTTTTTTTTTAATCATTTCACCCCGAGCAAGGCAGAAATGCCACTGATGAGCGGGGGGCTACATAACTGTAAAAAGATTAATTAGAAAAGAGTGAGGAGTACAAACTAGTTAGAAAGGAACAATAGAAAGCAGGTGCGATGACAGATACATAGGTGGAGAGAAAGGGAAGGTTATACAGGGGTGGGGAGAGAGCTAGAGTCCAGTGGTTAATAGATGAGTATTGACATTGCATTTAAATTTCTGGAGGTTGTAGCCGTCAGGAAAGCAAGAATATGGGAGCGAGTTCCACAGGCGGGAAGTGCGAGAGAAGAAACTGCAGGAGTAGAATTGTCGTCTGCATTTGGCTAACCTGACTGTGAATGGGTGGGACCCAGTTGCCAGTCTGGTTGCACGAGTAAATACCTGTTGAGGAGGCACCAGTGACTTAAGTTCGTCCGAGCAGAAGTCATGAAAGTATTTATAGAACAGACAAAGGGAGACCACATTTCGACGGTGGGGAAGTGGCTGCAGTCGAGCCGCCAGATCAGTACCTATCACATTACAGACTCTCCAGGAACACTGAGGAGAACGGCAGAGGCGCCTGACCATAAATGGAAGCAGTACTCCATGCACGGATGGATGGTTGACTTGTATATATGCAGGATGGATTCAGGCGGAAAAAACATCCTGGATCGACAAAGTGACCCAACCTTCTTAGCAGCAGATTTAGCCATGGATTCAATATAGTGGTTCCATTTGAGGTCTGAGGACAGGGTAAGTCCGAGGAGGCGTAGTGTGTTGTTCTCAGGGAGAATCGCTTGGTCCATGCTTATGGGAGGCAGGAGAGGTTGCCTGTGATGGTTGACAGACAACAGCTTGTCTTAGACGCATTGAAGTTGACAGGCCACTTCTTGCCCCAATTCACCACAGAGTGTAGATCCCGTTCAAGGTCAGCAGCGAGATTATATCTGTCCGTCACGAAACAAACAACCTGGATCGACCTAGTGACCCAACCTTCTTAGCAGTAGATTAAGCTAACACTATCATCTAACTGTTGGACCATTGAAACAGAATTTTAAAAGCTTTATGATTTATTGTAATTAAAATTTTAAAAAAATAAAAACAATTCTTGTAAAAATACGTTATTCATTGAGAATTTTTTTTTCTTAAAACAATTGTGTCTTTAATTTGTTTTATAATTAAAAGTAATTAATATGTTTTTCTAATTGAATAATGTGTTAGTTTTAGTTTTATTTTACAATTCAGAGCAGATTTTCCGTCAGTGGTTGCTCCGTTTTACAAAAAGAAATTGATGATTTTAATACTCTAAAGACTTCCGCTTTTAACTAATTTGTAACATTAAGAATTACAAAATTGAATTTCTCGAATTTACACGAAATTAAATAATTAAACTCATCAGATGTAAATGTGTGTGTGTTTGTTTGTTTGATATCATGATTCTTCTTCTATGTGCCTTGTCCCCTCAGGACGTAGGCGATCATGGCTTTCCACATCTCCCTATCCCTGGTGGCTCTGAGCACGCCTTCTCCTGTTACACCATGCAACCCTCGTTCCATCATCCACCTGATTAGGTCCTTCAAATATGTTATCCGTTGCCTTCCACTGTCTGTTTTTCCCACTATCTAGCCTGTTAGTATCAGGTTCTCCAAGCCCTCCTTCCTCATTGCATGTCCCAGGAACTTCAGCTGTCTCTTCCTGATGCTTAGTATTAATTTTCTTTTTTTTCCCATCATTTCTAGGACCTCATCATTGCTCACATGCTCGATCCATGATATTCGCAGTATTCTTCTGTAGAACTACATTTCAGTTGCTTCAAGTTTTCCCTTCATCTTTGATGATATTGTTTAACATTCACTGCCATATTGAAGAATGGACAGCACATAGCAATCCAATCCTCTCTTCTTTGTTTCTAGCGAAATTGTCCTGTTTCTTAATACTCTACTCAACTCCTGGAATGCATCCTTGTGCTTCTGGATCTCAGGAATATAAATGTATAGAAACTGCTGTGACCAAAAAGTGAGGGGTCAGTTTATATATTGATTGTAATATGAAATTGATCTCCCACTTTATATCCATCATGCTTCTGTAGAACCACATTTCAGTTGCTTCAAGTTTTTCCTTCATCTTTGATGATATTGTTTAACATTCACTGCCATATTGAAGAACCGACATCACATAGTAATCCAGTACTCTCTTCCTTGTTTCTAGTGAAATTGTCCTGTTTCTTAATAACTGAAGTGCGTAAATTAATAAAATGTAAACAAGCTTTAATTTCTGAATGGATGTTAGCATTTTCGTCTTAAAAGAAAAAAAGTGAAAAGCTTTTAATTGTTATAACATTTGTTGTATTCGTATGCAAGTCTTCGCCATATAAATAGCATTTGATACAGCTGCAGGATAGACTCATCCTGACCTTTTGGTTGGAATTGATATTCACTGAATAATTGTCCAAACTTCGGGGGTTTTTTTCCCCCCAAAGTATTATCTCTCCTTCGGGAGGACGCTGGTTTTACTGCCCAGGGACTGAGGCGTACTCCTGCGTGGTGTGACCGATAGACCCACTTTAAACATCGACCTTGTGTCATACCCTGTAGATACTACTAATCCTGACCTGAAAGACTAAACTACTAGTGAAATAGTAGTGAATATTTCTAACTAATTTTAGTTTACGGCAATATTTTTCCGAGTTGCTTAAAAAAAAGCGAACGTGAAAGTCCTATTATTTTGTCCATTTAAGTGTGCAATGGATATCGACACGGAACGACAAACTGGAGAGCCGAGTTCAAATTCCAGTTGAATTCCTTGCGTTCACTTACGCACAAATATCCTTGGGAAAGTTATTAATCCGTCTCTTCTCTTCAGTTATGTGTTAAATAACAAGACAGATTGGCTTCTATAGCCTTGGCTGGCAGCTAGTCTACCACAGAAAGCAATAGCAACCTACTGTGTGATAACCTTCCGCCAAGTCAGTCATGTCTCTTTCGAAACATGATCGCCCAAGCGTGTATCACGTATGACATTTAACTGACTGACTGAATATTATAGTTGGCGAAATAAGTAAACCTTGTACTGGTCATAAAGTGGGGGATTGATTTTCTATTGTTATGAAGTATTAAACTCATCCCCCACTAATTATTACTTGTTAATATAATAATAAAATCCGTCTCTTCTCCCGTCAACCATTGGTTAAATAGCAGGACATACTGGGTTCTATAGCCTTGGCTGGCAAGCACTCTACCGCAGAAAGCAATAGCAACCTACAACCTGGATGATCTTCAGTCAGTCATGTCTCTTTTGAGACATGATCGCCCAAGCGTGTATTCCGTATGGCACGTAACTGACTGACTGAAGTGAGCGATTACACTCAACTGCATCCAATCGTCTCATGTACGCTCACAACTTGTCTGCCAGAAAACGTTTTTCATCTTGTCATCTCTATTTTTTCCAAGGAGTTTTTTCCCCCCAAGCAGTACCACTTCTTCGGGAGGACGCTGGTTTTACTTCCCAGGGACTGTGTGGTGTAGCCGATAGACCCACTTTAAACATCGACGTTGTGTCATATCCTGTAGATACCACTAACCCTGACCTGAAAGACTAAACTGCTAGAGAAATAGTAGTGAATATTTCTAATTTTAGTTTACGGCAATATTTTTCCAAGTTGCTTAAAAAAAAAAGCGAACGTGAAATTCGTATTATTTTGTCCATTTTGTTCGATTACAGTCAACCGCACCCCGATCGTCTCCCATACGCTCTCAAATTGTCTGCTAGAAAACGTTTTTCAACATCTCATCTTTTCTCTTTGTTTTTATTTCAGTCGGTATATTAATGATGCTACTGAAAAATTACAACTGCTTAAAACTAAAATTATCCTACAAAAGAGCACGACCCGCTTCGTAAGTATCTATTTGTATTGTTACGTATTAAGTTATAACAAGAAAAACAAATTAATCGACCAAAACTCATAACTAAACCACAGACAAATATTTAATTTACAAAAAAAACACCCAATAAAATATTTACAAATATACAATTTTTGTTGCAATCAAAACAAGAAACAAGTTTACTACTGGCGAGTGTTACGAGGAGAGAAGGGGAAGGTGAGATGTCAAATATCTTTACCCAGTTAAGCTAGCGAAGTACTTTAGGTGCTATACTTTTTGGAAATCCTAAAATGTGTATATAAAGAATAAATTGTAGTTTGGTCAATGAAAGAGTCAAAAATTTCTATTTGCCCATATAGTTCCATGAGATTCTCTTTCAGTTTTTAATTGATCGGCAACTTTTCTTAGAGATTCTTTCGGCTGGATATAAAAATCCTTTAATCAAAGCCGGAGTTGATAATGTCTGCAAATCTTTTTAACAACTGACTACTCTCTTCCCAACACCTATTTTTATAGGGGCTAACACCTAATTTGCATATTTCTAGAATCATTTAGAATTCTCTAGATTTTACTGGAATATTCTACAATCTTCCAAAACATTCTATTCCTAAGTTCTCTATTTAACAACTACTTCATGAATTAAAACGTTTTGGTAATAACAAGTAGGACTCAACAGAATCCCTTACTATAACTTTTTAAACATTATAAATATTACTTTTTATATAAATGCATCCTCGTAACGGTGTTTATTTTATGTCTCGAGAGATTTTACAATTACTACTCACATTGTAGCAAATAACCCTCTTTCCTCTGTATTCCATTAGTGTGAAGTTCCACTCGCACTGCTTCCTCCATCTGCTCTGTGTAACCGTCTAACAAGAGGATGCTTTCCCTGATCACTACAATCTTAACCTGTTCAAATCTAGAGTTAACCGTCATCTTTACCATCTTTTTCAACCTACCAATTTATCGGATCTATAGCTGCATTTACTGCTAGGAAGGTAGAGCCCATGTGTCGAGCCAAAAGGTTTTTCTCGTCAGAATCCATCTTGCACATTAATAAATCTACCATTCGTCTGTTAATTGAATACTCTTGTCATATCTGATCAGGGACTCCTGCTATTCATCTCGAGGTTCTTAACAAAACCCAAAAAGAATCTGCAATGTAATAGATCCTCATATGGCATCTCGACTTCAGTTGCATTCTCACCGACGCGGCTTTTCTCTGTTTGTTTTTTGTTTGTTTTTTATGCAAATATTTTCATGGCAATTTTTCATGGCAATTTCGATATCAAGTACTTTACGACAAAAAACCTGCTTGTCAAAATATCTTTTTAATAGTAAACCACTGGAAAAGCAACAATGTTCGTATTAAGCATCATCAGATCTCAACACTATATATATATATATATATATATATATAACTTTGTTCTGAATATAAAGTCAGTTTTGGAATATAACATAAGACCTCAATGCATGTAATACGAAACACAAACTATTGGGTCTGAAGTTCAATATCGATCTCAAATAGAACTCAACCATACTATATTTCTAAAGAAGCTAGACGAAATGGTAGGGCCTTTTATAGTGTGTGTGTGTGTGTGTGTGTGTGTGTGTGTGTGTGTAACGATCGGTACCCACAGAAACCACAAATTGCTCTAAAAAGAAGAGACGTCATACTTATCCCAAACCCGAGGAACCTTTCGGCCAACGCTTTTCAAGGGCTTCGTTGGCAAAATTATGAATAGGGCTTGAACGAAGACAGTATCAAAAGGGGAATTACTCACAGTAATTCACTGAATTCCACTTTCTCCCAGGACTGAAAAACAGCCCAGCATGAATAAAAAAGGCCCTAAGCAATAAAAACGAACTTTTCCACAAGAATGTTTATATTATTAAGAAGAAAGATTAAAGTAATTTTTAATTGCTTTTTAAATTTTTTTTAATTCCTTCTAACACGTTTGAAATTTTAGTAAAAATCTTGTTTTGATTTTAGTTAGCAGGTAACCAAATCGTTACGAGAGTTTACAATGAAAAACGTAATTTTACATCACTCAGTTTTTTTCCTGTGACAAATATATTATTTTTGAAATTCTTGAAAAAATCAAATAATTGTCGGATTTTAATAAAATTTTCAGGACGTATTCAGAAACGAATTAAATTATTTTTTAAATTATTATTTTTTTAAAAATCTTAGTAAAAAGCTTTTTATTTGTTATCCCAACTCCACGTAAATTCACGAATTTTTTAGAAATTAAATTTTGATGGAAAATTGGTTTTATTAAGTAAACGCAGGACTCAATGGAGATTGTAAACCATCTATTATTTTTTTGGAAAAATTTCGCCTTTATCTCTGAGAATCTGCTCTCAATAATAAAATAAAAGATGCAATATAACTATGATGTTATTTAATTTGATAAGCTTTTAATTGCTTGAATAAATAATAAAAATTAAGGAAAGTATAGTCTGAAGAAAATAAAATTTCGATTAATAATGAAATTTTAAAAGAATTGTTTTCATTTTTTTTAAATTATAATAATTTATAAAGTTTCAAAAATATTTTGAAAATACTTCAAAGATTTGTTGCTGTTAGCTTAAAAACTTAACGAAGATTATATTTACTAAGCGAAAATTAAAAACAAAACAAGGCACTATCATGGTATAAAAACGCATTTCTATATAAAAAAAAATTACCAACAATACATATTTATAGTAAAATTACCAACAAAACTTATTAGGTTACACTCTCTCTCTCTCTCTCTCTCTCTCTCTCTCTCTCTCTTCTTTTTCAAATCACTCCTGTGGAATTAAATTTACAACCCCCCTCACATTTTAATGTTTTTCATTAAAGTTTATTTTTAAACGAATTCCACTTTTGATATTGTCATCGTTCTAGCCATATTCATAATTTTGCCAACGAAGCCCTTGAAAAGTGTTGGCCGAAAGGTTCCTCGGGTTTCGGATAAGTATGACGTCTCTTCTTTTTAGAGCAATTTGTGATTTCTGTGGGTACCGATCGTTATTCACACACACACACACACACACACACACACACACACACACACACACACATATATATATATATATATATATATATATATATATATATATATATAATCTAAACTTATTTATAAATGGAAATGTGTGTCTGCCTGTGTGTGTGTGTGTGTGTGTGTGTGTGTCCGTTACCTATAGACTCCGAAACGGCTGAACCGATTTTCTTGGAAATTTACACAATTGTACTATAAGCGTCTGCGAGTGTTCTTAGCTAGATTTTGTGTCGAGGTACCCCCGATAAATATCGAAAATCGATAATCGAAAAAATCGGGTTATAGAAGGAGTGGACCGATTTTAATCACATTTGATACACTCATAGACAAAGACATAAGAAACGATATTCAGAAGTTTCAAGGTTGCAGTTCTTACAATAGTACATAAAATCGATAATATATATATATATATATATATATATATATATATATATATATAAGGCAAGATGTTTGTGTGTGCGTCTGTTTATCTGCCTGTATGTCTGTATTTTTTCAGCCCTTTTATTTCAGTTTTTGCTTCGGATTTGGCTCTAAGTAGGTATAATTGTAGTTCTTAGTCTCAGCCATGATACCATTTACTCAGAGAACTTTTTTAGCCTTCAAAATTCAGTTTACGACGAAAAACACTTATTTGATATCGATACCAGGAAATCAAAATTTGACTTACATCCATTCATTTTTCTTTCAGTCTACGGTTTCACTTTAACTGGAAACAACTATTGCTTTTTAGTCTTTCGTGCCAACATCCAAAGAGTCTGAGCTCCAGGACCATGGATTAGTTTTAAAGCTTTCATTACTCCCGAGCAACGCCGGGCTATACTGCTAGTATATATATATATATATATATATATATATATATATATATAACGTACTATTTACCCACTGAAATTCTGCTCTTTTTCTAATTCTGAGTATAAATGTTCTTTTTGTTACCATTTTTTAAAAATTCCTTGTTGCGTACTCACTTCGTCGATGGAATTCTCAGTATCATTCCACAGAACCACATTTCTACTGCCGCGTGATTTTCCCCCGTCCTAAGAAAAATTGTCCAACATTCACTACCATATAAGAGGATGGATATTACGTAGCCATCCACCACTCTTTTCGTTGTTTCGAACAAAACAATTCCAGGTTCTCAGCTGAACTTTCGGAACACTTCTTTCGCTCGTCAAATGCGTGTTCTGATCTCGGTGTCGTATTTTCCATATTCTGTTGAAAACGCTTCCCAGCTGTTTAAATCTCTCCGCCTGCTTGATGTTTATATCTCCAATTCGTAACGTGGGCATCTTGGGATTTTTTACCCTTGCAGGTGATCATAATTTCTGTTTTGCAATTGATGCTTTGCCCTTTCTTGTTCGATTTGTTTAACCATCCTGTCTCGGAGGTCCTGTAGTTTCTTTTCAGAGTCGGTCATTAACATAGTATCACCTGCGTATCTTGTATTGATAACATTACGCCCATCGGTAATAAATCCCGGTAGGCTCTCTACATTTCTCGCTGTAAAGGTGAAATAGATCTGGGGAGAAGACATATCCTTGTCTCACAGCCTTATCTATTTTTGTATAGTTACGCAATACATTTCCTATCCTGGCTTGCTCCCAGTATAAAATCTACATTATTCTAACACCCTTTCCAAGACAATCGAGTTTTCCTAGAAGTTCAAATAGATTTTTTTTTTTTTTTTTTTTTTATAAGCGTTTCACCCCGAGCAAGGCATGTCACTGCCACTACTGTGCAGGGGGCTACGTAGAGTGGAAAAAGGATGATTAAATATAGGAAATGTCAGAGGGTGGGTGATAGGCGGGTAGGGATACCGAGAATGGTTAAATATAGGAAATGCCAGAGGGTGGGTGATAGGCGGGTAGGGATACCGAGAATGATTAAATATAGGAAATGTCAGAGGGTGGGTGATAGACGGGTAGGGATACCAGTGGTTAAATATGGAAATGTCAGAGGGTGGGTGGGATAGGCGGGTAGGGATACCGAGAATGGTTAAATATAGGAAATGTCAGAGGGTTGGTGATAGGAGGGTAGGGATACCGAGAATGGTTAAATATAGGAAATGCCAGAGGGTGGGTGATAGGCGGGTAGGGATACCGAGAATGATTAAATATAGGAAATGTCAGAGGGTGGGTGATAGGCGGGTAGGGATACCGAGAATGATTAAATATAGGAAATGTCAGAGGGTGGGTGATAGGCGGGTAGGGATACCGAGAATGGTTAAATATAGGAAATGTCAGAGGGTGGGTGATAGGCGGGTAAGGATACCGAGAATGGTTAAATATAGGAAATGTCAGAGGGTGGGTGATAGGCGGGTAGGGATACCGAGAATGCTTAAATATAGGAAATGTCAGAGGGTGGGTGATAGGCGGGTAGGGATACCGAGAATGGTTAAATATAGGAAATGTCAGAGGGTGGGTGATAGGCGGGTAGGGATACCGAGAATGATTAAATATAGGAAATGTCAGAGGGTGGGTGATAGACGGGTAGGGATACCGAGAATGGTTAAATATAGGAAATGCCAGAGGGTGGGTGATAGGCGGGTAGGGATACCGAGAATGCTTAAATATAGGAAATATCAGAGGGTTGGTGATAGGCGGGTAGGGATACCGAGAATGGTTAAATATAGGAAATGCCAGAGGGTGGGTGATAGGCGGGTAGGGATACCGAGAATGATTAAATATAGGAAATGTCAGAGGGTGGGTGATAGGCGGGTAGGGATACCGAGAATGGTTAAATATAGGAAATGTCAGAGGGTGGGTGATAGGCGGGTAGGGATACCGAGAATGCTTAAATATAGGAAATGTCAGAGGGTGGGTGATAGGCGGGTAAGGATACCGAGAATGAGGGTTGGGTAGATGAGAGTGTTCTGAGAATAATTGGGAGTTAGTGTGATAGGAGGTGTCTATTGACCCTACATTTAAACACCTGGAGATTGTAACTGTCGGGAAAGCAGAGTTGTGGAAGGGAGTTCCACAGGCGGGAAGCGCGAGAAAAGAAGCTGTTGGATTAGAATTTACGGTTACATCTTATTTGTTTAACTGTAAAAGGGTGGGACCTAGTTGCTAATCTAGTATCTCGTGTAAATTCGTGCTTAGGCGACACCAGTGATCTAAGCTCATCGGAGCAGTAGCCATGAAAGTACTTCCCTTGTAAAATGTTTTTGCGTGATTGATAACACACAAATGCACATTTTGTTTTTCATAATCGTATCGCCTCAAGCAAGGCAGTTTACTGCCACTACTGTGCAGAGTATTACATAGGAGGAAAGTTATGAGAAAGAGTGACAGGTTATAGGGAGTGTTAGGAAGTAGGTAAGAGAAAGATGAGAATACTAATGAAAGTGGTGTGGACGGAGAAAGGAGCATGAGAGAGAGGATGCAGGTTAGTGAGATAGGAGATGACTATTGACTTTACATTTAAATTATTTGAGATTGTAGCTGTCAGGGAAGCAAGTAAACGGAAGGGATTTCCACAAGCGGGAAGTGAGAGAAAAGAAGCTACTGGAGTAGAATTTGCGTTTACATTTTATTGGTCTCACAGTAAAAGGGTAGGACCTAGTTGCTAATCTTGTGGCTCGAGTAAATTCATATATAGGGGGCACCAGGAAGTTAATTTAATCGGAACCATCCTTCTGCATTTGTGTTGTTCTCTCTTGGATGTCATTCTCATCATGAATATATAGAGAAACATATTGTTTATTCAGTCTCGAACTTAATACCGACGAGTGAATGTGGGGCTTTGAGGACTTTCTCTAGGAGTGGATCTCCTTCTCGCGATGATGGGAGGGTGGCACTACCATTCTGATCCTGAATAACATATTTATGTTTTGGTGGTAACTAGGCCTAAAATATATGGGGTGAGGGGCATTGCGCACTTGATTTATCAACCAGTCGTCTTAAATGTATTTTTTCTTCCAGAGCTGAAGACACCGCCTGTTATTCGGATCAGGGTAAGTCTATTTATTTTTTCGTTTATTCTTCTGTTCGCTACATCTCTTCGGAAGATGGCGATCATGGCTCTCCACAATTTCCTGTCCTTTGTAGCTCTTAATAATTTTTTTCCTTTTGTTATCTCTCTTAAACCCTAATCATTTATTTAAGGTCGTTCATCTCATTCTATGTGCCGTCTCCATTCTGTACGTAGGTGATAATGGCTCTTCACAATTTCCTTAATTTATAGCTCTTAATAAATTTTGTCGTTTTATTTTCTCTCCTAGAACTTGCTTCGACATTCATTTGCTAAAGCTCACTAGGTAGGTCATGCGTCGTTTTCCTGTCTCTCTTGCCTTTAATCTGTCCTGTAAGTATCAGATTTTCCAAGCTCTTCTTCTTCATTATATACTTCGAAAAGTAAAATTATTGATCTCATCATTTTTATGTCCGGCTTTTGGAAATTAATGTAAGAATCAATCAAACCTTTGTTTATGCATCTCCTTGTTTGTGTATGTTTTTGTATGCATCAATGTTTCTTTAATCAAGTGTGTCTATATTTGCTGTGGAGTTATTTTCGCAGTGGAGGCTAGAATTTGTGCTAAAATCGGCCCTAATAAGTTCGACGTAAAAGAAAGTTCCGAACTTGATATAATATGTATTACGCAGTGTAATCTTGCCAGGTCGCTGACTACTTTCGTATTCGACTAACTGTCGATTACTATCGTCAAACATCGACTGACCCCCGTTCCTCTTACTACTCCTACTTAAATTAGGTGGGAGATTTTATTCACTATAGAATAGGTGTGTTTTACCATAACAATATTCATGAGTGTAGATGAGAAAGAGAGAGAGAGAGAGAGAGAGCATGGCTTTTGCATAACCCTGTGTGTGTTTGTTCTCTCTCTCTCTTTCTGTGTGTGTGTGTGTGTGTGTGTGTGTGTGTGTGTGTGTAGCAGTATATCAACATTTTCATGGGTTATTTAATGCTATCTTACAGCGAACCAGAACTGTCTGCGGATGACTATATATATATATATATATATATTCAAAAATTATAACATGGATATGTTATAATATCACTACAAAAGTAGCTATTTTGTTTCGACACTTCTTGTGTCTTTTCCAGTGATATGGTTTATTTCAAATTGTATGGCTTTAAAAGGTTAAAAACAAGCAAAACCCCTTTGATCAGGGAGGCATTGTTGTATGTACAATGTGGACCAATCAGAGTAAAGCAACTTCTAATTTGGAGAGTATGTGAGCAGACTTAAAAATGATTTGGGGGGGGGCATTAGTATTAATATTTGATTAAATTGAGATCAGCATTATTAATTAACTATTAGATCTACTTTATTATGATTGCGAAATTTTAAAAAATGTTCTAAGTTCAACAATTTATTAGATTTAGAAAGTTATTCATATATTACACAATGAAGAGACAGAACGCACACATAGATAAACCTACAAACATCCACACATGGAAAAATAGACGAGTATATTCACAAACACTGGCAAACAGACACATATACAGATTAGTATACCCACACATATATACATGCATAAATTACAAAATTTTGCTTTTATCGACTTGTCAATTTGTCTGTTAAATTTAAGCTCTATTTGTACACAGACTGAATTGCCACATATTGGATACGGTCAGGGCGAATTCGTAACGTGACCAGCCTTGAATGAATGAGGTCGGGACAGACACAA
>JBBBDQ010001336.1:510000-717500 GCA_037127315.1 Ascarosepion bandense
TGTTGGCATAAAACTCCGCTTGGCAACGGCAATAGTTACCAAAAATAATAAACGCAGTTCTTAAGTTTGCGATGCGGTTTTATGACGTCACACCGCGGGATAGCGCGAAATGACAACAAAACCATCTAGTCAAATGTAATGTAATATGTTATTTCCTGTTTTAAAGTTGATTTTATTGAGTGTTGGTTGTTTTGATTTGATGTACATGGCCTCCAATATCTGCAGGTTCCTCTTACTGTGTGTATGAGTAAGGATCACCGTATTGTTGACCAAAATCTGTCTGATATTACGTACATGTTTATGTTTTTCAGAGAAATGTTGTTTAATAGTACTCTGATCATATATATATATATATATTATTAAACAGAAACTAAAAATCCTCGAAGCACTCTACATTAAACAATTTAAACCTGGTTTGAATACAATCAATTTCGATATTTCCAATAACGTACTCAAATGTCTGTAATCAGACCAGGGACCACAACACCACTATTTTGTCACTATCTTCGGCCATCCGCCACGGTAGGGATGGACTTATATTTTCAATTCAATTATCTTTATTGTTAATAGCTTAAATGTTCTATGTTTACTGTGTGTTAATATTTACTCTTTGATAATGGCTTATGTGAGCCGAAAGCTTAGACCCGATAAAAAATTCAACAAATACTGTGATTTTTTGTTGTCTTTCAACGACATCACCATCAAGTATATCAGACGGTATGAACGGATCCTACACAAAATTAATAGACAAAACTTGTCTATATTATTCAATGAAACCTGCATTAATGAAAAAATGCTGCCAAAATACACACTATATATATATATATATATATATATATATATATATATATACAAAAAAATCTAAAGCGAACCAAAACCTACCGCGGTAGGTTTTGGCTCGCTTTAGATTTTTTTGTGTGTCTTTGCTCTACTTTTGTATATCTTTTGTACTTTGTATCGAGCACTTTTTCTTGTGGTTGGTTCCGTTTGGGTTTTTTTTTCTTTACTGCGGAGTATTGAATGTTTTGTTCTTGTTCCGCGGATTTCTTTTTTTTCTCCCCATTTATCCGACGCCTCAGTGCACCAGATTGTAACGGAATTAGTTTCTGTTTGTTAGTGGTTTTTTGAAGGTTTATCTTAGTATAAATTTACGGCCTACATACTTACAGAGTCTATTTAGTTATTATTTTGATTTATATATATATATATATATATATATATATATATATATATATATGCGCAACGGTCTTTGTTATAAGAGGGAGGATTACAGTTCGATTTTCATTGTTTTGACTCTAAAAGAAATCATCTAATGACTTTTTTCTTATTCTTAATATCATAGAGTGGAAAACCATAGAAGACGAATTCCAATCCATAGACAGCATCCTGATGAATATGGAACAAAGTGGCTCAAAAATTGACTATAATTTCGGCGAGAATTACTCAGAAATGATTTTGATAAGAAAATGCAACAGAAAAAATTATTACAATTTTTTGAAATTTTTAAGGAGTAACAAATACCGCGCGGTAAGTGGAACTGTTTTTTAAAAATCATTTTACCACCCACGGCCGACCATCACCGCCCTGCCCTCAAGCATTACTGTTGGGCTATTAAGACTCAATGGGTTATTGAGGGTTAAGGAAACTGACAAAATATTTGTTAGCTTCCAAAAACGAAGCCGCTCTTCATTAACCACCTACAAAGAAACTTCCCTGCCTTCCATCCGTATGGATGACGCTAGTCTCCCAGAAACCAACACACTGCGCCTCCTTGGCCTCACTTTCTCAACGGACATCATCGAATTGAACGACTACATCGAACCGATATCTCCATCTACTGCGAAGAAGGTTGGGTCACTGAGTCGGGCCAGGAAATTATTTCTCGTCAGAATCCATTTGCCACATTTATAAATCTAACATTCATCCATGCATTAAATTCTGTTGCCATACCTGGTCGGGTGCTCCTGCTTTTCATCTTCTGGTTATCAACAAAATCCAAAAGAGGATCTGCAATTTTATTCCGCGATAACTTTTTTAGAATCCAAAATTTTTGTAGATGATGTATTATTTCCTGCACTACTAACACTTTGGATGTGCGCTGTGGTGCAGTGGATATCGGCTCGAAACGAGAAATCGGGGAGCCGAGTTCGAATTCCAGTTGAATCCATTGTATTCACTTACGCACAAATACCCTTGGGAAAGGTATTAATCCGTCTCTTTCCTCCAGTTATGGTTTAAATAGCAGGACAGATTGGGTTCTATAGCCTTGGCTGGCAACCAATCTACCGCAGAAAGCAATGGCAACCTACTGCGGGATAATCTTCTACCCAGTCAGTCATGTCTCTTTCGAGACATGATCGCCCAATGCAGACCACAATTCTACTCCTGCAGCTTCTTTTCCCGCACTTCCCGCCTGTGGAACTCGCTTCCTTATTCTTGCTTTCCTGACGGCTACAACCTCCAGGAATTTAAATGCAAGGTCAATTCTCATCTCTTAACTACTTGACCCTACTTCTTTCCACACTGTCCTGTAGATCTTTCCTTTCTCTCCACCTTCGCAACTGTCATCACACCTGTATTACCATCCTTCTCTTGCTCCTTTCTAACTGGTTCGTCCTTCTCCTCATTCTCCTCTAATCCTTTTACTCTTATGTAGCCCCCTGCACATCACCTTGCTCGGGGTGATATGATTAATATATATATATATATATATATATATGATTATATATATATTAATATATATATATATATATATATATATATATATATGATTATATATGATTAATATATATATATATGATTATATATGATTAATATATATATATATATATATATATATATATGATTATATATGATTAATATATATATATATGATTATATATGATTAATATATATATATATATGATTCATATATATATATATATATATATATATATATATATGATTATATATGATTAATATATATATATATATGATTCATATATATATATATATATATATATATATGATTATATATGATTAATATATATATATATATATATGATTCATATATATATAACTTTTGGAGATTGTAGTTCTAAGGAAAGCAAGGAAGTAGAATGGATTTCCACAAACTGGAGGTGCGTGAAAAAAATTCGTGTAGAAGAGGCGGTTATATTTAACTATTTCTAAGATAAAAGAGTGGGACCTAGATGCCAATCTAGTAGCACGAGTAAATACACGTGATCGGGGGGGGGCACCAAGAAAAAGTGCTCAGCAGAGCAGTTGCTAAGAAAATGCTTATAAAAAGACAGAGGGAAGCCACGTTACCTCGGTGAGAAAGTAAGAAAGTAACTGGCAATTCATGATCGATTATAGTGCTGATCCATTTTGAGATTTTGTCGAGAACCTCAAGATGAATAGCAGGAGCACCCGACCAAATTATTCAATGCGCGGACGACTGCCCAGCCAGTCATGCCTCTTTCGAGACGTGATAGCCCAAAGCGTGTATCACGTATGGCACTTGACTGACTAATGTCGACCGCCCCTACCCAACTTTTCAGTTGGCCTTGCGTCGCATTTGTTGCAGAAATACAGCAATAAATCATAATTTTCTTTATGGGGTGAACTTACAAACATATTTTATTTTAGTTTGAATATTCTTTCATATTTCGTTTTCGGGTTTATCTCCTCCTCCCTCATTTCATCTATTGACTTTAATGTAGTTTTGTACGAAAACAGTAAAATAAAATAAAAATATAAATAAATGAAAATTTGGTATTTATAAAAAAATTATCTCATGGGTGTTTTGTAGGGTTCCTGTGAATATGTGGTATTGTGATATACACTACAGGCCATGATTATTAGGCTACCCCAACTTTTAAAGTAAGATGATGTATTTCATACTATTTTTAGTATTTATAGCCAAGTGGACAATTCTAAATGAAAATAGAAAGGTTCTTTTGTTATTATTACTTTGTAAAATTTTACAAGGCAAATAGCGACAATTTACCCATCGCACCCTGTAGATTGAAACTACGTATTTCATACTATTTTTAGTATTTATTGCCAAGTGGATAATTCTAAATGAAAATAGAATGGTTCTTTTGTTATCATTACTTTCCAAAATTGTACAAGGCAGCCAGAAAGCCTTTGCTTCGGCTAGCTAATAAGAAGAAGAGACTAGCATGGGGAAGGGAGCGCAAAAACTGGACACCAGATCAGTTCATTTGATGCACATATTGTGCAGTATTAAAAAAAGAACTATTCTATTTTCATTTAGAATTATTCACTTGGTAATAAATACTAAACATAGTATGAAATACATCGTTTCTTTAAAAAAAAAACTGGGGTGACCTAATAATTATGGTCGGTAGTGTATATATATGTGCAAAATGAATTCTGACGAGAAAAACTTCACTGCTCGACACAGTGAACCAACTTTACTAGCAGTAGATGCAGCTATGGATTCGATATATTTATTTCATTTGAGATTATTTGAAAGGAGACTAGTGTAATCTATTCTGATGGTAGGCAAGAATGTTTCTCTATGGTGGTTAAAGGAGAGCAGCTTTGTTTTGGAGGCATTAAAATTTACAAGCCATTTCCTACCTCATTCAACCACAGATTGGAGGTCATTTTGAAGGGCAGCAGCCAGGTTTACTTTGTCAGGAGAAAAAAGCTTGTAAGAATAGTTACCATCAAAATAATTGTAAAAAAGACAAAAGGAAGCCACATCACATCAGTGAGACAGTAATTGAAGGCAGGCTGCCAAGTCAGGATCAATTATATTGCAGATCCTCCTTTGGATCTTGTCAAGAAACCCAAGCTGAATAGCAAAAGCACACAACCAGATATGGTAGCAGCATTCAATGCAAGGATGAATGGTAGATTTATAAATGTGCAAAATGGATTCTGATAAGAAAAGTTTCCCGACCCTATGCAATGCCCCAACCTTCCTAGCAATAGATGCAGCTATGGATTCAATATAGTCATTGCATTTGGGAGTGAGGCCAAGGAGACACAGTGCATTGCTCTCTAGGAGACTAGTGTCATCTATTCTGATGGTAGGCAGGAATGTTTCTCTATGGTGGTTAAAGGAGAGCAGATTCATTTTGGAGGCATTAAAATTTACAAGCCATTTTCTACCCCATTCAACCACAGCCAGTTTTACTTTGTCAGCATTAACAGATTTCTTATTGAAAGGGGCATTGGTGGTGTCATCTGCATCGATGCCTACTTGGGAACTGATGACATCAGGAAGATCATTGATGAAGACCAGAAAAGGCGTGAGACCTTGGGTAGAGCCTTGAGGAACACATGAAAGAACATGGAAGCTTGCCCATTCAAAACAACCTTCATTTCACGATTTGATAGGAACGATTAGATTAAATCAAACAATCGCCCAGAAACACCGTAGCTCTGGAGCTTGCACATAAGGCCAGCATGCTGAACCCTGTCAAATGCCTTCAAGATATCAAGAACAACAGCTCGAGCTTTGCTATTTTTGTCAAGAGCCTGTCATATATATTCAGTGATGGTCGTTAGCACATCAGCAGTAGTCCTGGCAAAACAGAAGCTATGTAGATGCAGCTATGGATTCAATTCGATCATTTCACTTGAGGTCATTTGAGAGAGTGAGGCCAAGGAGGCGCAATGCGTTGCTCTCTAGGAGACTAACGTCATCTATTCTCATGGTTAGCAGGAATGATTCGCTTTGGTGGTTAAAGAAAAGCAGCTCCGTTTTGGAGGCATTCAAATTTACTAGCAATTTCCTACCCCATTCCATCACAGATTGGAGGTCCCTTTTGAAGTGCAGCTACCTGGTTTACTTTGTCTGCCTTGGCAGATTTTTTATTGAGATTGGCATAAATGGTGGTGTCATGTGCATAGATACCTACTTGGGAACTGATTACATCAGGAAGATCATTGATGACGATAAAAAAAGTGTAGGACCTACGATGGACACCTGCGTTTGTATGAAAGCATATGAAAGCTTGCCCATTTAAAACAACATTTATTTCACGTTTTGATAGGAACAATTGGATTAAATCAAGCAATCGTCCGGAAATACCGTAGCCCTGGAGCTAGCACAAAAGGCCAGCGTGCCAAGTCCTGTCAAATGCTTTCGCGATAACAGTTCGAGTTTCGCTATTATTATAAAAAAAATACTGAATGATCTCAGAATAAAGTTGATCAACAAAAACGGAAATGATTTATTTATGGCTCAATACAGGGATTGATTGATAAGTAAGTATCCTATCCTAAATCGAATTTTAGAGAAGATAGAATAACAAAACTGATATCAGAATGATGCTAATTTATTTTTCTTAAAAATTATAGGATTTGATTTGTAGGAATGAACCAAAATGACCTCAGGTCAGATACTACTACCATGCAGAGAATACATTGTTTCTTTTACCCTCTCTGTCTCTAAATAACTCCCAAGAACTAAGATACCCAAATCTATTCCCTTTTCTTTCTCTGCTACTATTTCTCTTTCCCCTACTCTCTCTATCTCCCTGGCCCATGCTTGACCTAAAGGATTGGCCAGTTCCTCTCTGGCTTCTAAGCAGGCAACATGTGTTCTGTCGCTAGCAGACACTTAACACGAAAGTATGTAAAAATAAAAAAAATAAAATATTCCTCTCAATGCTAATATTTGTATCCACTTCTTTGTCAATTATACCCACAAAGATACCAAATATTACAGATTGATAGGTAATGTCTCCAATACGTGTCAAAAAATTTGAGAAACGAATACAAAAATGAAAATGTCATCAAAATTAAAAAAATGAATTTATTATATTCAAATTTACTACGGTCGATTAAGAAGTCAGATATAAAAAATGTTTACTAGATATAATACTAGAACATGTAGCGAAATTAAATAAATTATTTTTACTTAAAACAATACGGTGGTTTACAGTCCTATAAAATATATTTTAGATCAGATGGAATAATGAAAGCAATAAAAATTCAACCTTAATTGGGGAAAGCAACTTTTGTTTGAAATTTTTTTGTTTAAGAGTTATGTCCCTTACAGTTAATAAATTTTAAAAACGCACGTCTTGTCTGTAAAAAAGAAAAACGGTACAGAAATTTTAAAATACACTTTAAAACCTTTCTTGGATCTTTAATTTCAGTTCCAGTTCCAAGCTAATAAAAAAAAATTAGTATTTTTAGTGTTCCAAACTAATAAAATAAGTATTCCAAGTTAATAGATAAAATAAGTATTCCCAATACTTAGGTGCATTTCAAACAAAATTTAAACTGGTTGGAATCATTGGGTTTTTTTCTTCTTATTAATAAAAACAGATAATTTATGATTATTAAATACAGTCTTAATGAATTATTTAATATTTTTTAAATTATTAAATACAGTTTTAAATTAAATACAGATTATTAAATCTAATAACAAAATAACTTGACAGATACAAATTAACACAGAATTTTTAAAGATTAAAAAGTGAAGACAAGGCAAGCATGGACGAATGGGCTCGTAATAAGACGGACTGTCAAAAGGACTGTTTTCACTAAAGTTAAACAACGTCGTGTCTGGAAAATAATTAAATGGGTGATCACTTGAGAATATCAGATGTTGTAAGCATGGATGTTCGCATGGTGTAATGGATTGTGGTGATACTACTGACCGAGCAAAAGTGAGCAAACTGGATGTTGGCTCTATGCCGACCAGAAAGCGAATGAATAAAAATCACACCTGCGCAAGTGGATTCGCGCAGATGTTCCGGCTGAAAAATAAAAATTAATAAAATATCAAATTACCATTTTTTATTTACCAGCCAATGAGAAACCCGGAATCAAATACAAAGATGAAATTCGAAACTAGCTGCATTTGATCCAAAATGCCGATATAAAAAGCGAAGACACAAACGCTTCGTCAAACAGAAGGGCGATAGGATAGAGTCACCTACCTCCCCTTGACCTAAGTCGAGCGGCTACTATGCTTGCCTCTTTCTTCCTTCGCTGTCTCATAAGTACTATTCTGGCCTTTTACTTTCTCCCTGTTCTCATAAAGTACTAACCGACCTTTTCAAAGACATTCCACAAACGAACTTGCTGACCTACTGACCTTAGAAACGGCAACTTCTAAATGACCATTCTTTTATCTTTTCAGCTTATTATTTTGCCATGAACTCTTTTATCTCCGTTGGACCTTTATTTCAAGCATTACTTATTTTGTAAAACATTAATTGATATATATATATATATATATATATATATATATATATATATATATGTGTGTGTGTGTGTGTGTGTGTGTGTGTGTGTGTGTGTGTGTGTGTGTGTTATTTTATACTCTAATTGCCTTTCTTGAATTTATGGCTATCTTCCACAAGGCCAAATTCCGTTAACCTGTTACGGCATACTGCTACCCCTTACTACAAACGGAATAAAATAAGAAATACCCGCTATAGGATAACTCATCGGAATTGTTAATAGGCGTAGATAGGTTCATCTGTCGCTCTGTTCATACACCTCCCAGGTCTCTTGAACAGGGGTATAGCTTTATTCATTGTTTCCTTTTAGGACTGAGTTTCCGGTTCTTTCTGAAGATTTTCATTCACTTTCACTCCCACTAGTTTTTTGGATGTTAGTGGTATTCTTCTTTGCTTGTCAGTTAAGTGCCACACGTGATAGAGGCTTGGGTGATCATGTCTCGAAAGAGATATGACTGACTGGGCAAAAGATTTTTCCACAGTATGTTGCCATTACTTTCTGTGGTAAACTGGTTGACAACTATGGCTACAGAACCCAATCTCTTTTACTGTTAAACCAATAGCTAAAGGGGAAAAGAGACGAATTATTTTATATTATTAAGTAGCAATTAGTGAGGGATCAGTTTATTACTTCATAACAACATAAAACTGATCCCCCATTTATGTCTAGTAGCTTTACTTATGTTTCCAACTATTATATTCAGTCAGTTCAGTCAGTTAAGTGCCATACATTCTACAAGCTTGGGTGAACATGTCTCGAAAGAGACATGACTGACTGGGCATAAAATTTTCCAGTAGGTTGCCATTACTTACTCCGGTGGACTGGTTACCAAGCAAAGCTATAGAACCAAATCTGTCCTGCTATTTAACCCATAGCTGGAGGGAGAAACGACAGTTTCATACTATTCCCAAGGATATTTAAACTTGGTTATCAGCTTGGTTGATATCTACTGCACTACAACGACTTACTTGTAGTTAAATGATTTTTAAAAAATTACAGTTTAATTCGTTATATTCACTTACATGAATACTACTGGGAAAAGTATGAATCCAACTCTTCTCCATTCAACTATGGGTTAATTAGTAAGACTCTTTTTTTTGCTAAAACAATTATTATCTAAAAAATTACACAAAATTGCGTACAGAAATATTTAGATTTCGGCATTAAATAATAAATAGAGATCCATAAGCAACCAACCAACAACTGAAGAAGGCTGTAGAATATTTCTGTCGAAATGTTGTATGAACAGCATTAAATCAGAAGATAAAAAAAAAGTGATCCGCGCTCCAAATAGATAAATAAATAAATACTAGAAGATATGCTAAATATTTTCTCTCTCTTTTAATTTCAGTTTAACTACAGTTTTGTAAACTGCATAAAAATCAAAGCTGTTCGAATTGACCTTTCTGACCAATTCTGTCCTGACGACGAACCGCATACGATGATTGCTGATGGCGAAATAATAACCTTCACAACAAATCAAATCGACTTCAGGTAGGTACCATAAATCAAATCGACTTCAGGTAGGTACCATAAATAAAAAAAATTGTAAAATTAAAAAATGAAGTAATAATTAAGGTTTGAAATTCATTCAAAAATGAAAAAAATAAAACACTTTTTTTTTTAACCCTCTAGGGCCATTCGTATCATATTTGATACAGTATGAAAACAAGCCTTGAAAGAAATATTTTCCTGAAAAATTTTTTAAGAGAAATATTTTATAAATTTCAAATGAAAGCAGTACTGACTGCTCAGTCAATGAATACCAAATGTTTCCTTATAGGGAAATACTGTATCAAATATGATACGAATGGCCCTAGAGGGATAACACGACTAGCAGAACCTATAATGACTTAATACAAATGCAAATTGAAGACACCAAGATCCTTTTACCCCCCTCCCCCTTTTTAACCATCTAGGGCCATTCGTATCATATTTGATACAGTATGAAAACAAGCCTTGAAAGAAATATTTTCCTGAAAAATTTTTTAAGAGAAATATTTTATAAATTTCAAATGAAAGCAGTACTGATTGCTCAGTCAATGAATACCAAATGTTTCCTTATAGGGAAATACCAAATGTTTCCTTATAGGGAAATACTGTATCAAATATGATACGAATGGCCCTAGAGGGTTAACACGACTAGCAGAACCTATAATGACTTAATACAAATGCAAATTGAAGACACCAAGATCCTTTTACCCCCCTCCCCCTTTTTAACCCTCTAGGGCCATTCGTATCATATTTGATACAGTATGAAAACAAGCCTTGAAAGAAATATTTTCCTGAAAAATTTTTTAAGAGAAATATTTTATAAATTTCAAATGAAAGCAGTACTGACTGCTCAGTTAATGAATACCAAATGTTTCCTCATAGAGAAATACCAAATGTTTCCTTATAGGGAAATACTGTATCAAATATGATACGAATGGCCCTAGAGGGTTAATAGATAGATATATAGATAAACAGACTGAGATTAACCCTCTAGGGCCATTCGTATCATATTTGATACAGTATGAAAACAAGCCTTGAAAGAAATATTTTCCTGAAAAATTTTTTAAGAGAAATATTTTATAAATTTCAAATGAAAGCAGTACTGACTGCTCAGTCAATGAATACCAAATGTTTCCTTATAGGGAAATACTAAATTTTTCCTTATAGGGAAATACTGTATCAAATATGATACGAATGGCCCTAGAGGGTTAATAGATAGATAGATAGATAGATAAACAGACTGAGATTAACCCTCTAGGGCCATTCGTATCATATTTGATACAGTATGAAAACAAGCCTTGAAAGAAATATTTTCCTGAAAAATTTTTTAAGAGAAATATTTTATGAATTTTAAATGAAAGCAGTACTGACTGCTCAGTCAATGAATACCAAATGTTTCCTCATAGAGAAATACCAAATGTTTCCTTATAGGGAAATACTGTATCAAATATGATACGAATGACCCTAGAGGATTAAAGCTTTTATTTTTAGTTTTATTTCTAAGCCAATACATTAAATTAAAAATAATTGGAAGCATTATTTTTTAATTTTTTTTTTAATTACAGCAATTGGCTATTGATATTAGTATTACTGTCTTTGTGAACTATGATTTTTTTTTTTAATCATTTCACCCCAAGCAAGGCTGAACTGTCACTAGTGTGCAGGGGGTTACGGTGAAAGAAAAGACTGGGTACAGTGGGTATTGAAGAAAGGATAAAAGATGAATTGGATTTTAGAAGATAAAAAATGGCGGTTTTCGTTACGTTTAAATTTTGGAAAATTGTAACTATCAGGGTGAGGGTTGAACATGCAGGAAGTGCGAGAAAATGTGTTGGGGTAGAAGTGGCAGTTAAATTTAAATATTTCAACAGTAAACGGGTGGGACCTAGATGCCAATCTAGTAGCATCGGTTAAATTCACGTGGTCAGGGCACCAGCAAAAAAAAAAAACTCGTAAAAGCAGTTGCCATGAAAGTCATGTCGCGTCGGGTATATTGAAGAGCTACGAGATAAGTGGTGTCAATTCATTGGAAATAATGGTAGCGTTACAATTGAATAAAATAGATTGTACCTTATCTTTAATTTATTTATTTATTTTTTGTAATCATTTCACCCCAAGCAAGGCGTTACTGCCAGTGGTGCGCAGGGGGTTAGAATAGCGAAAAGAAAGAAGAACAAGATACAGAGGGGGGAAGAATCGGGGAAATGATAAGAAAAAGATGTTAATCAAGTGGATAAAAGACAGCAACTGATGTTTCAGTTAAACTCTTAGAGATTGTAGCTATCAGGGAAGCAAGTGTACAGAAGGGAGTTCCAAAGGCGGGGTGCGTGAGAAAAGAAACTGTTAGAATAGAAGAGCAGGTTACATTTTACTGTTTTCACTGTAAAAAGGTGGGACCTAGAAAGAAAACATTTCGAAAGAAACAATTTTAGTTGTTTGTCTATAATGTCGTTTAGAAAACCCTTCTTAACTATCGTTAGTTTGATGTCGCTAAGTTCTTTAAGGTGAAGATGAGATTTGAGAATCAAGAATATGCCTAGTTTCAGCGAATTTTATATAGTATACAATAGCACTTACACGTCATTTGTTATAGTCGTATAATAAAAAATTAAGCTTGGAAATGGCAAAGAGTTTAACCAACAGTACTCGAAACCAACAAACCTTTGCGAAAAAAATGTAAATTCATATATATATATATATATATTTATATATATATTAAAAAAGGATTAATTCAAAGATGTTGAATGGCCATTTCGATATGAAGATCCCCACGGGAGATAACACATCATCTCAGCAACAGAAAAATCCTTTCAGAAACTGGAGAAAAATTAGTCTACTTTTCCTTTTTAAATAGATTTGCAAAGAAATTAAAAAAGAAATTAAAAAAGAAAAGAAAATATAAAGAAAAAGAAAAAGAAAAAGATAAAATCAAATCAATGATTTTATTTTATCTTTTTCTTTTTCTTTTTCTTTTTCTTTTCCTTTATTTTTCCTTTTTATTTTTATTTTTATTTTTATTTCATTTTATTTTTATTTTTATTTTTATTTTATTTTTTAATATATATTTGCTCTGTAATATTTTATTACATGGAGCTCTCTTCCTGTATCATTTTTTAATATTAAAATAAAATTTTTAATATTAATTAGGATTGGGTTTTTGGAATTTACCTTCCTGCTTTTTTCCCTTGGATTGAAGTATCTGAATTAAAATATATATATATATATATATATATATATATATATATATACAAATGAATAAGGAACGAAGAAAATATTAACAACGTTCAAAACATTACTTTAAAATAGTGCTCAATATAGATATGACTCATCATCAACATGAACATCAACCGTTACACCCAATGGTATTTAGGGCAGCATTTTTGCTGTTTCCGGTTAACAAGCTGTTTTTTATGGGGCAGGGTTGTTAGCCCTGCGCCCAACACTCAAACCTGGAGGAGGGTGATTTTCTAAGCATACCTTAGACGTGACACAAAAGTAACGAACAACCAGTGAGGATCGAACTCACAACTCAATTACAATGATTCAAGCTTGTTAACCATTACACCACCAGAGCTATGAATCGCTATTATAATTTATACTTTAGAAAATGTGTTCAAATTACAATCTACTACAAAGTGTACATTTTGTTTCGACATTGAAAGGACAATGTCTAATCAGGTAGTAAACGCTATTATTGAAGGGACCTGGAAAATTCGCTTCCTTATATTGGTAAACTTTTTTGTGCGAGGTAAAGTGGGTAGGGAAATAAAGAAACCAGAATGGGGAATGATAAAAGAGATATTGAGGAAATAAAAAATAATAAATCTAAACTTATTTATAAATGGAACTTTGTGTGTGTGTGTGTGTGTGTGTGTGTGTGTGTTACCTATAGACTCCGAAACGGTCGAACCGATTTTCTTGAAAATTTACACAGTTCTTCTATAAGCGTCTGCGAGTGTTCTTAGCTAGGTTTTGTGTCGAGGTACTCCCGATACATATCGAAAATCGATAATCGAAAAAATCGTGTTATAGAAGGAGTGGTCCGATTTTAATCAAATTTGATACACTCATAGACAAAGACATAAGAAACGATATTCAAAAGTTTCAAGGTTGCAGTTCTTACAATAGTACATAAAATCGATAATATATATATATATATATATATATATATATATATATATATATGAATATAAAAGGCAAGATGTTTGTGTGTGTGTCTGTTTAGTGTTTATCTGCCTGTATGTCTGTATTTTTCCAGCCCTTTTATTTTAGTTTTTGCTTAGGGTTTGGCTCTAAGTAGGTATAATTGTAGTTCTGAGTCTCAGCCATGATACCATTTACTCAGAGGACTTATTTAGCCTTCAAAATTCAGTTTACGACGAAAAAAACTTATTTGATATCGTTACCAGGAAATCAAAATTTGACTTACATCCATTCATTTTTCTTTCAGTCTACGGTTTTGCTTTAACTGGAAACAACTATTGCTTTTTAGTCTTTCGTGCCAACGTCCAAAGAGTCTGAGCTCCAGGACCATGGATTAGTTTTAAAGCTTTTATTACACCCGAGCAACGCCGGGCTATACTGCTAGTAATAAATAAAAGGAGAAAAACGGGAGAGACAGAGAAAGACGTAAAAAAGATATGATGAAAGGCGCCAGGTTTAAAAGTAAGAAGTAAAATATAGTCATATACAACCCTTTGATGACCCGGCGTCTGAGCCTAACAAAGAGGAAGAAGTAAGAAAATGCATAGTGGGGGGGGGGAAGAAAGTGAGAGAAGAAAGGGCGAAGAAGAGAGAGGTGTGGGAGATACGGCGAAGCATAATCGGCGAAGGGGCAGAGATTTTAAAATCTCTGGCCTGGAATGGGTAGTGGATAAAAATATTTGTTTTAGGGGAGTTGTGATGTTGTGGATATCGACTCGGAACGAGAGATCGGGGTGCCGAGTTCGAATTCCAGTTGAATCCTTTGCGTTCACTTACGCACAAATACGCTTGGGAAAGGTATTAATCCGTCTCTTCCCTCGAGTTATGGGTTAAATAACAGGACAGATTGAGTTCTATAGTCTTAGCTGGCAGCCAGTCTTACGCAGAAATCAATGTTAACCTACTCTGGGATAATTTTCTGCCCAGTCAGTCATGTCTCGAAAGAGACATGATTGCCCAAGCGTGTATCCCGTATGGCAATTAACTGACTGAATATAATAGTTGGAATCATGATTAAATCTTCTACCGGTCATAAAGTGGGGGATCGGTTTTCTATTGTTATGAAGTAATAAACTGATCCCCACTAATTAATACTTCTTAATATAATACATCTCTTACCCCTCTAGCTATGAGTCAAATAACAGGATAAATTGGGTTGGTCGGCAACCAGTCTACTGCAGAAAGCAATGGCAACCTACTGCGGGATAATCTGCTGCCCAGTCAGTCATGTCTCTTTCGAGACATGATCGTCCAAAGCGTGTATCACGTATAGCACTTCACTGACTGAAATATAAAACTACAAACTTTTGGCGTTCTTTGAAAAGATGGTGAAATCATGTACATAGTTTTTTTTTTTTTAATATTTAAACTTACCTTTAAATTATAATTAAAGGGGAAAAAATTTCCTCTCTTCTCTTTTTTTTTTTTTTTTTTTGCGTTAATGTAGACTTTCAACCTAACATTTTTAAGAAATACCTTAATCAGGTCACAATTCGTAGTATGAAATAAAGATAAGAGTAGAGATGAAAATAAAAATTACCTAAGGAGAGAGATCATACAGTTAAAGGGGAATATCGTAGTGCTAAGACTCATAGTGTAAAAGGTTTATCGTTGCTGTAGATCCTAACTTTAGATTTTGTAATTTTAGCATGATTGTAAGGTTGGTTCTTTAATATGCTTGCAATTTACTGTAGTTTCATTCCTCTGATTTATTAATATTTCGCTCCTCATGTATTTAATGATTTAAACACACACACACACACACACACACACACACACACACACACACACACACATATATATATATATATATATATATACTTTTCAGCATGTACAAACTACAATCTACTACAAAATTGTACATTTTGTTTTGGGCAAATTAAAATGATTAGTAGAATTACTATTGTTATTGTTGTATAATTTGTTATGTAATTTAATAATATTTTCTAAATTGTTAGAGCAACTATAGCTTAGTTTTAGAGTATTCTAATTGAAAATCTTGCTTAAAGGATTATTTTTGGGAAAATGTTTATCAATCAATTTATGAAATTTATGTCCCAGTTTAAAAATAACTAACTGGTTAAATGGAGAATTATACGATATGATTTTTCTGTTTCTATTTTTCTTTTAGGAGCCACTATATCTTTTCCTAAAATCCGTCTCAGAAGATCGGTAACCGCGATCTCCAAGAATTTTATCAAAATTATCCTCCGCACTTTCTTCTCTCGCTGTGCATTTTCTAATTTTTTCCTCTTTTTTCCAGATGTCGCGTGATCGATATTTGCATCTGTCTATATTTTACTTCCTACCTAAATTTTGGATCTATTTCTCTCTGAGTCGTTTTCATTGGCTCTTTCCTCTCGTTTCTTTCTTTTTCTCTTATTTTCGTTTTTGCTTTTTATTTCCTTTGTGCCCTTCTCTTTCCTCTTTCTTTATAGAAAGAGAGAGAGAAAAAAAAATTGTGTGAGAGAGCCATCTAAAGAAACGCGATACGACAGAGGCGCTCTGTGAGTGTTAAACAAATAAATATGTGCCTGAGCAGGCGACTGCAACTGGGATTATCAGGTTTACTCAGATACGAGCGATCAGACAACGCCATATTATTATTATTATTATTATTATTATGTCATTTTTCATCATATTTCGATTTCTGCTATGGTCGCACTACCAACCAAGTCTGCGGGAAGACCTAAGGCAGGTCGTGGCGTGTTATTATGGCGCCATTTCATGTTTTTCTATCTTCCCCATCATCCCTAGCGTTACATAGACAAAGTTCTCCTTAGTGTGTGGGCTGTACTTAACAAGAGAATTTTTTGTATATCTCTTAAGCTGGGGTTTCCAGGAATTCTTTCAATGTGTTGTTTTGTTCCATTTTTTATCATTCTAAGTGCACCTACTATTACTGGCACGACTCTTGTTTTCACTTTCCACATTTTTTCTATTTCAATTTCCAGATCTTTATATTTTGACAGTTTTTCAAATTCCTTGGTTGCTATGTTACAATCCGCTGGACAAGCCATATCAAGTTTATTCTTTCTGGTTTTTAACAATAATGTCCGGCCTATTTGCTTCAATTTTTTCGGTCTGTGTAGATGGTGTAATCCCATAGAATGGTGACATCTTCTATTTCTGTAACCGGTGCTGGGTGATGTTCATACCAGTGTTTGTTTACAGATTTTCCATAGTATTTGCACATTATCCATTGTTAATTTTGCCCCACTCTATCGTGGCGATTTTTATATTCATTTGGGGCAAGTACAGGACATCCTGAGATTAGATGCTCTCTTGTTTCTTGGTGTTTATCACAAAACCTGCATTTTGGATCCATATTATTATGGATAATATTTGCCTGAAAGTTTCTAATGAAAAGACTTTGGTCTTGCGCTGCAAGAATAAAGCCTTCAGTCTCAGACTTTAATCCAGATGCATGTAACCATCGATGAGTGTTAACTTTATCAACATTGAATTTATTGGCACGTTCTGGATATTGGCCATGCAGAGGTTTGTCTTGCCAGCGTTATTTCATCTGTTCAAGAGCTTTATCTCTGGCTTACATTTTCATATTTTTTGCCGCAATATTTGGTTCTTGACTTCCGTTTGGCTTTTCTACAGAATCTACTAACTGTAAATCTTGTTTTTATTTACTGCCTTCTTTTATTATTGAATATTTTTTCTGTCTTTCTTCATGTTGCCTTACTAATTGTATCATCCAGTCCTTTGTTGTTTCTATATATGTTAATAAGCCAATAGTTGTTGTCTTGTATGACATTTCTAGCTGAATAAGACCTCTTCCAACTTCTTTACGGGGTATGTATAGACGGTCTACATCAGCCTTTGGGTGATGCATCTTATGCTTAGAAAGAATCTTTCTTGTTTTAGAATCCATTCGCTTGATGTCGTTTAGAGTCCAGTTTAAGACGTTGAAACTATATTGGACAACTGGGATTGAAAGGCTATTGATGGCCATAATTCTGTTTTGAGATTTCAATTCAGTTTTTAATATCATTCGTAGCCTTCTATAGTACTCTTTACGCAGTATTTCTTTCACTTTTTTATGGTGATTCTTTTCACTCTCATTTACACCTAGGTATTTATAAGCTTCTTCTGGCTTCAATTTTTTTATTGTTGCAGCAGGGTCTAAGCTAATTGAGGATGTTTCTTGTAGTAATCCACGTACAACTGTAGTTATAGCACATTTATTCAAATTGAATTTCATTCCAATGTCTTCGCTTATTATTATTATTATTATTGTTGTTTTTGTTGTTGTTGCTGTTTTTGTTATTATTGTCATTAACCTACCTAATATCAATGAATTATTAATCATTTCTGTTTATGTTATATTTCAGGTTACACCCAAGAGCTATTTTAGTTTTCGGGTACCACGAATAAATCGATAATTGAAAACGATTAGCTTTTCTCTTCAACTGAGGCCAGTACTCACTGATTATTTCCCGTGTCTGTTTTTTTTTTTTTTCTGCCGACGACATAGTTCTACGTTGCCATGACGACCACAAATCCTGACGTTCTTCTTCTGCTCCAAAATGATTTTGGAATGCTGACAACAAATTCTTCCTTTTGTTTGTAACAAAAAATGGTATATAAAACAAAAAAAAAAAGTGAATCACCTTCACTGGCTTCAATTTTTTTTCTCTCTTTTGAATATTTTTCTTGACTTTTCCACTTAGAATTGAGTCTCTGTTAAGCAATATGGACATGTAACTCCTCCCATTGGGTTCTGCTATCATCTCTAAACGGAATTCCATGTGATATGATTTTAAAAAATGTATTCTGTTAATAAGCGATTTGGCACTGGAGAATAATTGATTTTCTAAGCATAGCTTAGATGTGGCACAAGGCCAAAAGTATGGGGTATCCAGTGAGGATCAAATTCACTTCTTCTTCTTCCTCTTCTTCTTCTATGTACACTGTCCCTTCAGGACGTAGGCGATCATGTCTTTCCACGTTTCCCTATCCCTGGTGGCTCTTACACCATGCAACCCTCGTTCCATCATCCACCTGATTAGGTCCTTCAAATATGTTATCCGTTGCTTTCCCCTGTCTCTCCTTCCCTGTATCTGGCCTGTTAGTATCAGATTCTCCAGGCCCTCCTTCCTCATTGCATGTCCCAGGAACTTCAGCTGTCTCTTCCTGGTGCTCAGTATTAATTTCTTTTTTGTTTCAATCATTTCTAAGACCTCATCATTGCTCACATGCTCGATCCATGATATTCGCAGCATCCTTCTGTAGAACCACATTTCAGTTGCTTCAAGCTTTTCCTTCATCTTTGATGATATTGTCTAGCATTCACTGCCATATTGAAGAACTGACATCACATAGCAATCCAGTACTCTCTTCTTTGTTTCTAGCGAAATTTTCCTGTTTCTTAATACTCTACTCAGCTCCTGGAATGCATCCTTGTGCTTTTGGATCTCAGGAATATAAATGTATAGAAGCTGCTGTGACCAAAATGTGAGGGGTCAGTTTATATATTGATTGTAATATGAAATTGATCCCCCACTCTATATCCAATATGCTTCTGTAGAACCATATTTCAGTTGCTTCAAGTTTTTCCTTCATCTTTGATGATATTGTCCAGCATTCACTGCCATATTGAAGAACTGACATCACATAGCAATCCAGTACTCTCTTTTTTGTTTCTAGCGAAATTTTCCTGTTTCTTAATACTCTACTTAACTTCTGGAATGCTTCTTTCGACATGCCAAGTCGCCTTCAGATCTCTGTGTCGCACTTTCTGTCAGTCAGTTGTAATAGGGTCTAGCAAGACAAAATTTCTAACCACTACATCACGTCGAGATGCCCTTGCCACTTGAGTAAATAATCTTAGCCGCTTCCCTATAAGGAAACTTGTGGTATTCATTGATAAAGCAGCCAGGTACTGCCTTCAGTTGAAATTTATAAATCTTTATCTTCAAGCAATCTTTTAGGAAAACAAGTTTCTCTAATCCGTTAGGTGTTATTGCTATTTCCAGTATTGATGGAGGTTTCTTTCATAACCTTTTGTTTGAAGTCATGTGGAATATCAACACCTTGATTGTTATTATTTTCAAGTTAGTGCAGCAGGAACTAGTGTGTGGGGCGTTAGGAATAGGTGGTGAGGGGTTTGAGGATAGTAGTCAGTTTTTCACCTCCAAATATAGCCAACGACTTCCTCTAGAGAGGTGAAAACTCTCAAAGAATGACTCTCTCTGGCGGAAGATGGGAGGGAGATTTCCAAGAAATAGGTTTAGCTAGGCAGGCTCTGAAACACGCTACCAGGGTCAAGTAGTTATATTAGGCAAGATGTCTAATGAAGCCGTGGGTATGGGCGCAGAATCAGGTAAGGAAGTGATCCGTCGAACTTCCAATCGTTACATTCTGGAGGTCGATACCCCGGAGGGACGTACTCTGACGTCAACCAAAGACATGTGCGAGGCGTTCCGGTGGCATTTTGAGAGTCGGTATACTAAGAAGCCTGGTTTCTGCGGCGAAGATTTTCACAGTTATTTGGTGACTTACCTCGGCTTGCGAACTGCGAGGGTAATATCACAAAGGGCGAAGTTTACTTGGCATTGAAGAAGGTTGGCAAAGGCGACTTTTCGAAACTTGACAGTCTTCCCTACAAATTGTACTTCAGGCAATTGATTCCGGTAGGAGTCTGTCCCTGACCAGATCCCCAGGGGTGCCGTCACGCTGTTGAAAAAATGACAAGGATGATGGGCGAGATTTAGATAATTACAGACCCATGACTATTCCCAGAATTAAAGATTTTGGCCAAGATTCTAACAGGGCGCTTGCAGTCATTTACCGAGATTCTGTTGAGACCCGAGCAGACTTGTGCTATGAAGGGCCAAACAATTCATAGCATGATCCTAGACGGTACAAAAGACGACAATCATGCCGTGGTGATTGATTTGAATCAATCTAAGGCGTTTGATAGGGTTGACCATCATTACCTGACTGATGTTCTACAGGCCGCCGGATTCAAACCCGAATTGTGAAAGTCGGTCAGCCTTCTGTATCGTTCTCCAAGTACTACGGTACAGGTGAACGAAAAGCAGTTGCTTTTGTACTGTTGGTCATGGTTGTCCACTGTCGCCTCTACTTTAGACTTTGGCGTTGGAGCCTCTCACTTGCCGATTAAGGAACAGGGCGTGCAGTCTTGTCCTGTGTGGAATCGATGTCCCTAGTGTTTATCGAGTTAGGCTTTCCGCGTACACCGACGACGTGCCCATTTTCGTGTCGTGTGGCAGAGACATTGTGGTAGGACAGAAGTTACTTGAAAAGATCACGGGGGCGGGCAACAAGTATTCAGACATGCGGTTAGGTACCTGGAATGGTGTCTCTCTTCCATGGCCCTTTAGTTGGACTGACGGACCCGTCTGTATTCTTGTAGTGTGGTTCAGGCACAGGATTGATTTGACTCTGAAGGCGGTTGTTCATGAAGGGTAAGGCTGAGGCGTGCGCCACGTGCGTCTTTCTTCTCATTCTTTAGTTTTACTTTACTCCCGCTCTGCAAGAACTGTAAGAAGGAGCTCGAGCACTTGCTCTTCTCCCTCTTATGGGGTAAAAGCAAGCCTCAGGTCTGCAGAGATGCCTGTGTCAAGCGTCCGTTTCATGGGGGCTGGGAATGCTACACTTGGTGAGTCATCAACACGTCTTGAATTTGGCTTTCTGATTTCATGCAGTGAAAGAAGACTCGATCTTCGAGGGGAGTGTTAGGGACGCCTTCCCTAGCTGTCCCATAACTCCTTTCGTTTCTAGGGCTGAGCTCTGTCGTAAACCTCGGAATCGAGGTTTCTTAAACCTCGAAATCGAAGTTTCTTAAAGAATGTCGAGCGGCCTTACGGGTCATTCCTTGGTCCACTGACTATTTTCGACCGCCAAGGCTATTGTACCATACGATTTTGCCACTGATGTGCAGGGGGCTACAAAAGAGTAAAAAGATTAAGTAGAAGAGAGTGAAGAGGAAGACGAACCAGTTAGAAAGGAGCAAGAGAAGGATGGGAATACAGGTGTGATGACAGTTACAAAGGTGGAGAGAAAGGAAAGGATATACGGGGTGGTGAAAGAACTAGAATCAAGTGGTTAATAGATGAGTATTGACATTGCATTTAAATTCCTGGAGGTTGTAGCCATCAGGAAAGCAAGAATATGGGAGCGAGTTCCATAGGCGGGAAGTGCGAGAGAAGAAAAAAAAAGGCCGTTGCCACAGTAATTCCCAACTCCCCCTCTTCTACCGTACAAATGGCTTTTATGACTCCATTTATCTATTTCTTTCAACGAGAGACGTTCACACCGATTTATCACTTATTTTTTTCTTTAATACAATTATTTATTTCCTAGACCTCCATCGTTTCTTCTTTGTTCTGCCACCAGTCGCTTAACATTAAAAGAAAATAGGTATTATCTCGACAACACATTCAACAAGAGACATTTTACGCTACTATTGATCTATCAACTTCAACGGGTTAGTAAATTCAGAATACCGCTTGAATTGTGTTTTCAACTAGCGCAAATCCCCTATTTCTGATTAATATTTTTCAGGACGTAGGCGATCATTAACCTCCACTCGTCCCTGTCTATTGTCGCTCTTAATAATTTCCCTTTTAGTACCTATCCCAAACCCTGCTCCGCCATCCATTGGCTCAAGCCAATCAAATATTTCTCGCTCTGCATTTCCCCTGTCTCTCTTTCCTTCTATCCTGCCTGTGAGTATTAGATTCTCCAAACTCTCCTTCCTCATTACATGTCCAAGGAACCTCAGCTGTCTCTTCACTGATTAAATATGTTTTAGATGAGTTTTCCAGGTGCTGTAAGCGTATAGTGACGGATGTGCGTTGTGGTGCAGTAGATATCGGCTCGGAAAGAGAAATCGGTGGGCCGAGTTCGAATTCCAGTTGAATACCCTGCATTCACTAAGGGAAAAGGTCATTCACTGGGAAAAGGTATTAATCCGTCTCTTCCCTCCAGTTGTGGGTTAAATAACAAGGGTAGGACTTGGGGACCCTACCCTTAAAAAAAAATCCCAATGAATCTTGATACTCGAAAAGAAAAATGTATTTCTAGACACAAAAAATCTTAAATAAAAAACAACAATAAATTGTTGAAAGAAAAATGTATTACCAGCAATAAATAAATAAAGTTTAGTTGGCAATAAATGACCCGCGGAGGTTGATTTGCCAGAAAAACAAAACAACCAACCAAAAAAGATAAGTTTTCTTCTCGTTTGCATCCTCTTCAACATCCCGTGGTTGCTCACATGCTCAGTTCATGGTATCCTCAGCATCCTTCTGTAGAACCACATTTCCGCTGCCTCAAGCCTCTCCTTCACCCTTGAAAAGGTTGTTCAACATTCGTTGACATGCAGGACAGCTATTACATAGCAGTCCAACACGCTTTTCTTTGTTTCCAATGAGATTTTCCTGTCTCTTGTTACTCTGCTTAGCTTTTAAAATGCGTCCTTGGCCATGCCAATGCGTCTTCAGTCCTCAGTGTCGAACTTTCCATCCTCTATCAGAACGCTTCTCAGATATTTCAATTTCTTTACTTGTTTTATTTTAGTTTCTCCGACCTATTGTTGACCTTTTGGTGTCTCCTTTTTGCTGAGGACCATATTTCGCCCGGTTCACACTCCACCCACATCTATTGAACAGGTGAAGAGGCTCATCCCTTGTTCCCTGTTTAGGATGTGGTTTCCGGCTTTCTCTTTCCCAATCTTTTTACTCTTTTCTTTTTTTTCAATTGGAGTAGATAGACTAAACTATCGCCTGGTTCACACACCACCCACGTCTATTGAACAGGTGAAGAGGGTCATCCCTTGTATCCTGTTTAGGATGTGGTTTCCGGCTTTCTCTTTTCCAATCTTTTCGCTCTTACGTAACCCCCTGCGCATCAGTGGCGTTACCGACTTGCTCGGGGTGATATGATTAAAAAAAATGTAGTGTTCTTGAAGTTTATGCTGTCCTTTCTTCTTACTTTCTCTTGCTACCTACTGTAGGTGGTCCTGCATTTTCCTTTCCGTGTCTGCTATCAGCACTCTGTCATCCCCGTATCTTATATCGTTGAGATTGTCGTCGCCAATGAAAAATCCTGGCACGGATTTTATTTCTCTCAGAATTTTTTTTCTATTAGTTAGTTAGTTAAGTGCCATACGTGAAACACGCTTGGGCGATCATGTCTCGAAAGAGACATGACTGACTGGGCAGTTAAGATTATCCCGCAGTAGGTTGCCATTGATTTCTGCGGTAGACTGGTTGCCGACCAAGGCTATAGAACCCAATCTGTCCTGTTATTTAACCCATAACTGGAAGGAAGAGACGGATTAATACCTTTCCCAAGGGTATTTGCGCGTAAGTGAATGCAAGGGTTTCAACTGGAATTCGAACTCGGCTCCCCGATTTTTCGTTCCAAGCCGATATACACTGCGCCACATCCTTCTTTCTCTATACCAGGCTTAATTGTTATTAGGCGACCAAAATAATATTTTGAGTAAGACTGCACACCATTCTTCTTTTCAGAAAAACAAACAAAAAAACATATTGTAAATGAACAAATTCTCTTTCATTTTCTGTAATGAAAAGGAAATCTGTAAATATGTCTGTGTTTCAGACAAACAAAACTTTTGACGACGACAGGTACTCTCTTGATTTCCTGGTCTTTCCAACGTCGTAGTCTTCTTCGTCGTCGTCTTCGTCTTCTCGCTCCAACACTTCGTCAACCGACGAAGTTTACACTTCCTCGTTTTATGCCTTTTCTCAGCTGCTCATTTGTATACGAATTACAACGAACAGCTCGTATGTCAACATGGCCGCCTCTCATCTGCATACCTTGTAAAACCGTGCGCCTTCGCACCGGAACGAGGCGTTAGATCACCCGGATGAACACATTTTCACAGTGACTAACAGGACATTTTATTGCGCGCTTAAAGAGATATAACTCATTCATTGATTATCATTATTATTGTTGTTGTTGTTATCATCACCATCATCATCATCCTATTTCTGCTATAGTCACACTACTTACCAAATCTACGGAAAGACCATAGGCAGGTAGTGGTGTGTTGTTATGGCTACATTTCATGACTTTTTTTTTTTTTACTTTCCAGAAAATCACTACGTTAAATGGACAAAGTTCTTTTTAGTGTGTGGACTGCTTTTATCAGGGCAATTGTTTTCATATTTCTCTTAACCTGGTATTTCCAAGGATTTTTTAATAGGTTGTGTTTATTTTTATTTTTTATTTTTTTTATCATTTAAAGCGCATCTAATATGATTGGTTCTATTCTTGCTTTCAGTTTTTACATTTTTTTCTATTTCAATTTTCAGGTCTTTATACTTTGATAGATTTTCATTATTATGTCATTTTTCATCAAATTTAGATTTCTGCATTGGTCTCACTACCAACCAAGTCTGCGGGGAGACCTAAGGCAGGTAGTGGCGTGTTGTTATGACTCCATTTCATGTTATTCTATCCTCCCCTATCATCCCCAGCATTACATAGATAACGTTTTCCTTAGTGTGTGGGCTGTACTTAATAATACAATTTTTTGTATATCTCTTAAGCTGGGGTTTCCAGGGATTCTTTCAATGTGTTGTTTTGTTCCATTTTTTATCATTCCAAGTGCACCTACTATCACTGGCACAACTCTTGTTTTCAATTTCCACATTTTTTCTATTTCAATTTCCAGGTCTTTATATTTTGACAGTTTTTCAAATTCCTTGATTGCTATGTTACAATCCGCTGGACCAGCCATATCAATTAATAGACAAGTTTTCTCCTTCTGGTTTTTAACAATAATGTCTGGCCTGTTTGCTTCAATTTTTCTGTCTGTGTAGATGGTGTAATCCCATAGAATGGTGACATCTTCTATTTCTGTTACCGGTGCTGGATGATGTTCATACCAGTGTTTGTTTCCATATTTTCCATAGTGTTTGTACATTGTTCAATGTAAGTATTGCCCCACTCTATCGTGACGATTTTTATATTCGTTTGGGGCAAGCACAGAACAGCCTGAGATTAGGTGGTCTATTGTTTCTTGGTGTTTATCACAAAACCTGCATTTTGGATCCATATTATTATGCATAATATTTGCCTGAAAGTTTCTCGTGAAAAAACTTTGGTCTTGTGCTGCAAGAATAAAGCCTTCAGTTTCAGACTTTAATCCAGATGCACGTAACCATCGATGAGTGTTAACTTTATCAACATTGGATTTATTGGCACGTTCTGGATATTGGCCATGCAGAGGTTTGTCTTGCCAGCGTTTTTTCATCTGTTCAAGAGCTTTATCTTTGGCTTTCATTTTCATATTTTTTGCCGCAATAGTTGGTTCTTGGCTTCTGTTTTGCTTTTCTACAGAATCTACTAACTGTAAATCTTGTTTGTATTTACTGCCTTCTTTTATTATTGAATATTTTTTCTTTCTTTCTTCATGTTGCCTTACTAATTGTATCATCCAATCCCTTGTTGTTTCTATGTATGTTAGTAAGCCAATAGTTGTCTAGTATGACATTTCCAGCTGAATAAGACCTCTTCCACCTTCTTTACGGGGTATGTATAGACGGTCTACATCAGCCTTTGGATGATGCATCTTATGCTTAGAAAGAAGCTTTCTTGTTTTAGAATTCATTCGCCTGATGTCGTTTAGAGTCCAGTTTAAGATGTTGAAGCTATATTGGACAACTGGGATTGCAAGGCTATTAATGGCCATAACTCTGTTCTGAGAATTCAATTCAGTTTTTAATATCATTCGTAGCCTTCTATAGTACTCTTTACGCACTATTTCTTTCATTTTTTATGGTGAATTTTTTCACCTTCATTTACACCTAGGTATTTATAAGCTTATTATTATGTCATTTTTCATCATATTTCGATTTCTGCTTTGGTCTCACTACCAACCAAGTCTGCGGGGAGACCTAAGGCAGGTAGTGGCGTGTTGTTATGGCTCCATTTAATGTTTTTCTATCTTCCCTATCATCTCCAGCATTACATAGATAAAGTTTTCCTTAGTGTGTGGGCTGTACTTAATAAGACAATTTTTGTATATCACTTAAGCTGGGGTTTCCAGGGATTCTTTCAATGTGTTGTTTTGTTCCATTTTTTATCATTCCAAGTGCACCTACTATCACTGGCACAACTCTTGTTTTCAATTTCCACATTTTTTCTATTTCAATTTCCAGGTCTTTATATTTTGACAGTTTTTCAAATTCCTTGATTGCTATGTTACAATCCGCTGGACAAGCCATATCAATTAATAGACAAGTTTTCTCCTTCTGGTTTTTAACAATAATGTCTGGCCTGTTTGCTTCAATTTTTCTGTCTGTGTAGATGGTGTAATCCCATAGAATGGTTACATCTTCTATTTCTGTAACCGGTGCTGGGTGATGTTCATACCAGTGTTTGCCTACAGCTTTTCCATAATGTTTGCATATTGCCCAATGTAAATATTGCCCAACTCTATCGTGGCGATTTTTATATTCATTTGGGGCAAGCACAGAATAGCCTGAGATTAGATGGTCTATTGTTTCTTGGTGTTTATCACAAAACCTGCATTTTGGATCCATATTATTATGCATAATATTTGCCTGAAAGTTTCTAGTGAAAAGACTTTGGTTATGTGCTGCAAGAATAAAGCCTTCAGTTTCAGACTTTAATCCAGATGCACGTAACCATCGATGAGTATTAACTTTGTCAACATTGGATTTATTGGCACGTACTGGATATTGGCCATGCAGAGGTTTGTCTTGCCAGCGCTGTTTCATCTGTTCAAGAGCTTTATCTTTGGCTTTCATTTTCATATTCTTTGCCGCAATAGCCGGCTCTTGGCTTCCGTTCTGCTTTTCTACAGAATCTACTAACTGTAAATCTTGTTTGAATTTACTGCCTTCTTTTATTATTGAATATTTTTTCTTTCTTTCTTCATGGTGCCTTACTAATTGTATCATCCAATCCTTTGTTGTTTCTATGTATGTTAGTAAGCCAGTAGTTGTTGTCTTGTATGACAATTCCAGCTGAATAAGACCTCTTCCACCTTCTTTACGGGGTATGTATAGACGGTCTACATCAGCCTTTGGATGATGCATCTTATGCTTAGAAAGAAGCTTTCTTGTTTTAGCATCTATTCACCTGATGTCGTTTAGAGTCCAGTTTAAGATGTTAAAGCTATATTGGACAACTGGGATTGCAAGGCTATTAATGGCCATAACTCTGTTCTGTGAATTTAATTCAGTTTTTAATATCATTCGTAGCCTTCTATGGTACTCTTTACGCACTATTTCTTTCATTTTTCTATGGTGAATGTTTTCACTCTCATTTACACCTAGGTATTTATAAGCTTCTTCTGGTTTCAATTCTTTTATTGTTACAGCAGGGTCTAGGCTAATTGAGGATGTTTATTGTATTGATCCACGTAAAACTGTAGCTTTAGCACATTTATTCAAATTAAATTTCATTCCAATGTCTTCGCTGAAGCATTTTACAGTTTGCAGAAGACCTTCCAGCTCATTATCATTCTTAGCATATAACTTCAAGTCATCCATGTAAAATAGATGGCTTATTTTCTTTTGTCCTATTTTATAACCACATTCTGTCTTATTAAGTTGACTGGTTTGTGCTATTAATGATATGCAGAATAGTAAGGGAGATAAAGAATCACCTTGAAATATACCTCTTTTGATGTTTATTTCATCAGACTTATAGGTTCCATTTATATGATTGAGATAAAGGGTTGTTTTCCATATAGACATGCACTGTTTGATGAAATTGATGATGACGGGCGATATCTTGTATATATTTAAAGTCTTTAAAATCCAGTCATGTGGCACACTATCGAATGCCTTTCGATAGTCTATCCAGGCTGTACTAAGTTTTTTCTTTGTACTGTAGCAGTTTTCCAGGATCATTTTGTTAATCATCAATTGGTCTTTACAACCATAACAGCCACGTTTGCACCCTTTTTGTTCAAGCGGTATCATGTCATTTCTTTCTAAGAATAAATATGTCTGTTTTGTTAAAATAGATGTTAATAGTTTATATGTTGTCAGAAGACATGTAATTGGTCTGTAGTTTTTCGGGTTGTTTGCGTCACCATTCTTGGGTAGAAGAAATGTAATTCCTTTGGTCATCCATGCAGGAATTTTAGTGGGATCGTCAACCATTTCTTGAAGTTCTTTGGCTAGTTTTTTATGTGCTGCATTTAAATAATATAGCCAAAAGTTAGGAATTTTATCTATACCTGGGAATTTCCAATTGTGTGCTTTTTTTAGTGCATATTTAATATCATCTTCTGTAATTCCAGACCATGTCTGTTCGGGTTTATTTTTCATTCGTTCTATCTCTTGCGTAATCCAATGTACTTCCTTGCTAAGTTCTTTAGGGCAAGCCCATATCTTTTCCCAGAACTGTGTGACTTCTTCCATTCTGGGGGGTACTGTCACTTCAATTCTTTTTTTACCTATTTCCCTGTAAAATCTCTTTGTATCAGTCTGAAAAATCTTGTTTTGTCTGTAAAATCTTGCTCTTTTCTCATAGCGTCTTATTCTTTGAGCCTTCAGTTGGATTTTTTGCTTTATTTTTTCTTTATTTGATAAGACTTCATTTTCATTCCTGATGTTATATTTTCTTTCGGCTCTTCTGCTTTTCCTAGTTCTTACATTTATTCCTCTACTCAGTTCATCCAGTATTGATAATTCACTTCTAAGTTGTTCGATTTCTTTTTCTATTTTTCTTTTCCAAGGTGGATCTTCACGTCTACGAGACTGCCTTGTTTTTATTTTGATATTCAATTTTTTTGTTGCTGCTGTTGCTGATGCATATATTATTTCGTTAAGATTTGTATGAGGGTCTTCATCCAGTATTGATTTCAGTGCTGCATTGTAGAGTTTAATAGTACGGGGGTTTTGTTTTGTTGGTTGGAATTTTGGGAGCTGTTCACGTTCCTCCATTTTAATATTTTGTATTTGACTTAGATGGTTTTTTATTTCTATCTTGGCTTCCTGTATATTGTTCTTATTTTCCGTCAAATAATTATCTTCGATGTGTTCTGAACTCGTTTTATTTTTGTCTTTTAACTGACTCAGATCACACCTTTCCAGCACTTTTAAACTTACAGCATTATCTTCGCAGTGATTTGCGTGTTTCACGGTTTCTACATTATGACCTGTGGCTTGTTTGATGTTATTACTTTTTATTTCTGATTCCGGTTTCTTTTCATATTTTGTTGATTCGTCTCTTCTTGTTACAATTCTTTTAATTTCATTGATTTCAGCCTCTGTCAGTCGGTTATTACGAATAATGTACCTACGTACATTGGCTAATTTATTTTCGTCAATATACTTTCTATTTGCTTGACCAACTTTTTCACGCCAAATGTTATTATTATTATGTCATTTTTCATCATATTTCGATTTCTGCTTTGGTCTCACTACCAACCAAGTGTGCGGGGAGACCTAAGGCAGGTAGTGGCGTGTTGTTATGGCTCCATTTCATGTTTTTCTATCTTCCCTATCATCCTCAGCATTACATAGATAAAGTTTTCCTTTGTGGGCAGTACTTAATAAGACAATTTTTTGTATGTCTCTTAAGCTGGGGTTTCCAGGGATTCTTTCAATGTGTTGTTTTGTTCCATTTTTTATCATTCCAAGTGCACCTACTATCACTGGCACAACTCTTATTATTATTATTATTATTATTATTATTATTATTTCTCATGGTTTCTGTTGTATACTCATTTCATTCCGGGTCTAATTCATAGATCTAAAGTCAGAAATGTTATCATGACTTTTGACAAAAGATTCTATGAGTCCGCCGTTTGTTGAATATAAAATAAGAGAAAGTGTTACTGAGTGTTCAAATAAAATGTCGACATTTATTCAATGTAAAATTTACAATTACTTAACTTTAACTACTATCATAAAATAAAAGTGTATATTTCAAAAGTTCTCGTCTATGACTAAAAACAGAATAAACATAAATTAGTTGTTCAGTGAGGAAGAGAGAAAATGGAGTTGGAAGACAAGATCAAAAGGAGTCCGCTTTTTAGTGAAAAAAGACAGAACAAAGAGGTTGACTCCTGTCTCTTTTACAGTTTTTCTGTCTTTCTGCTGAGTTGAACGTCTGGTTTATATGGCTTCGTCTAGGCTCCCAAAGTCTATGTTTACTGATTGACGGTTGCTGATTTTTTCTTTCAGTCATTCTTTATTTTTTATTGATTTGAAAATTTGGAATATGTTAGAAACCAGACGACTGCACGGAGTCCTTTTGTGGAAAGTTTTTTTTGTTATTTGATCTTTTGATTTGAAACAGCGGATGTGCGTCGTGGTGCAATGAATATCGGCTTGGAACGAGAAATCGAGGAGCTGAGTTCAAATTCCAGTTGAATTCATTGCATTCACTTACACGCAAATACCCTTCCGTCTCTTCCTTCCAGTTATGGGTTAAATAACAGGACAGATTGGGTTTTATAGCCTTGGCTGGCAACCAGTCTACCTCAGAAAGCAATGGCAACCTACTGCGGGATAATCTTCTGCCCAGTCAGTCATAACTCTTTCGAGACATGATCGCCCAATCGTGTTTCACGTATGGCACTTAACTGACTGACTGATTTGAAAAAACAGTTAACTTCCGTTTACTCTACATGACATTTTACACCGCTCATTTCTGTAAAAAAAACAAAACAAAGAAAAACACACACACACACACAAAAAAAAAAACAGCCGAAGAACACACGCATCTTACATAAATTCTATTGTAAGGTGTGAGCTTTAGCACTGGTCCACAACGTTCGAAGAAAGATGGTCCCTACTGAGACCTATAGGTTTCGTTCATTTGAAAGCATTTTAACCATCGATCAAAGAATGCAGTTGTATACAGCTAATAGTTTAAATGAGGTACATGTTATTTCGTTGTTTGTTGACCCATGAAAGGAAGAAAGGGTTGTTGCATGTTCAAATAAAATGATATTCATTTAATGCAAAATACACCATTTCTTAACTATAACCACAATCATCAGATAAAAGTTTATATTTAGAAAGTTCTTTTCTCTGACTGAAAAGGCAATGAGCATGGATAGTTTTTCGGTGAGGAAGAGAGAAAGCGGAGTTCGGAGATTAGTTCAAGGAGTGTCCACTGTCATGACCTTTGTTATAATAACAAGCGACGGTCGTGCCACTGTTTTGTTGGTGAAAAAGACAGGCCAACAAATTTTGTTTGTGTCTCTTTCTGTATTAACTAGCCTTCCCACGCAAGGCCAGATGTGACACATGGTCATTTTATAGTGGGTATTCCCGGCCATATAGCCGGGCCAAAAAATCTCTGTCTATTTTTCCCCAGTCGTGGTTCTACCCTTCGGCGGAACCACGACTGGGTTTGTGCTCTCTGCTCGGAAGTAGAGAGCTGACAGTGTCATAGAGCAGTCTAGGCGAATGCCTCTGGTTTATATGGCTTTGTGAAGGCTCAAAAAGCCTATGTTTATTTATTGGTGGGGACTGATTTTATTGGCTATTCATTATTTTTTTTTAAATTTGAAATATTTTTGAGACTGGAAAGCCGCGTGAAGCCTTTATGTGGTTTGCTTATTTTTGTCATTTGATCTTTTGATTTGAAACAGTTAACTTCCACTTACTCTACGTGACATTTTACACTGCATATTTGTATTAAAAAAAAAACAAATAAAAGCACACAAAAAACAGCCAAAGAACACACGCATCTTACATAAAAGCCCATCATAAGGTGTGAACGATGCTAGCGAGAACATTATTTGTGTTACTTTAAGACATTGACTGCCAAGGTTTTCTTCAATATGTCCATCAGAACCTTTTCAAATCAAACCCAGGGCTCCACTATAACTGGAATTATTGCTGTCTTCATGAGCCACCTTTTTTTAATTTTCCTTTCAAGTTCCTTGTATTTTGATAGTTTTTTGAAGACCTTATTATTATTATTTACATGGAAAAATTCTTATAAGTTATTTCGGGATCAAAAGGACCTCCGAGAACAAAGATGACACATGATTTCTTTGGGGTATGCTGTGGCTAAAAGAGAAAGAGAAAGTGTGGAGGCCTCAGTGGTATCTGGTAAGTTGGCCTTGTGCCAAACACGTCTGAAGTCCCCACAATTTAAATATGAGAAGGTTGAATGTTTGATGTGGAATTTCGTTTGTCCATTACAGTAAAGATTTATTAGCAGAATGACAAAATTGTAAGACGGAAAATATAAGTGAAATTTGTGAACTGAAGACTATAACATACTTGCGAGAAGAAAGATGTTCATAGAGAAAAAGCATGTAGTTTTGTAGTTTAAATTGTTTAAAGAGTAATATAAGTATTTAAATTGTCCACAGAATCTAAAGCCTTCTTATGTTCCTTCCTCCTTTTGGTAGGTCGGCAACAAAGTGAGAGAGAAGGTAAAACAAATAAAAAAATTGTACTTGACGCAGACAGAGTGTCCATGTTGTTGTTTTCTTTGGTGGTGTGGAGTGAAATGAAGAAAGAAAAATGGACGAAGAGATAGAATGAATATGTGACGCGCCCTTACGTCCGGGTGGTGTGGAGTGAAAAAGAAGAAAAAATAGCAGCAAAGGCGAGTTAGTTGAAGTTTCTTCTTTACATTATGGCGAGATGCTATCAGATACTGCTCCCATTCTGAATGTGTTGAGATTTCTTTTGTTACATTGCCACGAGGTCCGTCAGCTAACCGCTTCCAATGCTTGACTTTGACCGGTCGCGAAATGTCCTTAAGTAGTGAATCTGATCATGTGATCGGTTCCAACGAGCATTTTCACTTTAGGTGTGAAAAAAGTTTGACCGACGTCACATATAAATTTCCCATTTGCCATTCAATCAGGATCCAGGATTTTACTTTTCGCACTGACCTGTGAATTTTTCTTGGTCCGGGTTTTTCCACAATTTTATTTAATTGTTTGAATCCGATTTTGTGGGTGTACAATTTTATTTTGTGTTTTTTAGTTAGTTGATGGATTATATAGGATTTTTATCCTATAAAAGAAAGAGTAATTCTATATAAAAAGAATAAGAACTTCAAAGAAACCGCTGATAGCAATCTTGAAACACATAATGAGGAAAGAAGATTTGGAGAATGTAAAACTCACAGGATACATCGGACACAAAGGAAGTATAGGGAAGAACCAAAAAGCCTACTTGGCAAGTTTATGCAAATGAACGCAAGAACACATACCACAAAGAAAAAGACGAATAAAGTAGAAAATAGTGTATAGCACACAGATACCTCTAAAATCGCTAAAAAAAAACAAAAAACAGCATAATATGAATAAAAAAAAACCAAACTTAATAAAACAAACATTTTCCATCAAAATATTTATATTATTATTAAGAGGAAAGATCAAAGTAATTTTTAATTATTTTTAAAAAAATTTTAATCCCTTCTAACATTTTCGAAATGTTGTCAGGAAATTTTGTTTTGATTTGAGTTAGCGGTTAAACAAACGTTACGACTGTTTACAATGGAAAACGTAATGATTGCATCACCCACTTTTTTTCGGTGACAAACACATTAATTTGGAAATTCTCGCAAAAATCAAATAATTGTGGGATTTTAATGAAACTCAGTACTCATTCACAAATGAATGAAATTATTTTTAAAATTATTATTTTTTTTAAATCTTGGTAAAAATATTTTTTACCTCTTTTACCCCCCCCCCCCGTCCACTTAAATCCATTAAATTTTAATAAATTTAATTACGTGTAAACTATTCTTTATTAGTTAAACGCAAGACTCATTGGGGAATATAAATCATCTATTTTTTTTATTTGAAATTTGCAAACAGTATCCGAAAATCTGCTCCGAAGTGTAAAATAAAAAATGCAATTATTATTATCTGATATTATTTAATTCGATAAGCTTTTAATTGCTAGAATAAATAATAAAAATTAAGAACATAGTCTGAAGAAAAACAAAATTTCGATTACTAAAAAATTTTAAAATAATTGTTTTCATTGTTTTTTATTATAATAATTTATCAAATTTTAAAAATACTTTAAAAATCTTTTAAAGAACTGTTGCCCTTAAATTTTTTTAGTTAAGAATTGATAATTATATTGCCTATCGAAAATTAAAAAGTTTAATAACAATCGTTTTGCAGCCATATTCTTAAAATAATTTAACCGCTTTTTTTATGTGCCTTTGATGTTTTTTTTTTTTGTTTTTTTTGTATGGTAATTTCTATGTGCAAATTAAAAGGCCAGAGTTTCCTCCATTACCTTATGAACGCCATACATTTTTATTTCTAATCAAAAACCTGTCAACACAATCTTGATTTACAACGCGTACAGTTCCAAAAGTTCACATTTGTGATTAAGAAATAGTTTTATTCTAAATTTCACGCTATAAATAAGTAATATTTGTGTAAATCAGATTAATTTAACATAAAATTTGCTAATTTTCCAAAAATGATGTGTTAAAGATGTATATTTTGTTTTTGCAAGATTTTTAAAACCGAGAATTAACTTTTGTTTACAAAAATGTGTCGATCGCTCAAAAATGGCGGCAAATTCAAAAATTGAAAAAAAAAAACTCAAACTTTTATATTCCCAATCAATATAATTTGTTTGAAATAAACCAGAGTATTTTGCTTACTAGAAATTGTAAATTTCCGTTGTAAGTCCCGTCGCTTTTCCCTATCAAATTTATCCAAAATAGCATTATCTCTGTGCAAATGTATATGCTGAACTCAAATCAACAATTAGTTATTGAAGAAACTTACCTTTTTTTATCTAAATGTCCATAAAAAACACGAACTATATCTTGCACTTGTAATATTTGGTATCTTTGTGGGTATAATTGACAAAGAAGTGGATACAAATATTAGCGTTGAGAGGAATATTTTATTTTCTTATTTTTACATACTTTCGTGTTAAGTGTCTGCTGGCAACAGAACACATGTTGCCTGCTTAGAAGCCAGAGAGGGACTGACTAATCCTTTAGGTCAAGCATGGGTCAGGGAGATAGAGAGAGAGTAGGGGAAAGAGAAATAGTAGCAGAGAAAGAAAAGGGAATAGATTTGGGTATCTTAGTTCTTGGGAGTTATTTAGAGACAGAGAGGGTAAAAGAAACAATGTATTCTCTGCATGGTAGTAGTATCTGACCTGAGGTCATTTTGGTTCATTCCTACACACTTTTTCTCTCCTGTAACTCTCACGAAGAATGACGGACTGCGCATTTGAACGAATTTTGGCAAATTTTTTGTCTATTTTTCTTCATTTACTGATACTTCCGGCGATGTACTTCCGGAAATTAAAGTAATGCGCTATTGTATTTCTACACTTGTTACTCTCAAATCAGGAAGTACATCGCCGGAAATTTCACTAAAGGAAGAAAATCAGCCAAAATTCGACAAAATATTCTGCAGTTAATTACATGACTTCGTGAGAGTTACGAGAGAGAAAAAGTGCGAGATATAGTTCGTTTTTTTATGGACTTTCAAAGCAAAAAAGGTAAATTTCTTCAATAACTAATTGTTGATTTGAGTTCAGCATATACATTTGCACAGAAATAATGCGATTTTGGATAAATTTGAAGAGGGAAAAGCCGTCGATACCTAAAACGAACATTTACCCTAGAAATAGTAAATTTAATCATTTAGCTTTCTGGTACACAAACAAGAAAAGGCTACGGTGGAGAGTCGTGATCAGGTTCGTTCAGAAAGCGCAGGACATATACAGTATAACCCTGATATAAGAGAAACCCGGATATAGGATATATTTTATCTGGCCTAAAATTAGAGCCTGTGGTAATGTTTATAGACCAAACGCTGATATAAGAGAAACCCGGATATAAGATAACTGTTATCCGGGCCCGACAATTCTCTTATAACAGGATTACATGGTAGATAAAAAAAATCAACCGGGTTTAGATCATAAAAAAAAATACTTACAATTATTTATTTTTTTACTTTGAGTTTGATTTGGTAAGCCCTAAAAGCTGTAGCCTGAGACTTCTCATGAGTATTTATCAGACTTCACAGGAATTACTTTCAAAACATAAATTATCATAATGTCATTAATTAAAAAGTCAATTGTTGTGGAATTGACCGTTATTAGAAGAACCAGAAAAAAGTTAAATAAAATAGCGGTTACACACGACCCGGAATAATCTTCTGTGAATACTATAAAATCACAAGCACCGTCAACCGGTGTCACTGAAAAATTAACTATTTCGCATATGAATAAATATAATGTGATTGAAAAAATCAAAATCGACGAAAGGAAGGTGAATTCAGGACATTTCGTATTAAACCTAGGTATGTTCAGAGTTAATATAAATTAAATGTTATCTTTAATAGATTTTTTTATTACAAATATTTATAGGCACTTCGAATAAAACAAGTTTGTTAACCATTAAAATGGTTGGAAAACTTGTCACGCAGATCAATTTAACTGAGAAGCCTGACTGTTCGAGTCTCACAGAGTGCGCCATACTTGAAGCCTTGTGCCATATCTAAGCTACGCTTAGTAATTAACTTACTATAAATGACCTAAGAATAAGTTTAATTTAACGAACGATGATCAAGATCGGGGACTTAGCTAGGACCGGCGTTAATGTGCAGATTGTGATAATGTTTTTGTTTACATTGTAAAACAAAAACATGAATTTAAATGTTTCAAATTTCTCACTTCCTCTGTACTGTGTCTCTTCACGACGTGGGCGATCATGACTCTCCACAATTTTCTGTGCTGTGTAGCTCTTTAAATGTTGCCTTTTCCTAATCTCTCTTCTAATTCCATCGGTTGTGGTACAGTGGATATCGACTCGGAACGAGAAACCGGGGAGCTGAGTTCAAATTCCAGTTGAATCCATTGTAATTCACTTACGCGCAAATAGCCTTGGAAAGGTATTTAATCCGTCTCTTCCTTCCAGTTATAAGTTAAATAAGCAGGACAGATTGGGTTCTATAGCCTTGGTCGGCACCCAGTCTACCGCAGAAAGCAATGGCAACCTACTGCGGGATAATCTTCTGCTCAGTCAGTCATGTCTCTTTCGAGACATGATCGCCCAACCGTGTATCACGTATGGCACTTAACTGACTGACCCTCAGCAAGGCGAAACTGTCACTAGTGCACAGAGGATTAGAGAGAGAGAAATAAAGGGTACACTTAGGGTGTTGAAGAAATGAATTCAAGGAGATAGAAGATGGCAATTGGCGTTGCATAAACTTTTGGAGGTTGTAGCTATCAGGGTAGCAAGCAAACAGAGAAGTGTTCCATAGGTGTGAAGTACGAGGGAAGAAACTTAGAAGAGGCAGTTACATTTATTTAATATTTCAATGGTGAAAAGATGGGACCTAGATGCCAATCTAGTAACCTGTTTATATTCACGTGGCTGAAGTACCAGGAAAAAAAAATCATGTCAGAGCAATGGCCATGGAAATTTTTGTAGAAAAGACAGAGGGAAGTCATATCACATTGTTGAAAACGTGACTGAAGATAGGCCACTAAGTCAGGATCAATCTCATTACAAATACTTCTCCAAAAAGTTTAAGGCAACGTCAATTTCCATCTTCTCCCTTCTTGAATAGAATCATTTCTCTTACTGTAACCCCCTTGCACACTAGTGCCAGCCCTACCTTGTTTGAAGTGAAATGATTTTTAAAAAAAATAGTGTAACAATATTTTCTGGTTCACCATTAAAAAAAATAAATAAATATGAAGAGCTGTATCTGCTAACATTTTGTTATTTTTTAAATTTATTTGTTTAATCATTTCATCTCGGACAAGGCAATAATGTCCCTGTGGAACTACACAAACACACACTTACGCACACATATAATTGCACGTTTATCCAAGTAACCTTGCAAGTAATCGGTAGAATTATAGATTATAATTGAGCAAACACCCACAATATTTTGCTCATAGTTGATATTCTAAGCCCCGCTTTGATGTGGCAAAAAACCAAAAGTATGGGGTACCCAGTGAGGATCAAACTCACTATTCAGTTGTAAATAGTTCTGACGAGACAATCTTGCTAATCATTACACCATACCAAGGTGTCCTAATCTGGATTGCCTTCACATGAATAGATAGTTGATTTTCTAAGCGCCACTTTGACTTGGAACAAGGCTGAAAATATGGGTTACCCAGTGAGGATTGGACTCACTATTCAGTTGTAATAGGTTCTAGCAAGGCAAGCTTGTTAACCATTACACCACACCAAGATGCCACTGCTCATCAATAGATCATTAAAAGGCTTAGATAGATAGATAGATAATGAACAGTCATAGATAGATAGATAGATAGATAGATAGATAGATAATGAACAGTCTGAGATAGATAGATAGATAGATAGATAGATAGATAAACAAGCTGAGAAAGATTTATATTAGGAGGCTCAGTAAGATAGTTTATTTTCTAAGTGCCTTGCAAGTAATCTGTAGAATTATAGATTACTAGCAGTATAGCCCGGCATTGCTTGGGTGTAATGAAAACTTTAAAACTAATCCATGGTTCTGGAGCTCACTCTTTGGACGTTTGCACAAAAGACTAAAAAGCAATAGTTGTTTCCAGTTAAAGTGAAACCGTAGACTGAAAGAAAAATGAATGGATGTAAGTCAAATTTTGATTTCCTGGTATCAATATCAAATAAGTTTTTTTTCATTGTAAACTGAATTTTGAAGGCTAAATAAGTCCTCTGAGTAAATGGTATCATGGCTGAGACTCAGAACTACAATTATACCTACTTAGAGCCAAATCCGAAGCAAAAACTAAAATAAAAGGGCTGAAAAAATACAGACATACAGGCAGATAAACAGACACACACACAAACATCTTGCCTTTTATATATATATGTTATCGATTTTCTGCACCATTGTAAGAACTGCAACCTTGAAACTTCTGAATATCGTTTCTTATGTCTTTGTCTATGAGTGTATCAAATTTGATTAATATCGGACCACTCCTTCTGTAACCTGATTTTTTTGATTATCGATTTTTGATTTTATCGGGGATACCTCGACACAAAACCTAGCTAAGAACACTCGCAGATGCCTATAGTACAACTGTGTAAATTTTCAAGAAAATCGGTTCAGCCGTTTTGGAGTCTATAGGTAACGGACACATACATACAGACAAAGTTCCATTTATAAATAAGTTTAGATAATCGAGCACGCCCCCACCCCACACACACCTTACAAGCAAAGGGGTGAACTGGTAGTGAACCAAGAAACCAGAAGAGAATTCCGCTGGCGAGAAGTGAAAGAAAAGAAGTTACAGGTTGAGAATCCTTTAACCTAAGTTTTCGGGACTGAAAATGCTTCGGTTTTCAGATTTTGGAATACAGACTATTTAATTTTGTATGTCAATCAGTTAAGTGGCATATCTCTTATTTTATTTTATTTTTCATATTTTAAAGGATGTATATCATGTTTCTACTGATGAACTAACGAGTTAAATAGCCAAAATGCACAGTAATTTCTTTCTATTTTCCTTAATACTATTCTCTTCCAACTTGTTTCTTCTAAATGTCTTCTGAATAGAGCTTCTTTCATTAGAAAAACAGTCTTCAATTACCTGTTGGATTTGATGCTAACGAATACCATTTCCTATTTTTGTTTGTAATATAAGTCCAAATAATTGACAAAAATAAATGATAAAAGAAAAATAACTGTCAATACACATTCAAGAAGTCATAATTGTTATTAATTTCCAAATATATATAAAAGCTTACATCATACATTGTTGAAAGTGGCACAGTTTCAACATGCAATTTTAAATTATTTTGAAAAATGAAAATAGTTTTAACACTTAACATTTTGTTCCGCCTGAAACTGCAAAACCTAACATAAGGGAGAAAACTCCTCCTGTTATCATTTTTCTAAGTTTTCAAAGAATTCCTAGTTCTCTTGTTACAGCATTGTATTTGTAGAATTCTTTGTTCTGTATTTTGTTTTAGTCTTTTCTGTGAGAAATGATACCAAATGAACTAGGTGCTAAGTGCTACAGACATGGATGAAAAGCCTAAAAAATGCTGTTAAGCCTCTAACAAAAGTTGCAAGTGTTGGATCAGTTAAATACCATGTCACTGTGAGAAACAGCATGAAAAGTGATAGGAAAATGAGTTAAGTAAAATAGAAAAAAAATGAAAATCACAGGTGTAGTAAAAACAAGTTCAGAAACATGTCCCTGTAAATGGAAATATTGACGTAAAAATACACTTAGCCTACATAAGCATGTCAGGGGGGTTGAAGAAGTTTAAATCTAACAAGAGATAGCTTTATACTGTCATAAAGTTTTACATCTTAAAGAATCTTAAAATTACAGGAATATTGGCATCAGCTGATATGGAAACAGAGTTTTCAGAATATTTTTTAAAGTAACTGAGGAAAAAAGGATACCAAGAGCAAGTTTTCAAAAGTGATAAAATATGTTTTTCTTGGAAGAAAATGCTGAATCATATTTATATTCATCAGCGTGCCAACTAAAGCCCAGTATTTTAGACTTACTCTGGTGCTCATGTGGCAACAGATTATATTATCAAATGAAACTTTGTGAGTCCTTGAGAACAAGAACAAAAATATATATTTCCTGTGTTCTAGCAACACAATAAGGCGGCTTCAGTTTTTTTGCTTAATTGGTTCTACTACTGTTTTATACATGATGTGATGAAATATCTTAAAAAGAAGTTGTCGTTTAAGATTATTCTTTTCATTAACAATGCTACTGGCCATCCAAAATTAACATGAAAATATTGAAATGCTATTCCTGTCCCCAAATATCATTGCTACACTTGATCAAGGCATCATGTAGTTCATGCTGCACTTGAGACTAACCTGATTTCAGCATCATGGATTTAGGAAATAGATTGACAGTTGCTAATACAATTGAACTTATTGATCAGTTAGTTAATGCTTATTTGAAGGTATTATGGAGCAATGTAATGATTTCTATGGCTTCCTTACAAGCAATAAAAAAGTTAAGGAGATTTTGCAGCTTATTAAGAAAGTTGACAGAAGGCTTTTCAGACATGATTTGAAGAAGTTGAACAACAAATTGAAAAGAAAGAAATCTTTACTGAGGAAAACCTATATGAACTGCTCAAATTAGTGACAGAAGAGGAAGCTGAAAAAACAGAGGCCTATTCACCACTATGAACTCTGGAAACATTCACAGCAGTTTTTCACCAGGTTCATATTTTAAAGGATATAATCAAGGAGTATGAGACTACAATAAAACAATCACGTTTTACATAGAGCCACTGCAACAATTGCTTGCTGAAACCATGAGAAAGAAGAAGTACTTTCCTATAGCTGTTCATTACCAGAAACATCCAATTATCAAGCTTCTTTCCAATCTTGAAAATCTTCAGCTATTAACTTCCAAAGAACCTGGCATTATGTTGCCTTCAAAGCCTCAACATACAAAGTTTCTTGAATATGCATGATTTTTTTAATCGTGTAGAGAATCAATTAATTGCATAAGATGCAGGCATAGAGTGTGTGCATGTGTACATACATACTATGAAGGGATGTAAAAAGAAATCTTAGTCATTTGGGCAGATTTAGGAAAGCATTCAAAACTAAAAAAATTTAATAAGTTGCTTGCATGGCAACTGTGCCATATTTTCTTTTAAGAAGTGTGTTATAATTAATTAAAATTATAAAAAAGAAAAATTTCTTGAATAACTGCAATAGTGTCTTAACGCACATTCAAAAACACTCAAATTTTTACCTCAGTTAGACAATGATTTACAGTGTAAATGATGTCACTTGCGAAAATCTCCTGTAAGGGAGATAATTCAATAAAACCCAGAACTGATTGACACAATAGAATATTTTGTGATACATATGTTTAAAACATTTTTAAAAAACCTAAGCTTTATTATTAAGAAATCTATCTACATTCACTTTGCATCTATAATAAAATCTCACTTGTTCATATTTTGTAACTGAAATGGGAATAACTTACAAAATGTTATCATTTTTACATAATCATTTTTTAAAAATAATTATTTCACCCCAAGCAAGGCAGTACAGCCACTGATCCACAAGGAGTTACATAAGAGAAGAGTGATGAGAAAAAGGAACAAGTTACAGGGGGTGTTAGAGAATGAGAAGGATGAGGACACTGGTGTGAAGAGAGCTGCATGAGAGTAGAGTGGAACTGGAGAAGAACATAATATAAGAGTTGTCAGAGAAAGAATGCAAGTTAAGAGATAGCAATTGATATTGCATTTAAATTCTTGGAGATTGTAGCTGTCAGGGAAGCAAGTATACATACCAAAAGGAATTCCACAGGTGGGAAGTGTAAGAAAAGAAGCTGAAGAGTAGAAGTTTTGGTTACATTTGATTGGTTTCATTGAAAAAAAAGTGAGGCCTAGCTGCTAATCTAGTAACTCAAATAAATTCATGCAGAAGGGCACCAAGGAGCTAAGCTCATCGAAGCAGAAACTGTGAAAGTATTTGTAGAAGAGACAGAGAGAAGCCACATTATGTCAGTGAGAAAGTGACTAGAGCTGAGCTACCAGGTTGAGATCTTCATTAAATTTGTCAAGAACCCAGAGATGAATAGCAGGCAGGGTCACTCGGCCAGATGTGACAGCAGTATTCAATGAACTGATTGACACAATAGAATATTTTGTGAACATGATATATTTAAAACATTTTTAAAAAACCTAAGCTTTATTATTAAGAAATCTATCTACATTCACTTTGCATCTATAATAAAATCTCACTTGTTCATATTTCTGTAGGGTCCTGGGCATGACAGTAAATTGCATCTGACAACAAGACCTCTGACTGGGAGGTTGTGAGGAGCATAGAACCACCTCTTAATTGCTGTTGTTCTCAGGTTCACCATGACCCGGAGTGGTAGCACCTGTTAGGGTCCCAGCTATAGGCAAATATGTAAACCCCCAAACTATGGTCAAAACTGTATGAAAGTATAAAAAATACACTTTTATAGAAATATTTACATAAAAATAAACTTTTGTAGAAAAATATACATTTCTGAAGAAAAAATTATTACCATAACACAATTTTTAAGGAAAAAAAATTATTCTCAGCAAAACATTTTTGAATACAAAACTAGAAAACATTTTCAGTTTTCTAAAATAAAAAAGAATAAAAACAAAAATAATTTCATTAAAATCTGACTAAATCAACCTTCTCACAATAACCAAACATTTAAAAATACCTTAAAACCCAACCTTTTTGGCATTAAATAATCCACAGATGTTCATATGCCATTAAACAAAACTCAAACTCAAAATATTTCTGTAACTAAAATGGGAATAACTTACAAAATTTTATCATTTTTACATAATCATTATATGTTTATTTGATAAATAATAAAAATAAAAGGTAAAATAATTTACATTTTGCAGTGTTGCAGAGATTTTCCATGATCAAATTAATTCTTATTTAAATGAGGTGCTGAAAAGTTCTCAACCCAAATCCCTTTCCAAAAATCTGACCAAATGACCACACGAGAAATTATTTTTGAATTCTTTCTTGCTCAGACTTTTCAGCACTCCTTCAAACATAGATAAATTAAAAGCAAGTCTTTTATGCTCTTTACCTTTGAGGTTTGATCATTTCTCTTGTGTTTTAATTAGTATACATGAAAAATCATCAGCTTTCTTTGAGAATAAATAGCTTCTATTATTAACTCCCAAAAAATTAAAATCATTAATATACTATTTTTGACAAAGTCAATGCGAGGAATTAATCTAGCCTTTATAAGTTCTATCAAATGACCTATTACAAGTTACAATAAAAGAAATGATGTCTTCAATAATCCTAAATAATCAAAGAAAAATACATTTTTACCAAGCAATAATGTTTAAGACAATATAATCTTTAAATTTTATACTTTTCCATTTTCAACATTTTAACTTTCCTTCATATTTACACAAAAATGGTCGTTAAAATAATTTTATCTAATCACACACATTTTAATTATGTAAAAGATGTGAATTTCTGGCTAGATTTCCATTTTTATGTTATGTTCTTAATACAAAATTTTAACTTGTTTATATTGTTATTTTTATCAGAACTAATAGACAACACTGGAAAAAGTATATTCAGCATATTCAATGACTATTCATTGATCTATGTGGAGGAATCAATAAGCATGATATAATTATTAACTGAATCTTTTCATCTGAAATTTTTACTGTATAATGTTTGATATATGTGATTAATATTCACCACTGAAAAGGTAGGATATTATGTTGAAAAATAAATTTTTGTTGAGTTTATTATTTATTTATTTATTCATTCATCATTAGGTTGTAGACTTATTAATGTACCTATGCAATAGATTTATGCAAAATTACTATATTTTGCACAATGTCAGAGAATCCTAGAAGTGACTTTAAAGTTACTCAATTCTTTATCACATATGCAGTAAGTCAACTGTAGGATAACTTTTACAAGACTTAAGAAATATTCTCAAATTGGGAGAAAAAGGGTTCCATGTAAACTTTTAGGAAGGAACAGTAGTTAACAGTCAAATATTTGTTTTCCACCACTCTTACTCAGAAAAAGTTATATTTTGGGACAAGAAATTTACAGGCAATAAAATGGCCCTACAACAAAAATCCAGAATGAAAAAAATCATGATTAGATCCAAAACAACTTTCTATTTCTCAGTAGATTCTATTTACGCTGAGATGCTGAAGATTCTTAAATCTACTGATAAAATTTTTTTTTTTTTTTTTTAATCATCTCACCCCATGCAAGGCAGTCCACTGCCACTATTGCTCATGGGGCTACATAGGGGACGGTAAAGAGAAGGAGTGGTTAGACATAGGGAATGTTAGGAGGAAGGTGACGGATGAGGGTTGGGTAGATGGGAAGAGTGTTTTTTTTTTTTTAATCATCTCACCCCATGCAAGGCAGTCCACTGCCACTATTGTGCATGGGGCTACATAGGGGACGGTAAAGAGAAGGAGTGGTTAGACATAGGGAATGTTAGGAGGAAGGTGACGGATGAGGGTTGGGTAGATGGGAAGAGTGTTTTTTTTTTTTTAATCATCTCACCCCATGCAAGGCATTCCACTGCCACTATTGCTCATGAGGCTACATAGGGGAAGGTAAAGAGAAGGAGTGGTTAGACATAGGGAATGTCAGGAGGAAGGTGACAGATGAGTAAGGATAGCGAGGATGAGGGTTGGGCAGATGGGAAGAGTGCTTGATAAAATGGGAGCAGGTTAGTGTGTTAGGAATGTTCTACCCTGCATTTACTGAGAATCAAGAGTTGTAGTTTTAACTTGCTTATATTGTTATTTTTATCAAAACAATAGACAACACTGGAAAAAGTATATTCCGCACATTCAAACAATGACTTTTCCCTGACCTATGAGAGTGAATCAATAAGCTTGATATAATCTAAATCTAATCTAAATTTAAATCTAAACTGATTTATAAATGGATCTTTGTCTGTGTGTGTGTGTCTGTGTGTGTGTGTGCATGTGTGTCCGTTACCTATAGACTCCGAAATGGCTGAACCGATTTTCTTGAAAATTTACACAGTTGTACTATAAGCATCTGCGAGTGTTCTTAGCTAGATTTTGTGTCGAGGTACCCCTGATAAATGTCGAAAATTGATAATCAGGTTATAGAAGGAGTGGTCCAATTTTAATCAAATTTGATACACTCATAGACAAAGACATAAGAAACAATATTCAGAAGTTTCAAGGTTGCAGTTCTTACAATAACGCAGAAAATCGATAATATATATATATATATATATAAGGCAAGATGTTTGTGTGTGTGTGTGTGTGTGTGTGTCTGTTTATCTACCTGTATGTCTGTATTTTTTTCAGCCCTTTTATTTTAGGTTTTGCTTCGGGTTTGGCTCTAAGTAGGTATAATTGTAGTTCTTAGTCTCAGATACCATTTACTCAGAGGACTTATTTAGCCTTCAAAATTCAGTTTACAATGAAAAAACTTATTTGATATCGATACCAGGAAATCAAAATTTGACTGACATCCATTCATTTTTCTTTCAGTCTACGGTTTCACTTTAACTGGAAACAACTATTGCTTTTTAGTCTTTCGTGCTAACGTCTAAAGAGTCTGAGCTCCAGGACCATGGATTAGTTTTAAAGCTTTCATTACACCCGAGCAACACCGGGCTATACTGCTAGTATAATTATTAACTAAATCTTTTCATTTTTGCTTTATAATGTTTGATATATGTGATTAATATTTACCACTGAATTGAGTGCACTGAAAAGGTTATTATGTTGAAAAATAAGTATTTGTTGAGTTTATTATTTATTTATTCATCATTAGGTTGTAGACTTATTAACTTACCTATGCAATAGATATAGACATTTATTAGTTCCTGTGACTTGACCCAAAGAGTTGTGAGTTCAATACCAGGCTACAGTAGGTACCTCCAGTCAAATCGATAACAAAACAGCATAGTATGAATAAAAAAGGTCCCAAACTTAATAAAACAAACTTTTTCGTTCAAAATGTTTATATTATTATTAAGAGGAAAGATCAAAGTAATTTTTAATTATTTCCAAAAATTTTTTAATCCTTTCTAACATTTTCGAAATTTGTCAGAATGTTTTGATTTGATTTGAGTTAGCGGCTAAGAAACGTTTACTACAATGGAAACGTTTACTACAATGGAAACCTAATGATTGCATTACCCATGAAACTTTCAGTACTCATTCATAAACGAATAAAATTATTTTTGAAATTATTATTTTTTAAAAATCTTGATAAAAATATATATTTTTTTACCTCTGTTACACTCGGAACGAGAAATCAGAGAGCCGAGTTCGAATTCCTGTTGAATTCATTGCATTCACTTATGCGCAAATACCCTTGGGAAAGGTATTAATCCATCTCTTCTCTCCAGTTATGGGTTAAATAATAGGACAGATTGGGTTCTATAGCCTTGGCTGGCAACCAGTCTACTGCAGAAAGCAATGGCAACCTACTGCGGGATAATCTTCTGCCCAGTCAGTCAGGTTTCTCTCGAGACATGATTGCCCAAGTGTGTAGCACGTATGGCACTTAACTGACTGTCCTCCCCTCCATGTAAATCCATGAAATCTTAATAAATTTTACACTGATGGCTAACTTTTGTTTTATTATTTCAATGCAGGACTCATTGGGGAATATAAATCATCTATTTTTTTTATTTGAGGTTTGCGATCATTGTCTGAAAACCTTCTCCGAAGAGTAAAATAAAAAATGCAATATAACTCTGATATAATTTAATTTGATAAGCTTTTAATTGTTGGAATAAATAATAACTATTGAGGACATTATACTCTGAAGAAAAAATTTTTTTTTGATTATTAATAAAATTTTAAAAGAATTGTTTTCGTTTTTTTTAATTTTTTATTATTAAATAATTTATTAATATATAAAATTTTAAAGATATTTTTAAAATCTCCAAAGAAATGATTATAAGTAGACTTTTTAGTTAAGAACTGATGATTATATTGTCTATCCAAAATTGGAAGTTTAATTAAAAAAAAAAATTGTGTGTAAATATGTTCATTTTGATTAAATACAATGTTTCATTTGATTAAGTACGATGTTCCATAGGAGTCATAACATGTTTCCATAAAAATTAAATTAGATATTTTTACTATGCCTTAAACTTAATGATAACTTATTAATAAATAAGATAATATAGTTCAGTTATTTCAATTTCATTCTTTTTTATTAAATTAAAATTATTTTAAAAGAAATTTAAATTTTTAAATTTTTATTTATTCAGAAACTATATTCAAATGTCTTACTATAAATCTAAACTAAAATTCTATAAAATATTATATAATTGCTGAAAATATTAAGTTAAATTTTTAATTTTACTATTTAGTTAAAAACCAAAAAAAAGAAATTAAATTTTGAACATTTTATGTTTTAATATAATTGAAATTTTGTCCTGTATGGTCGTCCCCCTTTTAGCATTCTTGACAAATTCCAGCTGTCATATCTTTCGTCACCCTGATTACAGAGATAAAAGAATGCTACCAGAGTTAAAAAGTTTTTTTATTGTAAATTTCTGGCAGTAAGCAATTATTACTTGATTGAAATCAGATAAAGGTAAGTTTGAATTTTAAAAATTGACTTAAATGACTTGTCAGCTAGGTATATTTTATTTTTGCAAGATTTTTAAAACAGAAATTTGACTACTGTTTACGTAATGTGTAGATTAACCAAAAATGGTGGGAAACTTAAATTTTATTTTTCCAATTCAGGAAAAAATTAGATTAAAATCAATATAATTTTGGTTTAAAATACACCAGTGTATTTTTCTATCTGAAATTAAAATTTAATCTCTTGGCTTTCAATTAAAGCTAATTTTAAAGCTTGAAGATAACTTATTTATTTTAAAAATTTAAATTTAAATTTGGGTATCAAAAATCAGTGGAGGTACCTAGTACAGCAATGTTGAACAAGTAATTTACAGGGTTAGAGGGAGATAACTCATGACTACCAAAAGAGGCTCTACACAAGGGATGGAGATCATATATACCCCAGTGATTGTAATAGAGGGTTCGATTCGAAATTCCTAGCACCTGAAGAAGACCAGAGCGTAAAGCGTCCGAAACAATGTAAAAATGACAACAAAGATGAGGACAAGAGTCCAAATAATGTAAATACTGGAAATACTACCTCATCTCAGAAATATAGACAAACGCCCAACTAAATCACATCTCTGTAGACCTATTCCTGATATTTCTACAATCTTACATGAACATAATACGCTTTGCAGGATACGGTTGGAGAGCAAAACAAGAACTCATGAGTGATCTACTGCTCTGGGCACCAGACCATGGCATGAAACAGTTTGGTCACCCAGCATCCAGCTATAATATGACACAAAATACCACCCTAATGACCTTTTGACCTTGATGCAGAACCTTGATCAGTCAGTTAAGTGCCATACGTGATACACACTTGGGTGATCATGTCTCGAAAGAGACATGACTGACTGTGCAGAAGATTTTCACACAGTAGGTTGCCATTACTTTCTGCAATAAACTCATTGCCAGCCAAGGCTATAAAACCCAATCTGTTCTGTTATTTAACCCATAACTTGAGAGAAGAGACAGATTAATACCTTTAGTTGACTTATAAATGTTCGAGGAGATGTGACCAAATTACTATATTTTAGTAAACACAAAGGATGCATTTGTGACTTCAATGATGCTTGTTATGTGGGTCATATTTAATTATTAAAATATAAACATATTGTTCTACACTAAGCTAAGAAATGAAATTACAGTGGAATCTCGGTTCACAAATATAATTCATTTCTAAAGTCCGTTCATGACCTGAAATGTTCATGAACCGAAAACTATTTTACCCATAGGAATCTATATGAAGTTGATTAATCTGTTCCAGGATCCCAGATGATTGTTTATTTAAACTTTCTACTTTGTACCAGGGTGAGTGCAAGGTTCTCTTGAGCCCCAACAACTCACTTCCACTTTACCTTATTTCGATTTTCAACCACCACAGACAACTGCACCTCCCTCCCATTAGCATGGAACAGGCATGCCTCCCAGAGAGTAAAACACTACACTTGCTTGGCCTGACACTCTCAGTGGACCTCAAGTGGAATGACTATGTCGAATCCATTGCTAAATCCGCTGCTATGAAAGTGGGCTCTCTGTGCAGGGCCTGGAAATTCTTTCCACCTGAATCTATCCTGCACTTCTACAAATCTACCATCCGCCCGTGTTTTGAATAATGTTGCTATTCTACATTCTACTATTCTCCTCGGGCTTCTTGACAAAATACAGCGAAGAATCTGTAATGTCATTGATACCGACTTAGCTGACCATCTGCAGTCACTCTCTCATCGGCGTCACGTGGCTTCCCTGTGCCTCTTCTATAAATACTTTCATAGCTTCTGCTCTGATGAACTTAAATCACTGGTGCCCCCTAGGTGTGAGTTTGCATGAGATACTAGATTGGCAACTAGGCCCCACCCTTTTACAGTGAAACCGATGAAATGTAACCGCAATTTCTACTCCAACAGCTTCTTTTCTCGCACTTCCTGTCTTTGGAATTCCCTTCTGCATACTTGCTTCCCCGATGGCTATAACCTCCAGGAGTTTAAATGTAAGGTCAATAGACACCTCCTAACACACTAACCCTCCCATTCTCTTCAACTCTCCCCCTATGTACATCCTAACTCGTCTACCACCTGTGTAACCCCCTGTGCTATAGTGGCAGTGGAATGCCTTGCCTGGGGTGACATGATTAAAAAAAATAAAAATAAAACAAAAATAAGGTAATATTTATATGGGATGTGCATTGTGGTGCAGTGGATATCAGCTCGGAACGAGAAATCGGGGAGCTGAGTTTGAATTCCAGTTAAATTCAATGCATTCACTTACGTGTAAATACCCTTGGGAAAGGTATTAATCCATCTCTTCCCTCCAGTTATGGGTTAAATAACAGGACATATTGGTTCTTGTAGCCTTGGCTGGCAACCAGTCTACCACAGAAAGCAATGGCAACCTTACTGCAGGATAATCTTCTGCCCAGTCAGTCATGCCTCTTTTGAGACATGATCGCCCAAGTGTGTTTCACGTATGGCACTTAACTGAATATTCATATAAAATACAAATTTCATTATAACCTAATTATGTACAATAATGGATGATATGCAATATAGGTGAACAGGTCAACTAGAAAAACTGAAAATAAATACAATGATTATTTGTTGTGATAGAATTACAATTCTGGCACATGGCTGAAGGGAGAGTAGAATGAGACTGGCCAACACAAACTATTATAAAATTAGCTAATCTGATTTGCAACCCATCACCCATTACAATTTACTCTATCATCACAAGAACACATCCATTAGCATTCACTCTAACATGTGCTGTAAGCTTGGATGTGCAGGTGATGTAATGGATAATCTCTTGGAATTGGAAATCTGAGAACCAAGTTCAAATTCTAGTCAGGTATTTATATTCATTTATGTGCAAATAGTCTTGGGAAAGGTATGAATCCGTCTCCTCTGCCCCTGGCTATGGGTTAGTAAGACTTATATCAGTAAATCATTATTATCTCAAAACAAATCTTAGTATTTTCTGGCTTTAAATAACATGTAAATGCATTGAAAAACTAAAAACAAACAAATCAATCAAAAGCACTTGTTTTTTTGTTTCTAATGACATTTTCTTTTCATTTAATACTTTGCTTAGTTTATGAAAAGCATGACATTTTTGTCCTGCGTTTACTGCCATATATGAAAATAGATATTACATAGCAGTTCAGCACTCTTTTCTTTGTTTCTAATGACATTTTCTTACCTCTTAATACTTTGCTTAGTTTATGAAAGGCATGATGAGATTGTTCTGCATTTATTGCCATATATGAGAAAGATATTACATAGCATTTCAGCACTCTTTTCTTTGTTTCAATGGCATTTTTCTATCTCTTAATACCTTGCTTAGTTTATGAAAGGCATGAGGAGTTTGTTTAGCATTTACTACCATATACACAATTAGATATCATATAGCACTTCATCAATCTTTCCTTTGTTATTAATGACAGTTTTTTTCTCTGTTAATACTTTGCTTAGTTTATAAAAGCCATGATGAGATTGTTTAGCATTCACTGCTATATAGGAAAACTTCTATTACATAACAGTTAAGTACTCTTTTGTTTATTTCTTACAAGATTTTCTTGTGTCCTAATACTTTTCTTAGCTTTTTGAAAGCATTTTTTGTAACCCAAATGTACCTTCAGATTCTAGTATTGCACTTTCCATCCTCTGTTAAAACATTTCCTAGATATTTAAATTTTTATACTCAACTGATTTTGACATCTCCAATTTGTAGTTCACTTGTTGGACTCTTCTTTTTACTGACAACCATAAATTCTGTCTTTGTATAATTGATAGTTAGTCTTTTCTTCTTGCTTTCTTTTACTACCTTCTGTAGGGATTCTTGTATTTTTCTGTTTTTTATGTGCAATCAACACTGTCGTTTGTATATCTAATCTTGTTAAGATTGTGGTTTACTAGTAATGAATCCTGATAGGAACTCTAATTCTTTCAGAACCGCACCACTGTAAAGGTTGAACAAGTCTGGTGAGAAGACACATCCTTGCCCTTCAAAACCTGATCAGATGTGTAAACATGAAAACTTATTTTTTGGTATCCTTTCTTAGCAAGTCTGCAAATGTTTTTACTATTCTCTTGTAATATTATAAAGAAAATGAAAATAAAATTTTTTTAGCTATATGGTTAAATTTTATGGCTGTATGGTAAAATATTTTAGCTGCCTGGTAAGACTGAATTTTTAAAAATCTCTTTATGATATGCATATTCAAATATTGCTTTTTTCTTTTATTTTGATAGAATAAACATGGAAGCCGAAGATCAAGAAATAATGGACTTACCAATGATGAGCAATCGAGACATTTCATTGGTCAATCATTACATCATAGACTTGTCATGTGACATGAAGAGCAAACGTTTTACTGGCTCAATAACTCTGTTCATGCAACCAGCCTCAAAGAGCAAATCTTTGTCTTCAGGGAGCAAAACACCTTATGTCAGTTATTCTCCAAATTTCTCAACCCAGAATGAGACAACCACTGAAAGTAAGAATTCATTACAAACTAAAAAACTATCTGCAAGTGAACAGACTCCATCTTTAGACAACTCTAAAACTGATCTCAAAGTGATTGTCCATAATCAACAAATGCAACACTCTGCAATTAATGTCTGTCATCCCTTGAACTGTGGTGCTATCGAGAACGAGGATAACATAAAAGCAGGTCGAGCCAATAAAGATTTACAAGAACTGTTTGTAAATGTGAACGTATCAGGTTACCAAATGGCTGACCAGAAGATAGATGAGCTCATTCATACAAAAGATGGCTACAAAATAGACTGTCACTGTCTGTCATTACATGATGATGAAGCAAATGTAAGTAGCAGTGATATAAACAGTTCTCTCATTAAAGACGCCATAACTAGTTCACTGGTGAGTCGTCCCAAAATAGACATACCAACTGTGGATCCTGAATTAATTACCAGTCCAAGGACATTTCCTTTTTCTTCTTCACTGTCACCAGGTAAAAGCTCCCAAGAAGAAACTCAAGACAAAGTTAGAATTTCCCATGGAAAGCGGAAAATTCCCAATGATAAGGAATATCTTTTGAATTCTAAGCAGGCGAAATTGATTGAAAAGACGTTTTTATTAAAAGAGGCGTGGGAAACTAAAGACATGCCAGTTCCTGTGGGGGTTCAAACATCTGACAACTTTGTCTCTTCAAATCCAAAATCAAAATCGCCAGCGCCTTATTCTCTTACTAACCCCTCCAACAAGGACCAACCGTTTGTTCTGATCTTAGATACATGTGATATTCATGTTTCACAGGTGAAACTTTTAGAAGTTCCAAATTGTGATATGTGCGCCAAGCCATGCCTGAAATGTTGCACTGAAAACATGACACAGAGTGAAAAAGAGAAGTTCTTTCGTTTTCGTTCTTTCCAGCCCGGACTAGATCTGAAATTCTCCACAACAAAATGGTCGCTTAATATCTGGGATGAACGACAGCCACCAGAAAGATTTGATCCAAGGCTTCCATTTATTGTGAGAATTGAATATTCAACCCTGCCAGAGGGCAAGTCCCTAAAGTGGGTCGCTGACCAAGATGGCAAGTAAGTTTGTTTTTTTTTATTTTCTTGTAAATCATGTATTTGTTCTTTTTTTTTTAACTGCTAATCTGGGAAGTGTTTTGAAAGAGGGTGGAAAATGCGACACGGAGATCCAAAGATGCATCAGCATGACCAAAGATGCATTTCAGAAGCTAAGCAGAGTAATGAAAGACAGGAAAATCTCATTAGAAACAAAGAAAAAGTGCTGGATTGCTATGTGATATATGTCCTTCTGCATTGAAGTGAATGCTGGATGATCTCATCAAAGATGAAGGAGGGGCTTGAGGCAGCAGAAATGCGGTTTTACAGAAGGATGCTGAGGATACCATGAACAGAGCACATGTGCAACGATGAGGTGTTGGAAAGGATGCAAATGAGAAGAAAACTGATAATAAATATCAGGAAGAGACAAATGAAGTTCCTGGGACATGTAATGAGGAAAGAAGGCCTGGAGAACTTGATACTCACAGGTCAGATAAATGAAAGAAGAGACAGGGGAAAGCAGCACGAGATGTACTTGTTAGGTCTGATCAAATAGTTGACAGAGCGGGGCTTGGGAGAGATACTAAGAGAAAAATTACTGAGAGAGACAAGAGACAGAGCCAAGTGGAAGTCCATGATCACCTACGTCCTGGAGGGACATGGCACATGGCACATGAAGAATAAGAAGAAATAAAACTAAAAGCATTTCTGTGTAGCTAATCAGTAATGAGAAGAGGTGGATTCATGCCTATTCAGAATTTGATAAACAAATCAGAAATTATAATGTGGATATGAAGTGGGGGATCAATTCTCTATTATAATCAATATATAAAGTGATCCCTCAATTTGTGGCCATGCTACTTTCTATCCATTTATATTCTATATTGATCGGCTTGAGAAAATGGTTGATGGATCAGGCTTGGAAGAGATACCAAGAGAAAAATTATTGAGAGCGATAAGAGACAGAGCCAAGTGGAAGTCCTTGATTGTCTACATCCTGAAGGGACACAACACATAAAGAAGGAGAAGAAGAAGAAGAAATAAAACTAAAAGTATTTCTGTGTAGCTAATCAGTAATGAGAAGAGGTGGATTCATACCTATTCAGAATTTGAAGTGGGGGACCAATTCTTTATTATAATCAATATATAAAGTGATCCCTCACTTTGTGGCTATGCTATTTTTTATCCATTTATGGGCTTGAGAAAATGGTTGACAGATCGGGCTTTGAAGAGATACCAAGAGAAAAAAAATACTGAGAGTGACAAGATACAGAGCCTAGTGGAAGTCCATGATCGCCTACGTCCTGAAGGTACACAGCACATGAAGAAGAAGAAGAAGAATATGTATATCATATTTTACCCCTCTCTTTACTGCTTGGACACTTACGTAGTCACTGTGCTTTTTTATTTTTTATTTTCAACCCGTAACCCTCAAGGGTTGTAGAAGCACTATATGTACTTCTGCTGCAGTAGCAGTGGTATTTTCTGGGTAAGGCAGTCTGACGGATCCTAACCTCTCTAGACTGGTTTTGAAATCAGAGTTGTTCCTTCTCCTAGACATGTTGCCCCCACAAGGCTATATGACCCAGTCTACTCTGTTATTTACCCATAGTTGGTGGGCGAGGGACGGAACCATATTTTTTCCAAGAGTATTAACACGTAAGTGAATGGAATAAACTCGACTGGAATTTGAACTTGGCATTGTGATTTCCAGTGTGGATCGCTATCCATTATACCACTATGCCTTATCTATGCTAATAAGGCAGTTAGTTACATATCGCTACATTAACAAACATTTTCTTAAATTCTGAACCTGAAGACTTCTTTGTCAGACATAACTTCATGATAAACTATCTCAAATTAGCTTAATAAATTGGTCATTTTTTTTTAATCGTATCACCCCAAGCAAGGTGGTAATACCACTGATGTACAGAGGGCTACATAAGAGTAAAAAGATTAAGTAGAAGAGAGTGAAGAGGAAGACGAACCAGTTAGAAAGGAGCAAGAGAAGAAAATACAGGTGTGATGACAGTTGCAAAGGTGGAGAGAAAGGAAAAGATATAAGGGGTGGTGAAAGAACTAGAGTCAAGTGGTTAATAGATGAGTATTGACATTGCATTTAAATTCCTGGAGGTTGTAGCTGTCAGGAAAGCAAGAATATGGAAGCGAGTTCCACGGGCAGGAAGTTCAAGAGAAGAAGCTGCAGGAGTAGAATTGTCGTCTGCATTTGGTTAATCTAACTGTGAATGGGTGTGACCCAGTTGCCAATCTGGTTGCACGAGTAAACACCTGTTGCAGAGGCACCAGTGACTTAAGTTTGTTGGAGCAGAAGCCATGAAAGTATTTATAGAACAGACAAAGGGAGGCCGCATCTCATTGGTGGGGAAGTGGCTGTAGTCGAGTCGCCAAGTCGGTACCTATCACATTGCTGATTCTCCTTTGGAGCCTGTCGGGAACACTGATCCTGGGCTTGATTTCTTTCAGATTCTCTGGCACTGACAGGAGTTCATTGCATTTATTAGGCAAATCAATGTTTTTACAATCAAAATTAGTATTTTCCAAAAGATATTGGTAAAAATTATTTTCTCGAAGGACCCAGCCCCTAACAAAGCCATCAGGTTCACCTAGCTTAACTTTTGCGTGTGTTTTGAATACTGCTGCCACATCTGGTCGGGTGCCCCTGCTATTCACCTCAGTGTTCTTGACAAAATCAAATGGAGAATCTGTAATGTGATCGATCCCAACTTGGCAGCTCAGATACAGTCACTTTCTCACCGACGTAATGTGGCTTCCCTGTGTCTCTTCTACTAATACTTTCACAGCTTCTGCTATGATGAACTTAGCTCACTGGTGTAAAGATCTTGGATTCGAAATCCAATGGGTTATTCCCTCACAGGTTCAAATCCTGTTCGCAGTGCCATGTAAAGATCTTGTGGAAGAAACAGTCAGTACTCAACGAGAATAGAAGTTGGGTCTGAAAAAAACCACCAGGGCAAATTGGTAGGTGGTTGAAATAATAACCTGGGAGATTCCATTCTGTTACAGGCAAGTCTATTCCGTAAGCATTGATTGGCTGATAATTTCAGTGTGTATATTGAGCTCCATAAATATTCAGCACAATATCCACACTTTTGAATGTTCACCTTCCTGCTTGTATTTACTAGCCTTCCCACGCAAGGCCAGATGTGACGCATGGTCATTTTATAGTGGGTATTCCCGGCCATATAGCCGGGCCAAAAAATGTCTGTCTATTTTTGCCCAGTCGTGGTTCTACCCTTCGGCGGAACCACGACTGGGTTTGTGCTCTCTGCTTGGAAGCAGAGAGCGCCCTCTACCCGAAGGTAGAGAGCTGACAGTGTCATAGAAAAGTCAGGCGAATGCCTAAGACATTTTTCCTGCAGGAAGACAAAAGGAGACAACCATGTTGAAAGGTAAGTTATTTGACTTCTACAACTGGTGCTTCCCATGCATGAATTTACTCAAGCTACTAGACTAGCAACTAGGTCCCACCCTTTTACATTGAAACTAATAAAATGTAGCAGCAACTTCTACTCTGTCAGCTTCTTTTTTTGCACTTCCCACCTATGGAATTAACTTTTGTATTTTTGCTTCTCCGACATCTACAGTCTCCAAGAATTTAAATGTAAGGCCAATAGTCATCTCCTATCATTTTGACCCTCATCCTTTCCCTCATATTCTTTTCTCCATCCATTTTACTCTCATCCCACCAGTATTCTCACCCTTCTCTTACACTCTTCCTGACACCCCCTATAACTTGTTCCTCCTTCTCATCACTTTCCTCCTATGTAACACCCTGTGCACCAGTGGCAGTAAAATGCCTTGCTTGGGGCGATATGATTATAAAAAACAATTTCTATACTATTATAATGTGGTTATAAAGTGGGGGATCAATTCTACATTACAATTAATATATAAATTGATCCCTCACTTTATAGCCACATTTATCTTTCTCTCATGCTCTTTTCTCCGTCCACTCCACTCTCATCACACAAGTATTCCCATCCATCTCTTACACTCTTCCTGACACCCCCTATAACTTGTTCCTCCTTCTCATCACTTTCCTGTTATGTAACCCCCCCTGCACACCAGTGGCAGTAAAAATGCCTTGCTTGGGGTGAAATGATTAAAACAAAAATTAATTTCCACAGAAGATTAAATGAAGAACTTCAATCTCTGAGTTTTTTACATTGTGGCTGATATATCTTTTCACAATTGTTAAGAATCGTTTCCTCCTCATAAAGCTGTGCTCAGCACTTCTCACTACCCTTTGCGATCTCCTTGAACTAGCTGATATCCTTATTGATAAGTCTGGTGGAACTAGCATAAAGTCTCTTTATCTGAAGTTCCTATACTGATGTAGGAATCAAAATCTAGTTTGTTGCTTTGGATATCAGCATACATCACCATCTTCCCCTCTCCCTGCCAAAAAGGGGCTATCTTTAATTCTAGTTATAAAAATCAGTTAAATACCATACATAATACATGCTTTGGACGATCATGTCTCGAAAGAGACATGACTGACTGAGCAGAAGATTATCCCGCACTAGGTTGCTATTGCTTTCTGTGGTAGACTGGTTGCCAGCCAAGGCTATAGAACCCAATCTGTGTTATTATCTAACCCATAACTAGAGGAAAGAAACAGATTAATACCTTTCCCAAGGGTATCTGTGCGTAAGTGAATGCAAGGTACTCAACTGGAATTTGAACTATAAGCTATGGAATTCGAACTATGAGCTATAAAAAGTGGACCTTAAATCCTGAGGTTTATGTTAAATTGTTGGCATGGGAGATTTTTGACGATAGGCTAAACCCTGCTTCGGTAACTCTTGATACAAATATTTTCTACTGAAACAAATTAATTTACATTCAGTCAGTTCAGTGCCAAATGTGATACATGCATAGGCAATCATGTCTCAAAAGAGACATGACTAATGGGATAGAAGATTATTGAAAAAAGAGTAGAGGATGAATTGATTTTTTTTTATAATCATGTCACCCCAAGCAAGGCATTTTATTGCCACTGTTTTGCAGGGGGTTACATAGGAAGAAAGTTATGAGAAAGAGTGACAGGTTATAGGGGGTGTCAGGAAGTGGATAAGAGAAGGATGAGAATACTGATGAGAGTGGAGTGGACAGAGAAAGGAGCATGAGAGAGGATGCAAGTAAGTGAGATAGGAGATTACTATTGACTTTACATTTAAACTCCTGGAGATTGTAGCTGTAGGGGAAACAAGTAAATGGAAAGGAATTCCACAGGCGGGAAGTGTGAGAAAAGAAGCTGCTGGAGTAGAACTTGCATTCACAGCTTATTGGTTTCACAGGAAAAGGGTGGGACCTAGCTGCTAATCTTGTGGCTCGAGTAAATTTATATATAGGGGGCACCAGTGAGTTAAGTTCATCGGAGCAGAAGCCGTGAAAATATTTGTAGAAGAGACACAGGGAAGCCACATTGCGCCAGTGAGAAAGTGACTGTATCTGAGCTGCCAAGTTGGGATCGATCACATTACAGATTCTCCGTTGGATTTTGTCAAAGACACCTAGGTGGATAGACCTGTTCCGATCAGGTGAATATTCATTTGAAAACAGAGTAGAGGATGAAGAGATGAAAGAAAATGCTTTTTGGATTAATCTCAGTCCCTTCAGGGTAAGAAAGAGTGTTTTATATCCTAAAATTGTTTGTGTTTTTTTTATATAAAAATTCCGTTTTAAATTTTTGTCTTTTTCTTTCATCATTCTAGTATGACTGTATTCACAAGAGGAGACTTCATCAATAACCGTTCCTTGTTTCCAAGCCAAGATCATCCAGAAACCCTGTCCACATGGCAAGCTTATATTACTGTGACAGGATCTGACGTCGTCTTAATGACTGGTGATCAAGAGGCTGTAATAACGCAACAAGATAATGGTAAATACAGAGAACTAGTTTTAATTTTTATGACTGAATTATGAAACACTAGTTGTATAGCCCGGTGTTGCTGGGTTGTAATGAAAGCTTTAAAACTAATCCATGATCCTGGAGCTCAGACTCTTTGGACGTTGGCATGAAAGACTAAAAAGCAATAGTTGTTTCCAGTTAAAGCAAAACCGTAGAATGAAAGAAAAATGAATGGATGTTAGTCAAATTTTGATTTCCTGGTATCGATATCAAATAAGTTTTTTTCGTCGTCAACTGAATTTTGAAGGCTAAAAATGTCCTCTGAGTAAATGGTATCATGGCTGAGACTAAGAACTACAATTATACCTACTTAGAGCCAAACCTGAAGCAAAAACTAAAATAAAAGGACTGAAAAACTGATTTTGATCAGACCCGGTATCTTATCAATTGTCTGCACTATTGCATGAACTGCAACCTTGAAACTTCTGAATATCATTTCTTATGTCTTTGTCTATGAGTATATCAAATTTGATTAAAGTCGGTCCACTCCTTTTATAACCCGATTTTTTCGATTATCGATTTTCGATATTTATCGGGGGTACCTCGACACAAAACCTAGCTAAGAACACTCGCAGACGCTTATGGTACAACTGTATAAATTTTCAAGAAAATCAGTTCAACCATTTCGGAGTCTATAGGTAACGGACACACACACAGACAAAGTTCCATTTATAAATAAGTTTAGATTATCTGCAACCTTGGACATCTGAAGAATTACATAAAGCCAGCTATAATAATCGAAACTAGCTGAACCCATGAAAAAATTCATGGATCATGTAACATTATTTTCATGATTTCAAATAAAATTCAGTTGATGTTGGTTAATTAAATAATATTGTTTAGTTGTGAATGTGTATTCATATTTTTTCATCACTCCTAGTACTTCTGTTATTATTATTTGAACAGAGGTTGCGTTTAAATGTGATATTCATGTAAAATTCTATTTCAAATCCCTATCTTTTACAATTTTATCAAATTCTTTAGCCAATATATTTTTAGGATGATGTGCATTATTCTTCTTTTTCTTCATCATCTCATCCTCCCTCTTCTTCTTTGTCATCTTCTTCTTGTCTTTCTTTCTTTCTTTCTTCTTCTCCTACTTCTTTTTCCTCATCTTCATCTTCTCCTTCTTTTTCTTCTCCTCCTCCTCCCTTTTTTTTCTTTTTTTTTTCTAATTAACCTATTCAAGTCTTGGGTTAACAGTTATTATCTATCAAATATCCCTATAAACTGTGCAACTTACTTTGTAACACACTGCCTTGAGTAACTCTTGGGCCTTGTACAGAGTGAAAGAAAAATGACAATGATTTTCATGATTGACATATATGATGAAAAAGTCAAAATTAAATGAGTTAGAATTAAAACTAAACCAACTCAAACTTTAATCACGTAACCACAAGAGTACCAACTATATTATTATTATTATTATTATAATTTATTATTAACCATATTAGTACAAACTAAAAAATATTATTTACTTTATCAATATTCATTGAATTTTATTTGAAGGGAGATAAGTAAAAAAGACAAATGCATGAGTTATACTTCTTGGCAAAAGCATGACACATGTTAGTCTGTCAGTTAAGTGCCATAGGTGAAACACGCTTGGGTGATCATGTCTTTTTCAAGACATGACTGACTGGGCAGAAGATTATCCCACAGTAGATTGCCATTGCTTTTTGTAGTAGACTGGTTGCCGACCAAGACTATAGAACCCAATTTGTTCTGCTATTTAACCCATAACTGGAGGGAAGAGATGGATCAATACCTTTCCCAAGGGTATTTGTGCATAAGTGAATGCCATGGATTCAACTGGAATTTGAACTCGGCTCCCCGGTTTACTACAGTATAAATAGAAGATTACTACATAAGTTTACTTATGGCTTATTTTAGTAAATAAAATCATATTTATTAACACATTGACTAAAGATCAGATGAAAAGTTCATAAGCTAACCAAATGAGGTTTATCTTTTTGCAAGGTCAACCTTGCACAGTCCCACACGCCTCCATTAGTTTTATAGGGCTTGGATCCCAAGAATTTTTTCAAAATGTTTATTACTCGTCTATATTTCTGAGATGAGGTATTTACATTATTTGCATTGTCTAGACCAATGTTTCTCAACCTTTTTTTGGCCATGCCCCACCTAATCCCCTCTAGAATCCTGATGCCCCCCCCCCCCATATGTTGATATATAATTCTTATGTAAAAAGTGAACTCCGTTTTAGGTGATGCTTAAAACAACAATACTTTGATTTAAGCTTTTATTTTAAACTTAAAATTTAAAGTTTGTTTAAGGCTCAAACTGCCTTAAAGCTTTAAGGTGACTTAAACAAACTGAAAAACAACATGGCATCCATGAAAAACAAAAAATAAATAAAAGACAATTAAAGTTCTGAGTAAGAAATTACCAAAAAATAAAATATAAGGGATTGTCTTATTATTATTATTATTATTATTATTATTATTATTATCTTATTATTATTTTTTTATGTTTTTATGAAACAATCAAATAAAGTTTCAAGGCACGTAATAGAGAATTGAAATATTTAAATTTATAAACAAAAACTAAATTGTACATTGTACAGTAAAGTAAAGATATCAAATGCAAAATATCATTCAGCTCATTTCAGATAAGTTCAATAAAGTTAGCAAGACCCTTGAGCTTCATGCCTGCTGCAAAGAGGTTTTATATTAGGAACTAATTTAGTCAGCTTTAGTCTCAAGTAGCAAAACACCTAACAATTGAATTGCTTCCTAAAAAATTAAATTGTTCCCCTGTAGGGCATACGCCCCACGTTAGGAATCACCAGTCTAGACTATTGTTTGAACCTTTATTGGAGTAGATAGACTAAACTATTGCCCGGTTCACACTCCACCCATGTCTATTGAACAGGTGAAGAGGCTCATCCCTTGTTTCCTGTTTAGGATGCGGTTTCCGGCTTTCTCTTCTCAAATCTTCCCACTTTGTTTGTTTTTTTTTCAATTGGAGTAAATAGATCTATCTATCGCCCGGTTCACACTCCACCCACGTCTATTGAACAGGTGAAGAGGCTCATCCCTTGTTCCCTGTTTAGGATGTAGTTTCTGGCTTTCTCTTTTCAAATCTTCTCACTTTGTTTTTTTTTTAATTGGAGTAGATAGATCTATCTATCGCCCGGTTCACACTCCACTCATGTCTATTGAACAGGTGAAAAGGCTCATCCCTTGTTTCCTGTTTAGGATGCGGTTTCCGGCTTTCTCTTTTCCAATCTTTTTTACTCTTACGTAGCCCCCTGCGCATCAGTGGCGTTACCGCCTTGCTTGGGGTGATATGATTAAAAAAAAAAAAAATATGCCCAATGTTTCGGCTGTTGTACGCTCTGACATTTTTCAGGTGTTTAGAATTTTGAATCGAACCTTGGGATAGATTGTTTTTGTTCCATGAGTCATGCCATCCATTGAACTCTCTTAGTTTTCTGTTCACCACTGCTGTTGCCAGGTATTGAACTCACAACTCTTTCGGTCAAGTCACTGGATCCAAGTGGAACCAATGGAATGTGAAGGGAATAAGTTGGATTCATGGTCTGATCAAATGTTGTTTGTGTGAGTATAACCAGCCTTTGAGATTTCACTCACTCAATCAACTCAGTCGATTAAAAACCTAATTGGGCGATTAAAGTTGATTGCTTTACTCACCTGAAGTTGATTAAAAATCTCAAAATGTAAAAGGAAATCTGATTCTTTTACAACCCGAAAGTATGCCATTGAAGATTCACAAGTTACCTACAATGACATTATTTTATCGTCCCGGTCAGTATAAGTATTCGTTTAATTAACGCTTTCAGAATGGAGCCAAAATGTTTGTTGCCCAGATTAAAGACGTTCACTCGGAAAAATATAATCTTATATTTCCTCCCTGCTTATGAAAAGTAAAAACAAGCATTTGAAAGAAAGAAAAAAAAAGATATGCATACTTCTTTCAAAGCACTGAAAAACAAATTATACAAGTAATTCTTTTTATAGAAAATCTTTGAGAATTTAGGTGCCTCCACTCAGTTGTCAAAAAAATAAAACAGCATATCATGATGTTAAACCGGCTCAAACTGAATAAAAATAAAGTTTTATCATCAAAATCTTTGTGCTATTATTAAGAGCAAAGATCAAATTTTGTTATTATTTTTTTAAATCTTTGGAATCCTTTCTAACATGAATCCTTTCTAACATGTCCGAAATTATAATTAAAATTTCATTTTTTGTTTTCCATCAGCAATTCACGCTATGTTTATGTAAGGCAACTGTTAAGAAAATGGAGTCGGTCGAGTAAAATGATTTGGGGGCGAGTAAATTTTCCCTCGCTCTCAACTGCCGGTTGAGTGATTTCTTTTTCAGATCTCAAAGGCTGAGTATGATTAAATTTTAAGATGGTGACCAAAAAAGAAAAATCCATATTTTGATGAATTTATGCATGTTGTGTATTCATCAGGATCCTGAGAAAATCTCTGGAAAATGGCGTAAAAAAAAATTTTAATTCTAAGTCTTTTATCTTTGACACTATCATCATATATGTCAATATCAAAATTATTGCCATTTTTTTTTTTACAATGATGTTCACCCTGTACAAGGCCCAAGAGTCATTCAAGGTAGTGTGTTACAAAGTAATTTGCACAGCTTATGGGAATATTTGACAGATAATAACTGTTAACACAAGACTTGAACAGGTTAAAATCAGTGAAGCATCCTCTTGGGAATCAGCTTATGGGAAAAAAGCAAAGGTAATGACTGTGGTTCAGCATTCAATTAAAGGTTGTTTATGTGAGTATAATTGAATTTTAAGGAACAAAAAAGAAAAATTCATATTTTGATGAATTTACACATGTTGAGTATTTATCAAGATACAGAAAAACCTGGAAAAAATAAACTTAAAACAGCAACCAGCGACTGAATTGTGGCTCTCCCAGCTGGTATTCCAAATCAAGTCTTTCCTTCTTGAGCTCTGTCTCAAAATCTCACTAACAGATGTTTCAGCCAGCAACTGTGAACGTTCTTTTTATTCCACCTCGCTGGGAAAGATTTGTTGCTTTTATATCTGTCCATGTACCCATAATCCATTTGCGTCTTCCTGTTATCCCATAATGCATTGCACATTTTTATTGTATAAAAATGCAATACAAGTCCCCCTTCATTCTTTTACATTATCTGACCGAGGACGGATTATGTCAGAGCGGTAAGTGCTTTTTCTTTTTCCTTCATTTTAGCTGCAGTAGCTTTACATGCTAAGCAAATACAGGCTTTTTTTTGGCGGAGACAAGGCAAGTCACAAACAGTAGTGCTAGTCCCAGGTTGTATCTCATGTCTGCCACAATAGTGTAAAAAATCTTTTAATTCTAACTCTTTTATTCTGATATTCTCTTATTCTTTCATTCTTATTTTAAACATTTCTAATTCTTCTTTCCATTCCATCTTTATTCCATCTGTTCTTATTTTGCGGTTTGTATTCTTCAGGTTTCGTCCAGTTTTATTATCAGTCCAGCATGCTTATGCCCAGCTCCACAGTCGCAATAGCCATTGGTCAGTGGCCGAGTTTGACCATTTGTGAATCAGAATCTCTTGGTAATGACAAAAGGTTGGTGTTTCAGTTAAGTTCCATCCATGTATCCTGAAAGTCTTGCTGTAAACATTAAGTTTCATAATTCTATTCATTTGTCCTATTATGAGATTTATGCTTCGTTACTTAACCCTGTTATCAGTCAGTCAGTTAAGTGCCATACGTGATACATGCTTGTGTGATCATGTCTTGAAAGAGACATGACTGACTGGGCAGAAGATTATCTTGCAGTCAGTCAGTTAATTGCCACACGTGAAACACGCTTAGGTGATCATGTTTCTTTCGAGACATGACTGACTGGGCAGAAGATTATCCCGCAGTAGGTTGCCATTGCTTTCTGCGGTAGACTGGTTGCCAACCAAGGCTATAGAATCCAATCTGTTCTGTTATTTAACACATAACTGGAAGGAAGAGATGGATTAATACCTTTCCCAAGGGCATTTGTGCATAAATGAACGCAATGAATTCAACTGGAATTTGAACTTGGCTCCCCAATTTCTCACAGTAGGTTGCCATTATTTTCTGCAGTAGACTGGTTGCCACCCAAGGCTATAGAAACCAATTTGTCCTGTTATTTGACTCATAGTGAGAGGGGGAAGAGATGTATTATATTATTAACTAGTAATTAGTCGGGGATCAGTTTATTACTTCATAACAATATAAAACTGATCTCGCACTTTATGCCCAGTAGAAGTTTTAATCATGTTTCCAACCATTATATTCAGTCAGTCAGTTAAGTGTCAAACGTGATACATGCTTGGGCGATCATGTCTCGAAAGAGACATGACTGACTGGGCAGAAGATTTATCCCGCAGTAGGTTGCCATTGCTTTCTGCGGGAGACTGGTTGCCGACCAAGGCTATAGAACCCAATCTGTCCTGTTATTTAACCCAGAACTGGAAGGAATAGACGGATTAATACCTTTCCCAAGGGTATTTGCGCATAAGTGAATGCAATGAATTCAGCTGGAATTTGAACTCGGTCCCCCGATTTCTCGTTCCGAGCCGATACCCAATGCACCACAATGCACATCCCTGTTATACATGACCAAAATTAAGCAATGTCAAGCCTGATCAGTACCTAAATGGGTGACTTGTAAGCTTGGGTGTCTGAATGATGCAATGGATAAGATATGCCACTATATTTAATTACACACAAATACTCTTGGGAAAGTATGAATTCACCTAATTTTCCCTCCAGCTATGGGTTAATTAGTAAGACTTCTATCACTAAAACCATTATTATCTCCCCCAATCCCAAAAAAAATTTGAATTTGAAATATTTAAATTTCTGGCATTAAATAACCCAAACAGGTGTTGATATGTCACTATATTTACTTACATACAAATACTTTTGGGAAAGTATGAATTCACCTAATTTTCCCTCCAGCTAGAGGGATAATAAGACTTTTATCACTAAAACCATTATTGTCTCCCCCTACCAAAAAAAAAAAAAATTTGCATATGAAATATTTAAATTTCTGGCATTAAATAACCCAAACAGGTGTTGATATGCCACTTAGCAGAATCAACCAACCTATTATATGATATCATATGCTTCATTACTTATAGCGAAGAAAACGGTGACTTACCTCATCAAACCAAGCGACAGCGCGTCACGTTAATACTGATTCCTCTTCACGGACTCCGCGTGTGTGCACCGGTGGGTATCAAACATGCCCACTGGCAAAGCCAGGATACGAACTGAGGCAGCAAGCGAGATGCTGATCCGGAGGCGTTTGAGTACTCTTGAAATGCTGATTCAAAAGTATAACTTATTGATCATGATAAGTTTAGTACCGTCAAGTGAGAATCAAGCGGTTACGCTGACCAGAGTACCGCAACGATGATATGATATGATTAAGAAAGAAATTGAACCTACACACCCGGTATGCGCTTCTATGATGAACAGAACCTCCCCTGATCAGATATGTGTCATACATTGCCAGAGTGGGCATCCTGGCATCAGGCGAATACTGTATTTTATGTGACGAGTTCACTTTATGACAGAAAATGTGGCGAAAAAGAAAATTACAGACTGAAACAGAAAAAAGGGGAACATATTCCTCATAACATGCTGAAGACGGAATATTTAAAATGAAAAAACAAGACCGTCGCAGTATTAACGCGAGGCGCTGTTGCTTGGTTTGACAAGGTAAGTCTCCATTTTCTTTGCTATATCCTGTTATACATGACCAAAGTTAAGCAATGTCAAGCCTGATCAGTATCTAAATGGGTGACTGCATGCTGTAAGCTTGGGTGTCTGAATGATGCAATAAATAAGATATGCCACTATATTTACTTACACAGAAATACACTTGGGAAAGTATGAATCCAACTAATTTTCCCTCCAGCTATGGATTAATTAGTAAGACTAATTAACCCTCTAGGGCCATTCGTATCATATTTGATACAGTATTTCCCTATAAGGAAACATTTGGTATTTCCCTATAAGGAAACATTTGGTATTCATTGACTGAGCAGTCAGTACTGCTTTCATTTGAAATTTATAAAATATTTCTCTTAAAAAATTTTTCAGGAAAATATTTCTTTCAAGGCTTGTTTTCATTTTATTCTATTAATAAGTAGTAATTAGTGGGGGATCAGTTTATTACTTCATGACAATAGAAAACCGATCACCCACTTTATGCCCAATGGAAGCCTTAACCCTCTAGGGCCATTTGTATCATATTTGATACAGTATTTCCCTATAAGGAAACATTTGGTATTCATTGACTGAGCAGTCAGTACTGCTTTCATTTGAAATTTATAAAATATTTCTCTTAACCCTCTCGGGCCATTTGTATCATATTTGATACAGTATTTCCCTATAAGGAAACATTTGGTATTTCCCTATAAGGAAACATTTGGTATTCATTGACTGACCAGTCAGTACTGCTTTCATTTGAAATTTATAAAATATTTCTCTTAACCCTCTCGGGCCATTTGTATCATATTTGATACAGTATTTCCCTATAAGGAAACATTTGGTATTTCCCTATAAGGAAACATTTGGTATTCATTGACTGACCAGTCAGTACTGCTTTCATTTGAAATTTATAAAATATTTCTCTTAACCCTCTCGGGCCATTCGTATCATATTTGATACAGTATTTCCCTATAAGGAAACATTTGGTATTTCCCTATAAGGAAACATTTGGTATTCATTGACTGAGCAGTCAGTACTGCTTTCATTTGAAATTTATAAAATATTTCTCTTAAAAAATTTTTCAGGAAAATATTTCTTTCAAGGCTTGTTTTCATACTGTATCAAATATGATACGAATGGCCCTAGAGGGTTAATCTCAGTCTGTTTATCTATCTATCTATCTATTAACCCTCTAGGGCCATTCATATCATATTTGATACAGTATTTCCCTATAAGGAAACATTTGGTATTTCCCTATAAGGAAACATTTGGTATTCATTGACTGAGCAGTCAGTACTGCTTTCATTTGAAATTTATAAAATATTTCTCTTAACCCTCTAGGGCCATTCATATCATATTTGATACAGTATTTCCCTATAAGAAAACATTTGGTATTTCCCTATAAGGAAACATTTGGTATTCATTGACTGAGCAGTCAGTACTGCTTTCATTTGAAATTTATAAAATATTTCTCTTAAAAAATTTTTCAGGAAAATATTTCTTTCAAGGCTTGTTTTCATACTGTATCAAATATGATACGAATGGCCCTAGAGGGTTAATCTCACTAAAATCATTATTACCTCCTCCAACCAAAAAATAAAAAAGATTTGCATCTGCAATATTTAAATTTCTGGCATTAAATAACCCAAACAGATGTTGATATGCCACTTAGCAAGATCAACCAACCTATTATATGATGTTAAGCTAAAAATTACCTGCACTTTCACCATAACATATGTTTAGGTTAGTCACACTTTCTACTGCTCATGTGCACTTATAGTTGATATTCTTATGGTCACGTGATTGAACCTTCAGCTTCATCACACCGGTTTTCTTGTTGCGATTGCAGTATAAAAATGGCTGCTACATATGTTATATATGTTATATATATGTTATATATGTTATATATATGCTATAAATATGTTATATATGTTATATATATATATGTTATAAATATGTTATATATATGTTATATATGTTATATATATGTTATAAATATGTTATATATGTTATATATATGTTATATATGTTATATATATGTTATAAATATGTTATATATGTTATATCTATGTTATATATGTTATATATATGTTATATATGTTATATATATGTTATAAATATGTTATATATATGTTATAAATATGTTATATATGTTATATATATATATATGTTATAAATGTTATATATATGTTATACATGTTATATATATGTTATATATATGTTATAAATATGTTATATATATGTTATAAATATGTTATATATATGTTATATATATGTTATATATGTTATATATATGTTATAAATATGTTATATATGTTATATATATGTTATATATATGTTATAAATATGTTATATATGTTATATATATGTTATATATGTTATATATATGTTATACTATAACAGCAGCAAGAAATTTGACCTGACAACCTCAAACTTTAATCAGGTGAGCACATGAGCAGTAACTACAAGCTGTGAGAGCAGAAAGCAGTGTGACTAAAAATAGGTTATGTCAAAAATTTGCTTTCCTGACGGCTACAACCCCCAGGAATTTAAATGCAATGTCAATTCCCATCTCTTATTAACTTGACTCCAGTTCTTTCTACATCACCCCCGTATGTCTTGTTCTTTTCCTTTCTCTCTACCTTTGCAACTGTCTTCAAACCTGTGTTTCCATCCTTTGCTTGCCCTTTCTCTGACATCCCTTGTAACTAGTCTGGCTTTCTCTTCACTCTCCTCTTGTCTAAACTTTTACTCTTATGTAGTCCACTGCGCATCAGTGGTGGTACCACCTTGCTTGGGGTGAAACGATTAAAAAGAAACTAATTAAATGGGCATGGGGTTGAGTGGTTAAAATTCTAAATGTTATCCTTACTTCTAAACAAAAAATTAAAACGAACATACACAAGAAACATTGAGAACTTTGTTTTGCTACACTCAACATAAAAGGAATAAATTCCCTTCCATTTACTTGTTTTCCCGACAGCTATAATCTCCAAGAATTTAAATGTAAAGTCAATAGTCATCTCCTATCTCACTAACCTGCATCCTCTCTCTCATGCTTCTTTCCCCGTCCACTCAACTCTCATCAGTATTCTCATCCTTCTCTCATTCACTTCCTGACACCCACTATAATCTGTCACTCTTTCTCATAACTTTCCTCCTATGTAACCCTCTGCAAAACAATAGCAGTAAAATGCCTTGCTTGGGATATCATGATTATAAAATAAAAGATAGCTAGATAAACAGCCCGACAGCTACAATCTCCAAGAATTTAAATGTAAAGTCAATAGTTATCTCTTTTCTCACTAACCTGCATCCTCTCTCTCATGCTCTTTTCTCTGTCCACTCCACTCTCATCAGTATTCTCATCCTTCTCTTACCCACTTTCTGACACCCTCTATAACCTGTCAATCTCTCTCATAACTGTAACCCCTTGTAACACAGTGGCAGTAAAATGCCTTGCTTTGGGTGATATGATTATAAAAAAAAGAGAACGTCCATAGCAGTAACTCAGGTTTTTGTAGACTTCTTTCTACTTTGTTTACTTACTGAACACACACCTTCAATGAAAATATATACATATATGCCAGCTTTTCCATTTCCATAGCTCTGTATGTGTTGCCTGGAAAGGCATCTACAGCAGGGATTATCTAGCCCACCCAGCAGGCAGGTAAACTTAATCATACTGCAATCCGAACAAGAATTGGTATAAGAGATGATATTTACCCTTCTCCCCCACTGATGAGAGATGTGACACAAGGTCGGTTTTTAATGTGGGGAACCTGAGCACATACACTCAGACTATCGGTCAAAGATTACCCAGCCCCTCCCCGCTTACTCAATAATTGGGTTCTCAACTGGTCTTATCTGGTCAGAACTAGTCATAGCTGGTCAGATCTGGTCAACTGCCTCCCAGCCAGAAGGTTGGAGAGCGAAGATATTAAAGCTTTTACTTTCTCTTTGTAGGGAGAAATGGATCCCAGATTTCTGTTACTGGTCACACTGTTCCTGCAGCGTCAATTTCAGTCAACACCCCATTCCTCCTTGTAGAGTTTTCGCTCCAAAGTCCTTGCTGGCTCAAGCCGAGTCAGAGTTCCGAAACTATTTGCCGAAGTGTTTAGCTGAAATGCATAATGTCTTTGGTCCACATCCGTTTTGTCGTTTGGACATTCTTCTCGTGCCATCCTGCTTTGAAAGTTTGGGAATGGCCAAGTAAGTGATTATTTTCTCATTTTCATCCATAAAAAAATGTCTTTCGTTTGAGTAAAGAATCAAGACGGTTTCATTTGTTTTGGACTTCAACTTTATCAAAGAAAATATTTAGCCTAATATTTAACACTTCAACAACTGCAGACATATTTTTACAACTCTACAAAAATTATATTACCTGTTCTCACCATATATATATAAACTGCGTCTAGAGATTATATGCAAAACAGGTATTGTCAAATATTTTATGTAAAATTCATAGATATGTGTTATCCAATAAAATAATTTGTACTATTATGTATAGCGAGTAAGCATGAAAGCAATTAAGTCCCAATTTTCAATTTCATTGATATTTAGTATTTTTTCAGTAATTATAGCAATTTGCAGTGTCCAGAGATTATTTGCAAGAACTAGAATTTAGTATTATGGCTCGTAAAAAAGAACTAACAATGAATGAAAAGAACTATATAATCAAAGAAATTAGCAAAGGAAAGTCTTCGCTTCAAATTTCTAAGGATTTAAAAAGAGATCACTGAACAATCAAGAAAATATGTCAAATGGGAATTCAACCAAGGAAAATAAAATTTCAGGCTGAATTCAGGAATTTAACAAAGCAAGATCTATTACATATCCAAAGAGAATTAATAAGAAACCCAGATGCGTCAAGTGCGTTCATATTTGAGGCCGCTGGAGCTCCTATGGTGTCAAGGGAAACAAAGTGTAAAGCATTAAGGAATTTGCTGATGTAAAAAATCAAATAAAGAAACCCATTTTAAAAAAAAAACATCAGGAAAGAAGATTGCAATAGGCCCAAAAAATACATGAAAACTGATTTCAGTAAAGTGCTTTTTACACACGAATCAAGGCTCACCCTTGATGGGCCTGATGGATGTGCTCGAAGATGGGTTTGCAAGCAACATGACTCAAGCAAAAATTTTTTAAATGCCAACAAGGCGGCAGTTGGATTATGATATGGGCTGGGATTATTAGTAATGAGCTCATGGGTTCAATTAATGTGACAGACGGGGTTAAAATGAATTCCAAAAGTTACTGTGATTTTCTAGAGCAATATTTCTTTGAATGGCTTGATAACCAGTCTTTAGCCAAGCATAGACCTAATATCTTTATGCAAGACAACGCACCAAGTCATGCATCAAAGTTTACTAAATACTGGTTGAAAGAAAAAGGGATTTGTTGAAGATTCTCTTATGGACTGGCCTTCAAATAGCTGTGACTTGAATCCCATTGAGAACCTGTGAAGCATCCTCAAAAGAGATATTTATTTTAATGGAAGGCAATTCAACAGCAAGTGTGACCTCTGGGAGGCAGTTAACGTTGCTGCAAACAACATACCAACCGCTAAAATTGCAAATCTAACATCAGATGTTGACAATAGCTTGCTAATTGTTATTAAAAAGAAAGGAGCATTTGTGCAATAAATTTTAGGAGGTTCTTCTAATTTTTTGTTAATATATCTTTCATTTTCAAAATAAAATGTTTTTTTTTGTGTTTTTCCTTTAAGAAATTGACGAATTTATTCTAAAATCTTTTTATATTATTTTTTACATTAGTTTTACAAGGTATAAGAATGTAAAAGAAACAAAATAAATAGTTGCAAATAAACTACTGACAGTCAAATTAGTCTGTTTTGTTAACTGAGTAACATTTTCTTCAACCAAAAACAAGTTTTCTTTATCACTATATATCTAAGTTAATAATATTGAGTAAAATCTAAACAACTTCATAATAGGACTTTTAACATTAAAGTCGCAACTCTTTATACTAATTCATAACTTGCATATAATCTCTAGATGCAGCTTATATATATATATATATATAGAGAGAGAGAGAGAAGAAAGAAGTGCGAGAAGGCATGAACATTTTGTTTAAAGTGCAGATTAATTGTTGTTAGTTACTAATACAACTTGCTTTTTGTATGATATATTAAGTGTCCATAATGTATTTGTGTCGCTACACGTTTTGAGTCTAAAGTCTCTCTTCAGGCGAATAAACTTGTGACTTCACATATCAAGATGTGTTTGTTTTTCTGATGGCCAATATATCATGTATATATAGATGAGTGGTAAGCAGGTCAGAAATTTCATATGCATGCGTATTTGTTTGTTGTTTTTTTTTTTTTTCACACACTCATTTTGGAAGTCAGTCATCTTTTGTTGTCCAGAAAAATTTTTTACACTGATTTGCAAAATTTGATTTCATCTTTATACTTCAAAATTGTTTTCGGTGATTTTGATTCAACTCTATTCTACAGATCATCTAGTTCTTTTTATTGTTTTTGGGATACTATATGAATTTAATGTGTGTGTGCGTGTATTTTTTTTCTGCGTTTGAACTTTGTTTTTCATGTTCATTTGTTGAGGAAAGGTTTGTATTTTTTTATAAATGTTTTCTCCTACATCATGAGCGTGTCATAATCTGCATTTTGGTAGATGGGCATTACTCTGGACCTCCACTACATTCATGTGCAGTTTTTTGTTATTGGCTAGTTTAATGTTACTTCTGTGCAGGGCTACTCTTTTATTCAGGCCTTGTGTCAACCCCATGTATATTTTTGCACATTCATTTTAGAGCATAAATTATGTTTTTAGAGTTGCAGCTCAGATTTGTTTTTATTTCTAATGTAGCTGTGCTTTCGAACTTGAAGTGGTTTCCTTTTGTTATTATGTTGCAGACTCCATATCTTTTTTGTTGCATTTTGTGACCCTCTGTGTTGCCTGTTGCTCGAATTTTGATGAGGTTAGTATGTTTTTTAAATTTTGGGGTTGGCAGTTTGCTATTAATTATTTTAGTTGTCTTTAAGATTTCCTTTATTTTTTCAATTTTGTTGAGTAATTTTATGTGTGTTTTGATCTTTGTGAATAATTCTGGATTGTTTTTGTTGTGTGTGGAAACGTATGCTAGAATGTTTTCTTTTTCATGTTTTCTTTTTTTTTTTTATTCTGGAGAGATTCTAATGGTATTTCTTTTGCCATTTGGAAACCCTTGTTTATTAGTGGGGTGGGGTATCCTCTTATGTGTAATGTTTTTCTTAGTTCTTTTAGGCATATTTTACGAAGGGTTTTGTCAGCTACTATTGTGCCAATTTGTCATGCTAGAGAGTAGGGCGTAGATTTTAGACAACTTTTAGAGTGGTGACTCTTGAAATTAAGGTATTGTTGGGTGTCTGTGGGTTTATGGTAAATGTCTGTGATGATGTAATTGTTTTTGTTTTCTATGAATATGTCTAGGAATGGCAATTCATTATAGCTATATTCTAGTGTGAACTTAATTTTGGGGTGCAAGTTTTGGAGCAGCTTGTGTAGTTTATTTATGTCTCCCCTTGTTGATCTACAAAAGATAAAACAATCATCTAGATATCTCTTCCATAATTTACTGAATTCTGTTTTTATGTTTTCCCCATATTTGTGTATTATTGGTTGTATTGGTTTTCTTCTAGACATGCTTGTGTGAATATTGCATATGTCAGTACCATTTTTGGCAACAGGTACCGCAATGGGGACAAAAACGTCGTATTTTGGCTTTAATTTCAGTTGAAAATAAAGACAAAAATTCTCCAGCATTTGGATAATTTTTTATTAAAATCGTCAGTGATGGTGGATAAATATTGTATTACAGTCTTAATAACCTCTCTGAAGATGGCTCATGTGAAAGCTTAGAACCAAATTAATAAAAAATTATCCAAATGTTGGAGAATTTTTGTCTTTATTTTCACCTGAACTTAAAGCCAATGTTTAGAACGGCTCATGATTAAACATAATAAACATTCATTGTCTCTTATATTTAACAGTATATGTTTAGAAAAAAAAAAAAATATATATATATATATATATAGTCATCTGCAGACAGATCTGTTTTGCTGTATCACTGCTCATCAGTACAGTTAGACTTCAGTTGCTTTTAACCCAGGATTAAAACCCGACCGAACTGGCGTCAGTCGGCAATTCTACCTCTGGGCTATGGGCACTCGGTAGAAGAAGGCAGATTTTTTAGTGTGTATATTATCATTATACATGCCCAATAGCCAGAGTGCTCTAATTCATTTTACTGAATGAGCGATGCGTATATTTTCAGAAGTTTTTTTTATGAACATTTCACTCCAAGCAAGGCAGGGCTACCACTAGTGAGCAGAGGGTTGCAGTGAGAGAAAAATAAGGTGCAGAGGATGTAAAAGAAAGGATAAGTGAATGATGTGAATCATGGAGATAGAAGATGCCAATTGACAATGTTGCATTTAAACCTTTGGAGATTGTAGTTGTCAAGGAAGCAAGCAAGCAAACAGAAGGAAGTTCCACAAGCAGGAAGTGCAAGAAAATAAACTGTTAGAATAGAAGAGGCCATTCAACGGTAAAAGCATCGGACCTTGATGCCAATCTAGTGGGATGTGTAAATGCATGTGGTTGGCGGAACCAGGGCAAAAAGCTTGTTAAGCAAGTTGCCATGAAAATATTTGTAGAAAACACAGAGGGAAGCCATGTCATATTGGTGAGAAAGTGACTGAAGGTGGGCTGCCAAGTCAGGATTGATTATATTGCAGATCCACTTTTGGATTTTGTTGAGAACCTCAAGATAAACAACAGGAGCACCTGACCAGATATGGTGACAGTATTCAATGCAGGAATTAGTGGTAAATTTATAAATGTGCAAAATGGATTCTGATGAGAAAAACTTCCTAGCTCAACACAGTGAACCAACCTTTCTAGCAGTAGATGAAGCTATAGATTTGATGTAATCATTCTATTTGAAATTGGTTGAGAGAGCGACACCAAAGAGGCACAGTGTGTTGCTCTCTAGGAGACTGGCATCATCCATTTTGATGGTATTAAGAAAATTTCTCTATTTTATACCTATATTTATCTCTCTTTCCATCGATAGAATATACATTACAGGCAAAAGTCTTGGGTGCCACCCTGCATTTCTTTGAATGACATCTTTAAATTGGGTATTTTTGTATTTTTAAAGTAAAAGATAACATTTTCGTAACTACAGTGTATTTGCTTTGATTTTTCTGCCTTTCTCCAGGATCTTCTTACTATCAAAAGGTTAAAATTTGGATTTATCTGTTTACAATACATTTTGCTTAATTATGAATAATAATAAGAAGAAAATAGATTCAACTTCTACATAAAATCTAGCTTGTAAATACTAAAATGATTTTGTATTTTATTTATGCTCTTAGTTTACCAATTATAATGAAAGCTGGAAATGGAATTGTATAATTTTAGCTCAAGATAGATATTTCAGTCATTGTTAGGTATGAGATAGAGTATGAACTAGGAGAACTTGCTATTTGTATGTATAAACTTTTGACAATATCAAAAATTAAAACATTAATACATATTAGTAAATCAAAGTTTTCTTGAGTGATAATTTTTATATCTTAATAAAAGGTTTATACTAGACTACGGGCAAAAATTTTGAGGTACCCTGCATTTCTTTCAAAAAATTAAAACGAGATATTTTTGTATTTTTTAAGTAAAGCATAAAATTTCAGTAACTGCAGTGTATTTGCTTTCAGTCTTTCTCCAAGATCTTTTTACTATCAAAAAGTTAAAATTTGGATTTATCTGTTTACAATACATTTTGCTTAATTATGAATATTTTGTATGAGAAACATATTTTGCTTTCCCTCAGAAGATATTTTGAGATTATCAAAATTTTCAACTATTACAGGTTCTAAATATAAACTCAGCACTGACTAATGTTGCAAACAAAACATGTAGATGTCTCTGTTTAAAAACAAAGAAATAAGATTGTGCCATTATGAGAATTATTTAATAGTTGTTCTTATTTATTTTTTAATTTTCAAGTAATTTGTACAAAATGGCAAAATCAAAGCATTGAAATTTTATTCAAAAAAGGCTTCTCTCAAAAACAAAAAGCCAAGAAGTTGAAGATTTCTAAATATGGGGTGCAATATTTGTTACAAAGGCAGAAACTAGCAAAAATGTTGACAGAAAAAGAGCTGTAGCAACAAAAGTGACAACTGCTGTTGAAAATAAAGACTTGATTGCAAAAGAAACAGGACAACTGCTCCAGAGTTGGCAGCTGAACTTGATTCCTCTCTATTTGAAAAATTCACTTAGATCAGCATGGTCTCAGAGGATGCATAGCTATCAAGAAAGCCCTGTTACTGAAGGTGAGTAAGCAGAAAAAAACTTATGGGCAAAAATGGATAAGAATTGGACATTGAAAGAGTGTAAAAATGTATTGTGGACAGACAAATTCAAATTTGAACTTTTTGGTAGTAAGAGGAGAGTGTATGTGAGTCAAAAACCAGGAGAAAAACTGAATGATGAACATGTGGTCCTAAGTAACATGGTAGTCAGGTTGCTATGCGGTGGGTGTGGGTGAGGGCAGATTTGATTCAGGTCAAGGGAATTCTGAACATCATTCAGATTTTGCAAAGATTGCTGTACCATCTGGTTTATGCATTATTGGAAAAGAATTCACCTTTCAACAAAACAATCGTCTCAAACAGTCTTCTAATTTATGTTAAAATTACCTAGAGTCAATAAAAAAATGAACAAAATTTGGGAAATTATGACTTAGCCACCTCAATCTCCTGACTTCTCTCCCACTGAAATTGTATGATAAGAGAATTTGAAGAGAATATTCAAAGAGCTGTAGCAACAAATGTGACAACTGCTGCTGAAAATAAAGACTTGATTGCAAAAGAAACAGAAAGACAACTGCTCCAGAGTTGACAGCTGAACTTAATTCCTCTTAATAACAAACTGTCATTTGCTATTGTGAAAAATTCACTTAGATCAGCATGGTCTCAGAAGGTGTATAGCTATCAAGAAAGCCCTGTTACAAAAGGTGAATTTCACACTGCAAAAGTTTTTTTAACAATAAAAGTTCAATGAAAATAAAATAAATGCACCTTAAATTTACTTCAGTACAGAAAATAAAATTTCTTTTTAAAAAGATTAAGTCATAATTTGGGTCTCTGCATATCTGCCCCCAGTAATAGATCACAGTTACGAAGTATTGCTTTGGCCTGAAACATACTCAATATTTTGTTAGAATTTCTTAAATATCTGTTTATTTTATTTTATATTTTAATTTTTTTTTTTCTCAGTCCCTGCCTCATTTTCTTGTCGGAATCTGTTTTAGTTGGTAACTGTAGTTTTTGTTGCCGACTGAGCCACGAAATCAGCCATTCCTGGTTTGGCTTAGTCCTGGGGCCCAAAGACTGGACAGAAGAATGGATGACTGAAGGTTTTGCCTCTTTTGTTGAGGACCTTGTCCATCCAAAAGTGATTGGGGTAAGAAATTTTAAATCTTATTTTTAAAAAGTAAAATTTGTATTTATAGAATTGTGGGATTTTCATTTGAATTTTGTCAGACTATTTTTTTGAAGGTACAAAGGTTAAAGACCTTTTTACGTTATTTGTTTTATTTTTTTTACTATTAATGTCTTTTTTTTTTTAATATTAATGTCTTTTTTACTATTAACCCAAGAACACTAACAATGGGTATATAGTACTCAGTGCAAATGACGCCATTTTAATTACAATTTTCAGTACCTGATATTCTCATCTAAATAATGTTTTTCATTTCCTATTATTGTTGACTCAAAGTACACAGTTTGAAGTGCCTGCATATTTTATTTCAAATAAAAATTATATTTAATATTTTTTTGATATTTTCAAAATTGGGTATGGTATACCCATGGTTAGTAGTGGTGTAACTTTAATTGATGGTTTGTGTTCCAGAGTTAATGTCTTTTTTTCTATTAATGTCTTTTTTTTTTACTATGAATGTCTTTTGTTTTCCTCTAAAATGAAAATACAACAAGTAATCCCTCTTGACTCAGAGGCAGAAAACATTTTTTTTTTTTTAATCATATCACCCCGAGCAAGGTGGTAACGCCACTGATGTGCAGGGGGCTACGTAATAGTGAAAAGATCGGAAAAGAGAAAGCCGGAAACCATATCCTAAACAGGGAACAAGGGATGAGCCTCTTAACCTGTTCAATAGACATGGGTGGAGTGTGAACCGGGCGATAGATAGCTCTATCTACGCCAATTGAAAAAAAACAAAACAAAACAAGAAAACAAAGTGAGAAGATTGGAAAAGAGAAAGCTGGAAACCACGTCCTAAACAGGGAACAAGGGATGAGCCTCTTAACCTGTTCAATAGACATGGGTGGAGTGTGAACCGGGCGATAGATAGATTTATCTACTCCAATTGAAAAAAAAAAAACAAAACAAGAAAACAAAGTGAGAAGATTGGAAAAGAGAAAGCCGGAAAACACGTCCTATTTAGCAAGGAGAAACTCATCAAAAGACGTATCAAACATTAACCTCAGCCTTAAAACTCTGACAGATTTTATCACTCTAACTATATATGTATATGTATATATGTAAAAACACACACCAAGAAAGAAGATACATGACCATATTCGTACATTTGTGAGCAGAGAATTAAAAGAAAAGTGAAAGTTAAAGATTTTATAGTAAATTAGTTCAAAAGTATAAAACCATACACAAATGGTATTTCTAGTGGATACCCACATTTGAGTGTTAAACAGTATAATTATTTGTTTTTGTCTACTAGTTTAAATATTTGAGAATCCTTATTAAAAAAAACAATGAGCCTTCCTTTGCAGAAGAAACCATTATTTGATTGAACATGCTTTAGACCAACTTAGCTACAAAGTGTCTCATCGATTAAGCAAAGCCAAATAGCGTCTTATAAGGGCAAATTCTTTCCTAGAGCCTTACAAATTGGGTTTTCTTGATCGGTGTGTTACTGTATGGCTGAGTCGGTATAAGGCGCATTAGTTCTAATGACAGGTTTTTCCTGCAACAAAGGATGCAGCAACTCATGTTGGGGGGCCCATCTTTTCCTTGTAGGAGAAATTAGACCCAAGATACTTTAGACCGACTCTTCCATGAAGGATCTCACTTTTTAAGCAAAGCTGAACAGTGTCTAAATAGCACAAATCCTTTCTAGACTCAAAATTTAGCCTTTCTTGATCAGCAAGACACACACTTTGTAGCTGAAGTGGTCAAATATACATTAGCTCTGAAGACAATTTCACCTGCAAAAGGAGGTGCAAATTCAAGTCCTGCCAGAGGGCCCATCTTTTTTTTTTAATTTTATATCGGTTGTACCAAGAATCTTTTTAAAACCCACCATTATTTTCACACCTTATTATCTGATAATAAAACTTACCACAATAGCACATCACTTTCTATTTATTATAGGCAATTAAAAAATATCATGAAAACTCCTACTGCAAAATGGAAAATATTAAAAACAGAAGTTTTAAATCTTTATGTGAGCCATGTTTTCTATGTTTGCAAGAAAAATTACAAATTATTAAATTCCCAAAACTAAAGTTGCTCAATAAAGGTAACAAAGTAACTTCCATTTGTCATCATTATCTAAAATATACCTTAAAGTAGAGTTAATTTTTCCTAGTATAATATAACTAGACATTTATAACCTATCTCTTAGCGTAAATTGATTAAGTCTCACATCTTCTGATAATTAATTTGTTTTGGCTTATCAGATAGATCATCGACTAAATCAACTACATATGTTTGACATGCAGTGTATTAATAAAAAAAAACCAACCTTCCCGTCTTTGTCACGTTTTTCATTACTTTAAGGGAAAAGTGTCTTAAAGAAAATCCTGTAAGCATTTTACGAGGACATGCAGTAACTTTTCAGATATGGCAAATGCTACACATATATATATATATATATATACATTCAATTACTTCATCACTGACATTAAAAACGTCTGGGTTTCAAGTCATTTCAATTCTCTATCCCCCTTTGTTATCATGATAGAACTCCATATGATGGATTGTATGCAACACAATAAATACTTACTGATTAATATGCCATTGTATTTAAATATTGACCTGATTTGAGCTCTGATTATGGATCACATGTTGACATCGAAACTTATTGATAAATGGAACTTTGTCTGTGTGTGTATATGTGTGTATGTGTGTGTCCGTTACCTAAAGACTCCAAAATGACTGAATCGATTTTCTTGAAAATTTATGAGTGGTATTTGAAAATTTACACAGTTGTACTATAAGCGAGGGTTTTTAGGTAGGTTTTGTGTCGAGGTACCCCCGATAAATATTGAAAATCGATAATTGAAAAAATCAGGTTATAGAAGGAGTGGTCCGATTTTAATCAAATTTGATACACTCATAGACAAAGACATAAGAAATGATATTCTGAAGTTTCAAGGTTGCAGTACTTACAATAGTGCAGAAAATCAATAATATATATATATATATAAAAGGCAAGATGTTTATGTGTGTGTCTGTTTATCTGCCTGTATGTCTATTTTTTCAGCCCTTTTATTTTAGTTTTTGCTTCGGGTTTGGCTCTAAGTAGGTATAATTGTAGTGTTTGTCTCAGCCATGATACCATTTACTCAGAGGACTTTTTTAACCATCAAAATTCAGTTTACGAGGAAAAAAGCTTATTTGATATCGATAGCATGAAATCAAAATTTGACTTATATCCATTTATTTTTCTTTCAGTCTACGAATTCGCTTTAACTGGAAACAACTATTGCTTTTTAGTCTTTCGTGCCAACGTCCAAAGAGTCTGAGCTCCAGGACCATGGATTAGTTTTAAAGCTTTCATTTCATTGCACCCGAGCAACGCCGGGTATATACTGCTAGTATATATATATATATATATATATATATATATATATATATATATATATAGGGTGCGTTTGGTAAATTGTCGCAATAATTTTATTAGGTGCGATTGGTAAATTGTCGGAATTATTTTATTATTTCAAATATTCTTTAGGCTGAGTCAGAGCTCCAGGACACTGGATTAATTTGAAAGCTTTCATTACACCTGAGCAACGCCGGGCTATACTGCTAGTATAATATAACTAGATAATCTATAATCTACCCACTAGCATAAATTTATTTGATTCTCCCAACTTCTGATAATTAATTTGTTTTGATTAACTGATAGATCACCCACGAAGTCAACTACAAATGTTCGACATGCAGTTTATTAAAAAAAAACAAATTTCCCGTCTTTGTCACTACTTTAAATAAAAAACTACTTAAAGAAAATCCTGTAACCGTTTCATGATGACATACGATAACTTTTCAGACTTGCTAAATGTTACATATGTATCTGATATATCGTGGAAGAATGGTACTCGACACAGGAAACAGATATAACGGATTTAGTGTACTAATATACAATTAACAATAAGATACAGATAAGCAATCAACGAGTAGGAGGGGAATAAACTATCAAATAGAGAATGCCTTCGCCTAAGACGTTTGCACCTCTCTCGTCCTGCTTGTCATCGTCATTTATAGTCTAGAGCATTCCATTTTTGGGGATGGCAGGATGTTCCACTATAACAGTATCATTCAGTTTATTTCATCGCTGGCATTGAAAACATCTGGGTCTCAAGACATTTCAAGTCTCTACCCCTTACAATCAAATTTCTCTTATCCATCATTCATGACCTGGCTTTCTATTGGTTCATTGAGACAAATCCTCCGACCCCACTTAAATTGTCTGAATATGGTAATAATTGTGTTGGTATTAAGCTACTACATATAATAATTGTTAATAGAAAAAATATTTCACTGCCTGACAAGGTGCTAATAAGATAGTACCGAAGCACAACGGCTCTTGTGTTGCAGTAAACTATGTTTTTATTATAAATTCATAATAAAAATATTACCATATGTAATGCTCTACTAAGTATCAAGCACTCTTAATAAAGCAAATCACTACAAACAGCGGACTGTCAACCCATTAGTTTGTACTGCTTTTAAGATATATATGACCTTGGATGCATTTAAATTATAAATCCTTCTGTTATTTTGGGGATTTTGATCTTTAGATAAATTTGCGTTTCTGCTATTTTTTTCTTTTCTAAGATGAACGAGAAAGAAGCAGAAGACTGGTTTGAACTTCGAGCCCTAATCAAATATCGAGTGCTCACAGCTGAACTGAGCCATACAAATGATGAACTTCAGATTATGAGGTAACCTTTTTCCTGTTTGCTTTTTCTCTTGTTCTGACCTTTGACTGCAATTAAGACCTTGATGGCATTCATATTTCATTCATTCATATCCAGACAAATATAAGTGAAGATGAGGAAACAAAGCGCAAAAGCTTTTACAGACAACGCATTTTGCCTCCGTGTGGTAGGCGTCTTTATGTTAGAATGAAAGGATTGAAGGAAAGGGAATTGGAAATTTTCAGTGGAAACGTAATAATCTTTTCAGAAAGGGGTAATAATTTTCAAGAGGAAGGGGTAATAGTTTTCAAGAGGAAGGGGTAATAATTTTCAAGAGGAATGTGTAATAGTTTTCAAGAGGAAGGGGTAATAATTTTCAAGAGGAAGGGGTAATAATTTTCAAGAGGAAGGGGTAATAGTTTTCAAGAGGAAGGGGTAATAATTTTCAAGAGGAAGGGGTAATAATTTTCAAGAGGAATGGGTAATAGTTTTCAAGAGGAAGGGGTAATAATTTTCAAGAGGAAGGGGTAATAATTTTCAAGAGGAAGGGGTAATAATTTTCAAGAGGAATGGGTAATAGTTTTCAAGAGGAAGGGGTAATAATTTTCAAGAGGAATGGGTAATAGTTTTCAAGAGGAATGGGTAATAGTTTTCAAGAGGAAGGGGTAATACTTTTCAAGAGGAAGGGGTAATAGTTTTCAAGAGGAAGGGGTAATAATTTTCAAGAGGAAGGGGTAATAGTTTTCAAGAGGAAGGGGTAATAATTTTCAAGAGGAAGGGGTAATAATTTTCAAGAGGAAGTGATAATAATGTTTTGAGAAACTAATGATTTTTTTATTAAACATTTCTCAGTAAGAGGTAATAATTTTCCAAAGGAAGGGTAATACGTTTTTTAGAAATCTGTAGTACATTTTTGAGAAAGAGTTTTGAAGAAGAGACTGTAATTTTTGAGTTGGGTAATAAATTTTTGAGAAAAGAGATAATAAATTTCTGAGGAAGGGGTAATAAAATTTTGTGATAATAAATTTTTGATAAAGGTATAATAAATAAGTTTATCAAATCTTTCAACAAGAATGTGCATTTTTTTATATTCAAGGTGTTAACATTAGCTTGATTTGAAATTATCCTACCACAAATAGATCCCTGATTTTTTTTTCTGTTGGTTCCCTAACACATTGTGCCACTATTGCTTGTATGATCCTTGATATTCTGAAAGATAAGGCTCCAAAAATACACCACTGTTGCCACTATAGAAGGACAGTGGTTTAATGAATATAGGAATTTGTTAAATATGGGCTACTGTCATCTATTGGATCAGTACCTGATCAGCATGTCTCAACAGACCTGAAGTGGACCAACTACACCAAATCTATAACTGCATTTACTGCTAGGAAGGTTGGATCTCTGTGTCGGGCTGGAAAGTTTCATTTATTTTTTTTAATCTTTTATCCTTCCTTCAATACCCGCTGTACCTAGTCTTTTCCCTCACTGTAAACCCCTGTGCACTAATGACAACTAAAAACACAATAATCAAAAGATGACAGTCTAATAATGAATATCTGAAGATGGCTAGAGGGTACTTAGTTGAAACACTGTATCAATTTTTTTTTAATCATTTCACCCCAAGCAAGGTGGGACCCTCACTAGTGTACTGGGGGTTACAGAATTCATAATAATAAGAATACACAATTTATATTCAGACTATTGTCCTCATCTTTATTGTTTTTATCATAATTGTTATGGTGCCCTATCTATAAGAATGGACTCTTCCTCAGTCATTAATTAATAACCTGCATGACTTCTGGGGATGCAGTTGTGAGGCAGTTAACAGACAGTCTAGAGGCAGTCGAGACACAGTATAACTTTACCGTTCAAACTTACACTTCTATTTTGCTGATTACTAACACTTATTATTGGATATATTGTTCTGTTATTCTAATACGCTGTTTGAACCTACCTTCTTGTTACCGTGTCTTTCTTCCTGACCCAAACAGGTCATGACTAACCCTCGTACTTGTATATATGTTCTCTTATTCTAATACACTGTTTGAACCTACCTTCTCCTTTCCGTGTCTTACTTCCGGGCCCTAATAGGCCACAACAACTTGGCGACGAAGATTCAACACAACACTAAGTCCTGAAGAGACAATACTCCAGATATAAGTAGTACAAATAACTTCTCCTCATCCCAGAAATTCAAACAAAAGTGATGAGAATAGTTTGAATAAATTAATGTGGGTATGATTTAATTTAGTTACAATTTCAAAAACCATTACACATGACATCCTGAAACCAGAAATCTAGAAGGTTTTCTCTCTGGAAATAAAGATTTCAATTCTATGAATTTATTCCACTTTTAATGATAGCGTGAACTGAAAAGCAAAAGCAGTCTATACATGCTATAAATAACTTCACATAATTTCTTTGAAGTCACTACTGTTATTAGAGGTATCAACTAATTAATTATTAATAATAAAAAACAGATTGCTCAATTTATGCCCGGAAGAATCATATTAGCACGAGTTTGCCTATACTGGAAAAAATGACTTCATACAGGTCAATTATTCTTTATCCAAAATGTAAAAATCTAAAAACCTGTACAATCGAAAAGTTTTCCAGATGCTGACATGATTTGCCACTAATAAAAAATTTCACTTAATAGTTTCAATGATAGATTTATAAAGACAGGTTGAATATTTTTATCAAAAATTCTTCTTCTTTTATGTGCCATATCCTTTCAGGACGTAGGCGATCATGGCTCTCCACATCTCCCTATCCCTGGTGACTCTTAGCACGCTTTGTTCTGTTGCACCATGCAACCCTTGTTCTGTCATCCACCTTATCAGGTCCTTCAAATATGTTATCTGAAGAAGTCTGGAAGGCACCACGACCGAAACGTGCTAATAAAATTAAAGATGAATACATTAGTTTGAAGGTTCTTCTTCTTCTTCTTCTTCTATGAGCCTTGGCCTTTCAGGATGTAGGCGATCATGGCCTTTCATGTCTTCCTATCCCTGGTGGATCTAAGCACGCCTTCTCCTGTTACACCACGCAACCCTCATTCCATCATCCACCTGATTAGGTCCTTCAAATATGTTATCCACTGCTTTCCCCTGTCTCTTTTTCCCTCTATCTGACCTGTTAGTAACAGGTTCTCCAAGCCCTCCTTTCTCATTGCATGTCTCAGGAACTTTAGTTGTCTCTTCCTGATGCTCAGTATTAATTTCCTTTTTGTTTCCATCCTTTCTAGGACCTCATCATTGCTCACATGCTCGATCCATGATATTCACAGCATCCTTCTGTAGAAGCACATTTCAGTTGCTTCAAGTTTTTCCTTAATCTTCGATGATATTGTCCAGCATTCACTGCCATATTGAAGAACTGACATCCAGTACTCGCCTCTTTGTTTCTAGTGAAATTGTCCTGTTTCTTAATACTCTATTCAGCTCATGGAATGCATCCTTGTTCTTTTGGGTCTCAAGAATATAGATGTATAGAAACTGCTGTGACCACAAAGTGAGGGGTCAGTCTATATATTGATTGTAATATGTAATTGATCCCCCACTTTATATCCAGTATACTTCTGTAGAACCATATTTCAGTTGCTTCGTCTTTCCTTCATCATCATAGATATTGTCCAGCATTCACTGCCATATTGAAGAACCAACATCACATAGCACTCCAGTACTCTCCTCTTTGTCTCTAGTGAAATTGTCCTGTTTCTTAATACTTTACTCAACTTCTGGAATGCTTTTTTCGCCATGATTCACAGATCTGAAAACCTGTAAAATCCAAAAGTTTTTCAGGTACTGATATAACTTGCCACAAATGGAAAAATTCAGAAAGCAACATGGCTACCTGTGCATGATCGTTGCATTACAAGCAAAATACTGACATTTTTTTTCAGTATTTATTCCATTTAACCATAATCAGAATCCATATTTTGCTTTTATAAAAATCCTGCACCTCTATCTATTGTAACATTTTAATCAAAACGCATCATCATTGGTAAAGACTAATAGCTTACCGAATCTTCCTTCTTGCACTCATAGTGATGTCATGTAGCGGTTATTTTTTTAGTACACTTATAAAAAGTACAAAACATTATTTTTAGGTTAAAATCTTAATTTCACCACTTAAAAATTGGTGAAAACATTACATGATTAGTGTCGTTACTTGTATTCGGAAATACACAAAATTTATTAAATTTTATATAAAACTATTTTCAGGGTATATGTTATTTATAAAAGGTGTTTTATCTAATCTAATAAATTTAAAGGGATATCATGTTTAAGCTTGAGTTTCATTCTCAAGCTGCCCCAACATACTATATACAAATAATATTTTATTTGTATATAGTATCTTGGGGCAGCTTGAGAATAAAATCAAGCCTGTATTAAATCTGAAAACATAAAAAAAAATGAAGCACTTTTGGTCCCAAGAATTTCAGACAAAACACTCAATGTGAAATTGTTAATTTTGGGAGGTCACCAGTATTATTAGAACATTTTTCTAGTCCGATAAAAACATTCTTTTCAGGATAAATGAATCAGACGCTGTTGCAGACAGAAAAGAAAAGGACGGTTCTATCAAGAATGGACTGAATCCCGACAAGAAGTGTCTGCAAGTGCATTATCTCAAGGTAAGATCATACAATAACATCTGGCTGGGGTGATCATGTCTTGAAAGAGACATGACTGACTTGGTAGAACATTATCCCGTAGTAGGTTGCAATTTCTTTCTGCAGTAGACTGGTTGCCGACCAAGGCTACAGAAACCAATCTCTCCTGTAGAGAGGGAAAAGATGTATTATATTATTAAGTAGTAATTAATGGGGGATCAGTTTTATATTAGTAAGAAGTAATAAACTGATCCCCCACTAATTACTACTTAATAATATAATACATCTTTTACATGACTAAGGCTTCTACTGGGCATAAAAAGGGGGATCATTTTTATATTGTAAGAAGTAATAAACTGATCCCCCATTTTATGCCCAGTAGAAGCCTTAATCTTGTTTTCAACTATTATATTCAGTCAGTTACGTGCCATACGTAATACATGCTTGGGCGATCATGTCTCGAAAGAGACATGACTGACTGAGCAGAAGATTATCCCATAGTAGACTGTCATTGCTTTTTGCGATAGACTGATTGCCAACCAAGGCTATCTGTCCTGTTATTTAATCTATAACTGGAGGGAAGAGATGGGTTAATATCTTTTTCAAGGATATTTGCGAGTAAGCGAATGCAATGAATTCAACTGGAATTTGAACTTGGTTCCCCGATTTCTTCTTCCGAGCCGATATCTACTGCACAACAACACACATCCTTCTTATATTCAACCTATGAAAATAGATTTAATATAGAAGTATAATAAAATTAAATTGTTCATTCTGCCATAAGATAATGGTGAACTCGTTTAGCAGACCATTATATCTACAAGAAGTACTTAAGGTAGATGGTTATTGTTAAAATGGTTATGATAAATGACGTGTGATATGAATGAAAGTGGCTGAGGTAGGAAAGGAACCACACTGGTTTAATGGATCGCGGCCCAGACTGAGAAATTTAAGAGCCAAGTTTAAATTCTATTTGGGGTTATTGCATTTACTTATGTGCAAATAAAATATCCTTGGGAAAGGTATGAACCTATCTCTTCTCCCCCCAGCTATGGATAAATAGCAGGAAAGATTGAGTCTTATAACCTTGGATAGCAACTAGTCTAATAGAATTCAAAACCGTATATAGCCCAGATGAAGCATGTACTATGCAGCCAAAAAAAGGAGAGTGGTGTTTAGAATGACTTAGTGATTTCAACTGTGGTTGAGCATGGGGGATCAGTTTATTACTTCTTACAATATAAAAATGATCCCCCTTTTTATGCCCAGTAGAAACCTTAATCATGTAAAAGATATATTATTAAGTAGTAACTAGTGGGGGATCAGTTTATTACTTCTTACTAATATAAAACTGATCCCCCATTAATTACTACTTAATAATATAATACATCTCTTCCCTCTCTACCTATGAGTTAAATAACAGGACAGATTGTATTATAATAATATAATACATCTGTGGTTGAGCATGATTGATTGAGGAAATGTTGATTACATGTATAAGGAGGATAAACAATTTTATTTTTTTAATTGTTTCACTCTAGGTAATAATGTCTATAGAACAGAGGGTGTTACATGGAGGGCAAGAGAACATGGGGATCATTGATGAAAAGATGAAAATGGAATAGAGTTCAAGTAAACAAAAAAAAAAATGGTTATCTAATGGAGAGAGATATATATGAGTGAATGTTGATCCAAATGTGTTGGGCAGGTCCATTATAGTAAAGTGGACTGACCCACCTGCTGAATTAGATACTCTCCTATGAATGAGGTAGATTACTTCAAGGGGACAAAAAGTAAACAGCCAAGTTATATCTCCCTCCTCTCCCCACTGCAGGAGCATAATGGCCACTGGGGAGGAATCAGTTCCTTATTGCCTGGCTGATTGATTTGATTTCTACAGGACGTTCCACAGATGAGAAGTGCAAAAAAAAATTTGTTAGAGTAGAAGTGACGATTACATCTAGCAAGTTCAACAATAAAATGATGGGACCTAGTTACCAATCTAGTCAGTAAAGTCCCATACGTGATACATGCTTCGGTGATTATGTCATTTTTGATCCTTGACTGATAAGGCAGAAGATTTTTCCTCTTGCCAACCAAGGTTATAGAACCCAATTTGAACTGCTTTTCAACCCATAGCTGGAGGGAGAAGAGATGGATTAATACCTTTTCCAAAGGTATTTGTGTGTAAGTGAATTCAACTGAAATTTGAACTTGGCTCTCCGATTTCTTGTTCTGAGCTGTTTTCCATTGCACCACAAAGTGCTGTATTGATGTAGTCAGAGCATCAAAAAAAAAAAAAAGCTCATTATAGAATTTGTAAAATATTTGTAGAAAAGGCTGAGGGAAACCACATTAAGTTGGTGAGAAAGTGAGTGAAGTCAAGATACCTTTGTCAGGATTGATTATATGACAGACCTTTCTTTGGATTTTGTCAAGAATCTTGAGATATATAGCAGGAACATCAGACCAGGCATGGTAGCAATATTCAGTGCGTGAAATGGTAGATTTACTCACAAGTTAGATTCTGACAAGAAAAAATAGTCTGTGGTGAGTTTTCAAGGACCGCTACCTTATTTTTGTTGAATCTGGCAAAAGATTCATTATTGAGTAATGGTTATCTTATTGCTATGACAATAATTGTAGAAAAGGCAGAGGGAAGCTCGGTCAAGTCAAGAAGCCAGGACTGATGACATTACCGATTCTTCTTTGGATTTTATCAAGAATCTCACAATGTTCAGCACAAGGACCATACCAGATATGGCAACAGTATTCAGTTCAGGAATTAATGGTAGATTTATAAGTATGTAAGATAGATTCTGACAAGAAGGTTTCTTTGGCATTACACAATGAATCAACTTTCATCTATATTTCTGAAATGAGGCAGTATTTACATTATTCAGACTATTGTCCTCATCATTGTTGCCATTTTTTTTTTTTTTTTTTTATAAGCGTTTCACCCCGAGCAAGGCATGTCACTGCCACTACTGTGCAGGGGGCTACGTAGAGTGGAGAAAGGCTGATTAAATATAGGAAATGACAGAGGGTGGGTGATAGGCGGGTAAGGATACCGAGAATGAGGGTTGGGTAGATGAGAGTGTTCTGAGAATAGTTGGGAGTTAGTGTGATAGGAGGTGTCTATTGACCCTACATTTAAACACCTGGAGATTGTAACTGTCGGGAAAGCAGACTTGTGGAAGGGAGTTCCACAGGCGGGAAGCGCGAGAAAAGAAGCTGTTGGAGTAGAATTTACGGTTACATCTTATTTGTTTAACTGTAAAAGGGTGGGACCTAGTTGCTAATCTAGTATCTCGTGTAAATTCGTGCTTAGGCGGCACCAGTGATCTAAGCTCATCGGAGCAGAAGCCATGAAAGTACTTGTAGAAGAGGCACAGGGAAGCCACATCATGCCGGTGAGAGAGCAGCTGCAGCCGGTCTGCCAAGTCAGTATCAACCACGTTATGAGCAGTATTGCATTGTTGCAATATGAGCTCTTGTAAAAAAGTACTAAAGAAAACCATTAACATCAAAAATACTAGAGAAAACTATTAACATCAAAAAGTTTCAATATGAACTCTGGTAAAAAAACGGTTACTGAACATTAGGTTTATATGCCCCAAAAATTCAGTTGTTCTTGTACTTTAAGACACATGGCTCTGTGGATAGTTCCTGTGACTTGACCCAATTGTGAGTTCAATATCAGGCTACAGCAGTGGTGAACAAGTAACTTAGAGGGTTAGAGGGAGATAACTCATGACTACCAAAAAGAGGCACTATGCGAAAGGGATAGAGATGATAGACCCCAGGGATTGTAATAAAGGGTTCTGTTTGAAATTCCTAGCACCTGAAGATGGCTGGAGCATACAACAGCCGAAATGTTGAAAATATGAGGACTATAGTCCGAATAATGTAAATACTATGCAGCAAATGTAACAATTGGTTTGATATAGTTGCTACACTTCATGTTAGTGGGAAAATTGGGCTCAAAAATTGGGCTCAAAAAGGTGTAAACTGTTGCTCTGTTGGAGTTTAGCCATCCTGATATCAGACAGAAATGGTCCTCTATACTGATTAAATGAAAGCAGTTTTGTTTTGGAGGTTTTAAAATTTACAAGCCATTTCTTGTCCCATTTAACCACAGATTGGAGGTTCTTTTTAAAAGTAGTTGCCAGTTTTACTTTGTTAGGTCGGTCGGATTCGCTACTAAGACAGGAGTAAATGATTGTGCATAAATACCTTTTTGTCACACTGATCCCATAAGACAAAAAAGCTTATTATATGCCATTAAAATACTCACAGAAAAGACTTAGGGAAACCATGTCATGTTGGTGAGAAAGTGACTGAAGTTGAGATGCCAGGTCAGGATTGATGACATTACAGATTCTTTTCTCAAGAATCTCAAGATGTACAGCTAGAGCATCAGACCAGATATGGCAACAATATTCAATGCACAGACGAATGGTAGATTTATAAGTGTGCAAGATAGATTCTGATGATAAAAACTATCCGGTTCAATGCAGTGAACTGAATTTTTTTTTTCAGAAGACATAGGAATTGATTCAATATACTTGTTGCACTTCATGTAAGTGAAAAACGTGAAGCCAAGAAGGTGTAGAATATCACTTTCTTGGCATTTAGTGTCAGCCGTGCAGGCAGGAAAAGTTCTCTGTGGTCGTCAAATGAAAGCAGTTTTGTTTTAGAGACATTAAAATTTAGAAGCCATTTCTTGTCCCTGGATTCGAAAATTGCTGCGTTCAGAGAAGCATCCACTCGGGAGCAGTTCATGAGAAAAAGCTGTCTGAGTTGAAATTTCTCTTCACTTTTGGTTGGTTGGTTGTTGTTTTTAGATGTACTCTCTTGTTCAAATTAATTGACACAACTGCTTTAGTTTCCTTTCTTTCACCATATGGTCAGTTTTAGGCCCACTAGAGTGACAGGGTGTAATCAAATTTTATTGTTTTCTCAGATTAGATCATTTGCAGTGGTGTGCAGTAATATGTATTTATTTTTGGGTGTATGATGAAATTTGATTGACTTTGAAAATTATTGCATCATCCTTAAATTTTTATACACCCAGACACTAATTTTTGGACTGTCAATTAGTTGTCATAAGACCATTGTCTGTGACGATGTTACTCCAAGGAAGCATATGAAAATTGTAACGCTGCACGAACACACTGGTAAGCCTTACAAAGAGATTGCGGATATAGTTGGTGTCAGTCTTTCAACTGTCAGTCATGTAATCAAGGCAAAGAAACAAACTGGATCCATCAGTCCAAATAGTAAAAATAAAAGTGGTCGGAAAAGAAAAACAAAGTCACCAGGTATGACATTGCTTAACGTCGTTGATCGTATAAGAACTGGTTTTTCAACATAATGCGGCTTCTTTAATGTTGGAGCAGGTGTTGCCCCTTTTCTTGTTTCGAATCCTTCTTGACTATATTCTGCACATTTCTTCAGACATCATGAAGGAAAAGAGGCTGAATCTTCCACCAGTCTCGATTCTGCTGATAATTTTGCCCTGATTTCACATTACGGTTACATCTAACCGTTTCAAATGTAAAATTATGAAACCTAGTTGGCAATCTAGTTAGTTAAATCGCATTGTGTTATGTCGTGAGTAAGAATAAATAACTCAACAACAAGAATAGGTTAATTGTCTCAACCCTCGTAAGACGTAGTATGAGCAATGAGTACTTCCGGGTCGTCACCGGAAGTCTACGACTGACTTGTCTATCGGCTGCTCGGCACACTCGCTCACGTAGATGCCACCATTACTTTACATAGTAATGGAATAGTCCATTATAGCCGAATAGGTGTGGTCGTCCCAACACATTGGTGAAATATGCTTGGGCGATCATGTCTCAAAAGAGACATGACTGATTGGGCAGAAGATTTTACCTCAGTAAGTTGCCATTACATTCTGTGGTAGACTGGTTGCCAACCAAGGCTATAGAACCCAAGCTGTTCTTTTATTTGACCCATACCTAGCGGGAAGAGATGGATTAATACCTTTCCAAAGGTTATTTGTGCATAAGTGCATGTAACGAATTTGAATGGAATTTGATCTCAGCTCTCTGATTTCTCGTTCCAAGCCGATATCCACTGCACTACAACGCACATCCTATCTAGTACTGAGCTTAAATTCATCCGAACAATTACCATGAAAATATTTATAAAACAGACGCAGGGATTCTACATTACAGTGGTGGCAAATTGGCTGGACTTATAAATATGTAAAATAGATTCTGGCAAGAAAAATTGTCTAGCATAACACAGTGAACAAACTTTACCAGCAAAATAAAGGATGATTTTAGTTTAATAATTTCTTGTAATATTTTTGTGCTTTTGATCACAAGATAACAGTGACTTTAAAACTAAAACACCAAACTAATTGCCACGAGCTTGTTCAATTTCAAGACTTAGATGTAACAATATATTATCTTTGAAAGTGGGTTTAGTAAATATATAAATGTATGTCAAGTCCATACGGCTTTATTAAAAAGGTTATCTTTTCTTCTGAGTGACAGAGAAAGATGGTTTATATCTGTAACAGTTCTTTGTTACTGTTCCTAGAAAAACTTATCACTTTCAATGCTTCATTTTTTTTTTTTTAGTAAAAGAAGCTTTTCTTCAGGAACTAGCCAGATTTTAATCATAGTAATACGAAATGGTTTAAAAATGACTAAATTGCTTAGTTGGTCTATTAGCTTTAACTGATAAAGCTAAGTTATTTACATTCAAAATCAAAGCAGGTAGACTTCTTTGTCATAGTATAAGTGACTGACTGCTAGTAATAACAATGTCTAAGTAGTGTAATGGTTATCAGCATAAAGTAAAATTGGTGAAATGAACTTAAATTTCAACCTCATCTGTTGCATTCACTTTTGCAGTAATGTCCTTGAGAAAGGGTAAATTAGTTTCTCTACTTTCCCCACTATAGGTTAAATAAAAGAATAGACTGGTAGTCAGTCTAGAAGGATAACTATGAATTTCCAAATCATGGAGAAGGCAACAAGAAAGAAAACTATTTTACCCAGGAAGTTATAGTAATTCACAGATCATCATCTACATATGTGCCATATCCCTTTAAGACATGTTTAAGACGGTATCACAATAATTGTGATTGAGGGTGTGTTGTATTGGATTTCATAAGGACCTCTAGTAAAGCTAGTGTTCATCTTGATAGGTTTAACATATACAGATATTGTTATAGACCATTTGTATCCCATTGTTTACGATTTTTCTGGTGGTAATGATTTTTCTAACAAAATAATGCATCTGCCGTATTCCCAACGTTTACAGATAACACAAAACCAATTCCAGGAACACTTGAGTGGCTTCCAGATACTCGGCTACATGAGTTTGAGTATGAGTTTTGTTTAACGGCATATCAATCTCTGTGGGTTATTTAATGCCAAAAAGGTAGAGCAGTAATTTTTTATATTTGGTTATAACGAGAAGGTTGATTTAGTCAGATTTTAATGAAAATATTTTGTTTTTATACTTTTTTATTTTAGAAAACTGAAAATGTCTTCTCATTTTGTATTCGAAAATGTTTTGCTGAGAATAATTTTTTCCTTCAAAAATATGTTATTTCTTCTATAAAAGTCTACTTTTATTTATATATTTCTATAAAAGTGTATTTTTATTCTTACATAGTGTTTTGACCTAAGTTTGGGAACAACAGCAATTAAGAGGTGGTCCCATGCTCCTCACAACCTCCCAACCAGAGGCCTTGCTGCCGGATGCAGTTTAACATCATGCCCAAGACCATCGACTACATGATCACCAGATTTAAACTCCATTAAACATGACATACTGTAGAGTAATGTATTTTGGTTTGGATTGAGGAATCACAGAGTCTAGTTCCTAAATCCAATCAAGTTCATTATATTCACTTATGTGCTAATATCCTTGGGAAAGGCATGAATCCATCTCTTCTCTCCAGCTACATATGTGCCACATCCCTTCAAGATATGTTTAAGATGGTACCACCATAATTGTGATTGGGGGTGTGTTGTATTGATTAGTCATAAGAGGACATCAAAATAGTGTAATGGTCATCAACACAAAGTAAAGTTGGTGAAATGAGCCCAAATTTCAACCTCATCTGTTGCATTCATTTTTGCACTATATGTAGAATTACAGTCGTACAAAAGTGGTTGAAGGTGAAATGGCATTATTCGATGCCAAGACAAATGGTAAACTTATAAATATCTAAGACAGATTCTGGCAAGAAAAATTCTGGCTTGACACAGGGAACCAACTTTCTTAGCAGCAGATTTATTCAATATATTCTTTCCATTTTGTTTCAGCCAAAAATATTAGTCTAAGAAGTGGGGAATGAGTCACTTTCCTGGCGATTAGCATCAGCCATACTGATGGTTGGTAAAAAATGATTAAAACAGAGCAGTTTCATTTTGAGGTATTAAAATTAACAAGCCACTCTTTACCTCATTTAACAACATATTGTACGTAATTTTTAAGATCGGTTATCCTTCAGTCAATCAAGTGATATAAGCTTGGGTGATCATGCCTCAATAGAGACATGACTGTCTGGGCGGAATACTTTCTTACAGTAGGTTGCCATTACTTTCAGCAGTAGACTGTTTGCCAACCAAGGCTATAGAATCCAATCTGTCTTGTTATTTAACCCATAGCTGGAGGGAAGAATATTTGTGTATAAGTGAATGCAACGAATTTAACTGGAATTTGAACTCGGCTCTCTGATTTCTTGCTCTGAGCTGATATCCATTGCACCATGTTTCACATTTGACCCTATAAGACTAATTAGACTTGCTATTAAGACATGAGTAAACAGTTGTGTCATCAGCAGAGATACTAAGTTCAGAACTGATGACATTCTTCTTCAGAACCCCATTTCCTTTGTTTCAGGTCTCTTTATCTTGGAAGGAGCTCGTCCAGCATTCACTGCCACTTATATTTTTTTTTCCTTCCAGGGTTATTTTCTTCTGAGATTCTTTTCGCAAAAAGTCAGCCTGCCACACTTCAAAATTTTCCTCAGAAAATATGTCCACCATTTCCATGGTCAGCTGGTTTCTTCCCAGGTAAATAAATCTGTTTTTGTTTTTTTTCCCTTTCATTGTCATAATGAAACTCCTAAACTGGAAGCATTTGCATGCAAGAAACATTTGAACATACAAAATTGGGAAGAGTTACTTTTCCAGTGACAGTTTCATACAAGTCAAATCAGTTTTAGGGAGATATTTTTTTTTTATAATTGTGTCGTTCCAAGCAAGGCATTTTACTGCCACTGTTGAGCAGGGGGTTACATAGGAGGTAAGTTATGAGAAAGAGTGACAGGTTATGAGAAAGAGTGACATGTTACAGGGGGTGCCTGGAAGAAGGTATGAGAAGGATGATTGTGGCCATAAAGTGAGGCATCAGTTTATATATTGATTGTAATGTTGAATTGATCCCCCACTTTATATTCACATTATAATAGTATAGAATTTTTTTTCATAATCATATCGCCCCAAGCAAGGCATTTTACTGCCACTGTTGAGCAGGGGGTTACATAGGAGGTAAGTTATGAGAAAGAGTGACAGGTTATAGGGGGTGTTAGGAAGAGGGTAGGAGAAGGATGAGAGTACTGATGAGAGTAGAGTGGACGAAGAAATAAGAGAGAGAGAGAGAGAGAGGATGCAAGTTAGTGAGATAATAGACGACTATTGATTTTACATTTGAGTTCTTGAAGATTGTAGCTGTCAGGAAAGTAAGTAAACAGAAGGAAATTCCACAGGCAGGAAGTGCGACAGAAGAAGTTGCTGAAGTAGAATTTGCATTTACAATTTATTGGTTTCACAGTAAAAGGGAGGGACCTAGTTGCTAATCTTGTGGCTCGTGTAAATTCATATATAGGGGGCACCAGTGAGCTAAATTCATTAAAACAGAAGCCCTGAAAGTATTTGTAGAAGAGACACAGGGAAGCCACATTGCACCGGTGAGAAAGTGATTGTATCCGAGCTGCCAATTCGGGATCAATCACATTACAGATTCTCCATTGGATTTTGTCAAGGACCCCTAGGTGGATAGCAGGAGCACCCAACCAGATATGGCAGCAGTATTCAATGCATGGGCGGATGGTAGATTTGTATATATGCAGGATTGTTTCAGATGGGAAAAACTTCCTGGCCCTGTACAGAGAACCGACCTTCTTAGCAGTGAATTTAGCTATGGACTCTACATAGTCATTACACTTGAGGTCTGTTGTGAGAGTTAACCTGAGGAGGTGCAGTGTTTCACTTTCAGGTAGACTAGACTGATCCATGGTAATGGGAGGTAGGAGCGATTGTCTGTGGCAATTGATAGATAGCAGCTTCGTTTTTGAAGTGTTAAAATTCACGAGCCATAATAGATAGCAGCTTTATTTTCAAATCTAATATATAAGGCTCAAAGTTTGGGTATCTGCTCAAAACCTGAAATATTAAATAAACATAAAGTTGATTTATCAGCACATGGATGTGTATAAGTGCAAATCTAATCTATCTAAACTTATTTATAAATGGAACTTTGTCTGAGTGTGTGTATCCGTTACCTATAGACTCCGAAATGGCTGAACTTGTATTCGGAAATACACAAAATTTATTAAATTTTATATAAAACTATTTTCGGGGTATATGTTATTTATAAAAGGTATTTTATCTAATCTAAACTTATTTATAAATGGAACTTTGTGTGCATGTATGTCTGTGTGTATATGTGTCTGTCTGTGTGTGTGTATGTGTGTCCATTACCTACAGACTCCGAAACGGCTGAACCGATTTTCTTGAAAATTTACACAGTTGTACTATAAGCATCTGCAAGTGTCCTTAGCTAGGTTTTGTGTTGAGGTACCCCCGATAAATATCGAAAATCGATAATCGAAAAAATCTGGTTATAGAAGGATTGGTCCGATTTTAATCAAATTTGATAGACTTATAGACAAAGACATAACAAACGATATTCAGAAGTTTCAAGGTTGCAATTCTTATAATAGTGCAGAAAATCGATAATATATATATATATATATATATATATATATATATATATATACATATAAAAGGCAAGATGTTTGTGTGTGTGTCTGTTTATCTGTCTGTATGTCCTTTATACAAATCCACAATTTTTATCCGATTCTCACCAAACTTCACACAAATATTCTTTCGGCTGAGTCTGAGCTCCAGGACCATGGATTAGTTTTAAAGCTTTCATTACACCCGAACAACGCCGGGCTATACTGCTAGTACTGCATAAAACAGTTATATCAAATAATTAAAGTTTTATCATTTTATATCTACCTACTGTCTTATATCATGCCCAGCTAAACAGTGTATGAGTGTATTTATAAATATTGCATAAACTGTAGTATCAAATAAATATGGTTTTTCATACTTTCTGTTCTCTGTTAAAACACTTCCCAGATATTTAAATTATTGTACTTTTTTTAATCAAATTCACTATAGTGCCCAATATAATAACTATATATTTTTTTCCAATCATATTGCCCCAAGCAAGGCATTTTACTGCCACTGTTTTGCAGGGGTTACATAGGAGGAAAGTTATGAAAAAGAGTGACAGGTTATAGGGGGTGTCAGGAAGTGCATAAGATAAATATGAGAATACTGATCAGAGTGTAGTGGACGGAGAAAGGAGCATGAGAGAGAGGATGCAGGTTAGTGAAATAGGAGATGACTATTGACTTGACATTTAAATTCTTGGAGATTATAGTTATCAGGAAAACAAGTAAATGAAAGGGAATTCCACAGGCGGGAAGTGCGAGAAAAGAAGCTGATGGAGTAGAATTTGTGTTTACAATTTATATGAATATATATATATATATATATATATACGTGTGTGTGTGTGTTTGTGTGTGTGTTATGGTGCCCTCCTAAGAGGAATGGACTCTTCCTCTTGTTATATGGAATCATCTGCACAACCTCCGAAGATCAGTTAACGAAAGGAGTTAAGAAGAGCTGGCAATAAGCAGCGTAATAATACCCTCAGATTTACTTATTTCTATATTACTTATTATTAATACTTTCTTTGAGTGACTTGTTTCTTGTTATACTAATACACTGTTTTGGACCTACCTTTTTGTTCCATGACTTAATTCTGGCTCAAACCAGTCACTACAATTTTGTGGCGCAGTTTTGCCACAACTCCACAATAAATTGGCGACAAAGATTCACAACAATATATATATATATATATATATATATATATATATTATACAGAAATTTACAAAATTAACATTAGCCAACATATCGATTGAAATTTATTTCCTTGAACATTATTTTTTAATGGATACTCATATTTAAGTGAATAGTTTGTTTTTTTCTATAATTAAAAAATACATTTAAATATCCACCAACGTAAATGTCTGAGAAATCTTTTTTGTAAAATATCTATCTTCTGCAGGACTTGAACATGCATACTGCCATATACCTTGTCTGCCATGATATCTTCTGTGGTCGAGTGGTAAGACACATTCGATGTCATGACAGCATCTCCCCAGTATATTGGAGTATGCAGGTTCGAATCCTGGCAGAAGTTATATATTTTCCAAACAAGATTTCTCAAACATTTAGGCTGATGGATATTTAAATGTACTGTTTGATTATAGAAAAAAAATAGACTATCCAATCAAATATGAGTATCCATTAAAAAATAATGTTCGAAGAAATAAATTTAAATAAATATGTGTTGTGTGTGTGTGTGTGTGTGTGTGTGTATGAAAAAATTCTTAATTATGATCTGAGGAAGGTACAATATGATTAAAAAGGGAGATGAGAAAAACTATATTTTTGTCTATGCATTTCATACACTGTCAAACATTATCATTTATTTTTTTCATTCCTTTGCCTTGATAAAGTCCAACAGGGGATGAAACACAGAGGCAAAAATGTAGTTTTCCTCTTGTCTTCTTTTTTAATTATGTATATACTGAATTTGGATGTGCGTTGTGGTACGGTGGATATCGGCTCGGAACGAGAAACCGGGTAGCCGAGTTCGAATTCCAGTTGAATCCATTGTATTCACTTACGCGCAAATACCCTTGGGAAAGGTATTAATCCATCTCTCCCTTCCAGTTATGGGTTAAATAGCAGGACAGATTGGGTTCTATAGCCTTGGTCGGCAACCAGTCTACCGCAGAAAGTAATGGCAACCTACTGCGGGATAATCTTCTGCCCAGTCAGCCATGTCTCTTTCGAGACATGATCGCCCAAGCGTGTATCACGTATGGCACTTTAACTGACTGATATACTGAATTTACCCCAAGCAAGACAATAAAGCCACTAAGACACAAGGAAGGGTTACTGGATGTGAAAGAATTAGAAAACAGAAGAACAATGAAAGAGTAATCAAGAAAACATTAGAAAACAATTGACATTACATTTAAATTTTTGAAAATCAAAGTTGGCCGTAAAGCATGGAACCAGAAGAGAGTTCCACAAGTGAGAAGTACGAGAAAAGTAACTGTTAGCATAGAACTTATAGTAACTGTAAATTGGTAAGCTCTTATTGCTAATCTAATACTGCTTTTGATTGTTTGTTTTTGAGGCTTAACGACCTATCACTCCTTATGGGATCATTTAAGGTCATAACCAATGATTTTGGGTAAGGTTATTTTATTTTGACATTTTTTTCTTTTTCACGATTCATTGGGATTTGTTTTTAAAAGCAGGGTCCCCAAATCCTACCCTTGTTATTTAACCCATAACTGGAGGGAATGGACGGATTAATACCTTTCCCAAGGGTACCAGTGCTTAAGTGAATGCAGGGTATTCAACTGGAATTCAAACTCGGCTCACCGATTTCTCTTTCCGAGCCAATATCCACTGCACCATAACGCACTATACGCTTACAGCACCTGGTATTCCCAAGCAGTCACCCATCTAAGTACCGACCAGGCTCAATGTTGCTTAACTTCGGTGATCGAGCGAGAACTGGTGTATTCAACGTGATAGGCCGTAAGCTCTAATACTGCACTTCAATTTATAAAGATTATGTATCATAGTGAAGAGCTTATTTGATGTGCGTTGTGGTGCAGTGGATATCGGCTCGGAACGAGAAATCAGGGAGCTGAGTTTGAATTCCAGCCGAATTCATTGCATTCACTTACGCGCAAATACCCTTGGGAAAGGTATTAGTCCGTCTATTTCTTCCAGTTATGGGTTAAATAACAGGACAGTGTGGGGTTTGATACATTGACACACACACACGCACACACACACGTACATGGTGATTCAGCGTTCACGTGATAACTTAGTTTTCTGCGTAAACGCATGCTAATAAAAGCGGGGAATGTCACGTGGTATGCCAGTTAGGATTTTGTTCCGGACGAGAGCAGACATGTCTCCCTAACTCACACAAACACACGCGCACTAATTGCGGGTAGCAATTAGTGGCGCAAATTTTTTTTATTTTTCTTCTCCGACATTAACACTATGCACATTAACTTTCATTCAAACTGGACCTTACATAAAATAACTTTCTACACATAAATTCACAATTTTTCCAACCTTTGTCAGTAGAAATCCACAGACTGCCTAAGACTACTACATTCGCAGGTAAGTCTCTCTCTCTCTCTACTCAACGCACACACAGACACAGAACTTTGTCTTCTGTCTGACTTTCTTGCCTAAACGCATACACAGACACAGAACCTTGTTTTCTGTCTGAATAATTTCATCAAGGATGTGAACTTTGAACTCTTGACGATAATCTTAACAATTGTTACAAACCTTTCTTTCAGCTAAAGAAAAAAACTTCATACATCTTATTTTGTTTCTACGAACAGACGAAGGGGAATAACTCTTTCCTTTTCACTTTCTTATGCATGCTCTCTCAACCCTATGTAACCTTTGTTAATATATTGTTTTTCTGGTTACTTTCGCCTTTTTGTTCTTTCTTATTGCCTGTTTTATTTCATCATGACCACCCAGTTACGTCGAGTCGACTCGTTAAACATAAATTAGTAAACGGGACGCATCGTCCACTACAACAGATTGGGTTCTATAGCCTTTGTCGGCAACCAGTCTACTGCAGAAAGCAATGGCAACCTACTGTGGGATAATATTCTACCCAGTCAGTCATGTCTCTTTCGAGACATGATCGCCCAAGCGTGTTTCACGTATGGCACTTTAACTGACTGACAAGGAAGCTACTTTATAGGAGTGGGAAAGTGACTGCAGCCAAGCCACAAATAATATTGCTGTTTGTTTTGGGGGTGGGGATTTTATTAAGAATCTTTAATAATGTAGACTTATAGATATGTAAGATAGATTCTGTCGAGAAAAATTGTTTAGCATGACATAGTGAACCAACTTTCTTAGCAACAGAACTTGCATTGTTTGTTTTTTTTTTTTTCTGGGGACATGAATTATATAAGAACTGTCAAAATATTATTTTTATCCAAGTGCTTTCAGAGTTACAAATCCTATCCATAACAAACTTGTCAACAACACAAATATCAAAGCATCATCTACAAATAAATAAATAAATAAATAAAATAAAATAAAAAAATGACTAAAAGTAATGGAGAGTTTTATTGATAAAAATGGAAAAACCCAACCCTCAATAATATCAACTACGGACACGCTAATAATATCCTTACCGTGTTTGGTACATAACACATACCACTACACTACATTATATATAACACCACATACAATCTGTTAAATGTAAAATAAAATTAATACTCGAAAATGGCTAAAAGTATAGCCGAAAGTGCTCGGATAAAGAAATGATTTGGACACTTTTTATATAATTTGTTTTCGGAAAAAAACAAAGAAACCATATGATCACATGAAAAGTTACATAGAAAACTTCACACCTTGTCTGTCCTTTTATGATGAAATCTGCATAAGATAGTTTCTGGAGAGAAAAATTGTTAAGCATGACACTTTGTTTGGTTTTAGTATCCCCAATTTGTAATATGCATATTGGCCTGTCCCTTTTGCTAACAAGCAATTTTTTTTAATTGATGTTTAGTCCTTTCTTCACACTTTCCTTCTCTACTTTCTATAGTTCTTGTTGTTTCATTTCTGTATCATTACTATAAATAATTAGATTATTATTACACATTAAAATAATATTAAAATATTAAATAAAATGTAAAAAACTAAAAGAAGGTGCTGAAAAGTTCTCAGCCCAACTCATTTTTCAAAATCTAACAGCACATCAGAATTTATTTTCTTCAGCATCTACAGATCTGTTATACCTTCAAAAGATAATAATAAGTTGTCTGATCAAAAAGTGCTACAGACTGATTCTATAAAAAGAAAACTAAAATACATATCAATTAGCATTTAATCTCCTTTGAAGTAGTTTCCCTTCCGAAGCCACACACTATCCATCATTGTTTCCATTGATGGCAGCATTCCTGGAACTCCTTTGTTGGGATAACAAGCATTCTCGGAGATGTCTTCAGATCTTGTTCCTTTCAAGTGGGATTTGATTTTTGAATAGGAAGAAGTTACAAGGAGCATGATTTGAGGAATATGACAGTTGTCAGATCTGGTGAATGTTGCTCCTGGCCCAAAACTGCTGCACATGCCACGGTCACTGATGGAACCTCTGTGGTATGGTCAGACTGCCACACTTTCCTTTGGTTTATGGCCTATCACATTGAATACACCCGTTCTCGCTCGATCACCGAAGTTATGCAACGTTGAGCCTGGTCAGTACTTAGATGGGTGACCACTTGGGAATACCAGGTGCTGTAAGCGTATAGTGACGGATGTGCATTATGGTGCAGTGGATATCGGCTCGGAAAGAGAAATCGGTGAACCGAGTTCAAATTCCAGTTGAATACCCTGCATTCACTTAAGCACTGGTACCCTTGGGAAAGGTATTAATCCATCCCTTCCCTCCAGTTATGGGTTAAATAACAAGAGTAGGACTTGGGGACCCTGCTCTTAAAAACAAATCCCAATGAATCTTGATACTTGAAAAGAAAAAATGTTGTAAAAATAAAATAACCTTACCCAAAATCATTGGTTATGATCTTAAATGATCCCATAAGGATTGATAGGTCATTAAACCTCGAAACAAACAAACAAACACTTTCCTTCCAAGCACTTTTATAAACAATGGGAGTGAGTACAAACATTATAACTGTCATGGTGGCATCACCCATTACAACAGATTGAACTCTTCCTACAACTACATATACTTCCCCTCACAAGAGGAGGACAGCGCTCGAGAGCTCAGAGAGTGAGAGATCCGCAGTAGATCAGCATAAGCAGATCAGTGGAGAGCAATAGGCAGAGATAGCCAAGACTGCTACTATACTACCATTGCGAGTTCCAATTAGAGTATTATCACCTAACCCATATTTATTCGTTCTACTAACAGAGTTCCATGTATTTGTATTTTGCTGTGTTTAATATATATATATATCGTTATTTTCTATTTTGGTGTTTATATTATTTCTTGCTGGGCTCTTAACTGGGTCCATGACAATAATTTAGTGTGTAAGCGTGAGTCAGTCTGTACCAAGTGGATTCACTCGACATACCTTATCTCCATTACAATAGCAACAGACCCGATACTTTTTGATTAGACATTGAATAAACAATGAATATATATTTGTTTTTGCATGCTCCTGTATTTCAAAATGAAAACCATCCCAGTATCTTTTTTTATTGTTAAACTTGTTATCTCTGATTATGGAAACACATGTGAAATAAAAATTTATTAATTATTTTTCATCTTTATTTCTGAAGTGAGAGGAAATTGGTAACAATTTGCTCCAACTGGCTTTGATCTCAAACTCTTGCTGAAACCTATTTTTTGTTCCAGGATTTTCTACAGTTATTATTTAAAGAATTTCCCAAGTTACGGTAAGTTCAGATCTTTCCCCTTTCCGAGCAGTTTTATTTTGAAACTGTTTATATAACCTATGCTCAGGAGGTTAATGAAGATTGTTCCAAAGTCCATGAAATTACTGCAGGTGCCCAAAGAAGCTCTCCTTTCAGTCTCTCTGTCTTCTTTTAGCTTTTTATTAACAATTTGTCTAGGAATATTCTCAGGTTGTTAGTTAACATCTATGCAGATGGTATCACAGATTTCGGGAGATTATCGAGTTTTTTTCGTTTTATTATTACAGAACCTGGTATTTCTAAGTGTTCACCCATTTAGGTACTGACCAGACTCAACATTGCTTCACCAGTGATTGTATGAGAATCAGTGTTTCAACATGATACGGCCATTAGCTCTTTATATCACCTGCACATCCAAGCTGACAGCACGTGGTATTCTCATGTTGTCACCCATCTATGTATTGACCAAGCTCAACATTGCTTTACCAGTGATTGTATGAGAATCAGTGTTTCAGCATGATATGGCCATTAGCTCTTTATATCACCTGCACATCCAAACTGACAGCACATGATATTTTCAAGTTGTCACCCATCTATGTACTACCACTCCAAAATGTATCTGATGCCTTCTTGCTGGACTGGCGATGCTCAATCCTTACCTTTTAACCTTGCCAGAGTTTGAAATCATTTAAGCAGTCTTGTGGCAGGATGAATTATTTTCCCCTCTGCACTCTCTATACCCCAGACACAACGTCACATGCCTATAGCTACAAATCTATCGCTATTTACATAGCAAATGTTCAGATGACTTTGTTCTTTTAGCCCCACCATCTTTGCAGCTATGACATGTCATGCTAACCCCACAGAGTAAAATTAGGAAAATCAGCCAATTTCACTACCATAGTTACAATCTTTCAGCATCATCAGGTGTCATAGATTAACTGATTTCCTTATGCTTTATTTTGAACACACAACAGGAGTTTTAAAATGAGACGAGTTAGCCAAGATTAGCGAAATAGTAAAAATACAAGGGTCAGTCAATAAATAAGGTGAATTTTTCAGTATAAGGGCTTCTAATACAGATAGAAGCTTACTTTTTTAAAAAAAAATTTCCTTTACTTCTTTTTCAAAGTGATTTGATTTGATTTTTTTGGCAGATTGAAAAAAGACTTTGAGAGTTTTGGAGATTAACAAAGATGGCCGACCAAGAAACATGCTCCAGGATTGAACAAGGGTCAGTTAGCAATTTTTTCCTTGCTGAAGGGTGCAAACCAGTTGAAATTCATAGAAGGATATCAACTGTGTATGGTGCCACATGTTTCAGCCAAATGTCTACAAGTGGGCTAAATTGTTTAAAGAAGTTTGAAAGTGACAATGAAGTCAAAAGTGCTGTGAGCGATTGGCTGAGACATCGGTCCAAAGATTTTTATGATGAGGGAATACGAAAGCTTATGCACAGATGGGAAAAGTGTGTGACACTGCTGGGAGACGACGCCGAAAATAAAAATAAATAAAAAAAGGAAGCTTCTATCTGTATTAGAAAAATTCACCTTATTTATTGATTGACCCTCGTAGTAGTAAAGTTGAGCAACCAAAAGTTACTTTTTAGAATGGAGCGGATAAAAAAGCATGTTGAATAAGACCAGGAGTGCATTGTCAGGCAGGTTTCGATGTTGAAAGGTGATATATGCATTTGTTCTTTATCAAGGGAAATAAATCCACTGCATAGAAATGGTTTTGCTTTTCGATTTACCATCATTAAATCAGCCTTGACATGTCCCGGAAAGGGATATTTTTTATTTATTTTTTTTTATGATCATATCGCCCCAAGCAAGGCATTTCATTACCATAAAGTGAGGGTACAGTTTATATATTGGTTGTAATGTACAATTGATCCCCCACTTTATATACACATTATAATAGTATAGAAAATTTTTTTTTTATAATCATATCGCCCCAAGCAAGGCATTTTATTGCCATAAAGTGAGGGATCAGTTTATATATTGATTGTAATGTAGAATTGATCCCCCACTTTATATCCACATTATAATAGTATAGAAATTTTTTTTTATAATCATATCGCCCCAAGCAAGGCATTTTATTGCCACTGTTTTGCAGAGGGTTACATAGGAGGAAAGTTATGAGAAAGAGTGACAGGTTATAGGGGGTGTCAGGAAGTGGGTAAGAGAAGGATGTCTGTGGCTATAAAGTGAGGGGTCAACTTATATATTGATTGTAATATGAAATTGATCCTCCACTTCATATTTACATAATAATCTCTTGTCTATTGATAAGCTGTAGAAATCGAATCAGTGAGTCGATGAAATACTGATTAGCTACACATGCATGTCTTTTAGATTTATTTACATTCTCTCGAATATAAATGTATAGAAATTTTTTTTTTTATGATCATATCGCCCCAAGCAAGGCATTTTATTGCCACTGTTTTGCAGGGGGTTACATAGGAAGAAAGTTATGAGAAAGACTGACAGATATAATATGGCTGCCTTTTGTCGCATTGAATATTTTGAGCTTCCTGATTGGTTAAGCCTTCTATTGGTGAACTATGAAATGGATGGACCCATGGGTGTCTCACCATTATATATATGTATCCAAAAAAGTTCAACAGGTACTCATCATATGCAGTATCATGAGATGTAGGCATAGTCAATAGATGTAGGCCAATAGTTGTAGACCTTTAGACGTAGATCTCTAGTCAAAGACCTGTAGACCTCTAGTCATATGGACATAGACATCTAGTCGAAGCCCGATAGACCTGTAGTGGTAGACCTCCCTGCATCCTCACCTTTGTCAGTATTTATGGCTGACACCAGCCAATCACATTACTGTAAGAGGGAACCAAGGTGTATGCATATTCATGACATATTCATTCAATTAAGTGCCATACATGATACACGCTTGGGCTATCATGTCTCAAAAGAAACATGACTGACTGGGCAGAAGATTATTCCGCAGTAGGTTGCCATTACTTTCTGCGGTAGACTGGCTGCCGACCAAGGCAATAAAGCCCAATCTGTTGTTTTATTTAATCCATAACTAGGGGGAAGAGACGGATTCATACCTTTTCCAACGGTATTTGTGCGAAAGTGAATTCAAGGAATTCAACTGGAATTTGAACTCAGCTCCCTGATTTCATGTTCCAATTCGATATCCTTTGCACCACAACGCACATATTCATTCCATCAACTATAAAAATGTGAGTTAATTTTACTATAGATATGTAAATAAATTTTACTAGAGACACGTAAATACTTTTTGCTATAGACATGGAAGTTAATTTTGTACTTACAAAATCCACAAAGCCAAGCAAGAGGGATACTTCCAAGAAAAATTACGCAAATTTCATAATACTTCCGTCCAATAACTATTCAACTAAACTTCCAAATTAGCCATTCCAAACACTAGGATCATTATCACCACTTCCAAGACTATCTAAATCTATCTAAATCTATCTAAATCTAAACTTATTTATAAATGGAACTTTGTGTGTGTGTCAGTTACCTATAGACTCCGAAACGGCTGAACCGATTTTCTTGAAAATTTACACAGTCATACTATAAGCATCTGCGAGTGTTCTTAGCTAGGTTTTGTGTCGAGGTACCCCCGATAAATATCGAAAATCGATAATCAAAAAAGTTGGCTTATAGAAGGAGTGATCCGATTTTAATCACATTTGATACACTCATAGACAAAGACATAAGAAACGATATTCAGAAGTTTCAAGGTTGCAGTTCTTACAATAGTGCAAAAAATTGATAATATATATAAAAGGCAAGATGTTTGTGTGTGTGTCTGTTTATCTGCCTGTATGTCTGTATTTTTTTCAGCCCTTTTATTTTAGTTTTTGCTTCGGGTTGGCTTTAAGTAGGTATAATTGTAGTTCTTAGTCTCAGCCATGATACCATTTACTCAGTGGACTTATTTAGCCTTCAAAATTCAGTTTATGACGGAAAAAACTTATTTGATATCGATACCAGGAAATCAAAATTTGACTTACATCCATTCATTTTTCTTTCAGTCTACAGTTTTGCTTTAACTGAAAACAACTATTGCTTTTTAGTCTTTCGTGCCAACGTTCGACGAGTCTGAGCTCCAGGACCATGGATTAGTTTTAAAGCATTCATTTCACCTGAGCAATGCCAAGCTATACTGCTAGCATATATATATATATATATATATATATATATTAGGTGCGATTGGTAAATTGTCGCAATTATTTTATTATTTCAAATATTCTTTAGGCTGAGTCTGAGCTCCAGGACCATGGATTAGTTTTAAAGCTTTCATTACACCTGAGCAACGCCGGGCTATACTGCTAGTAAACAATAATGTGATTGCATAAAAATGCAATTGGCTAAAGAGAATACTTGTTGATTAGGCTTGCCCAGGAATGGCATAATTAGGTGAAGTTCAACAGAGCATGAACTTATATATAAGACCTTGTTTTCCCGGGTCAGTACAGACAGAGAACAGCTCAGACAAACTTGGGACGTGAAGAGGATTCAAGGAAAGACAACTCCAGCAGTCACTCCCTCATATGTGTGTGTTCCCCTGACTACTTCTTTACACATAATTATGACATTACAGAGAATAAACTAAGTGAATATATTTTTGTACACATGCTGTCCATTGTTATATTTTAAGCCGATCATCAATATTGGTTTGTAAGTTATACAGCTTATGTTGCTCTAGTATACAAATGTACTGAACTGATATCGAACAGAAGTATAAAGAAAGGAAAATAAAAACAAAGCATAATTATATAGACCATGTTTTAGTACCACTGATATCAAATATCTTAAAGTCAGTCAGTTAAGTGCCATACGTGATACACACTTGGGCGATCATGTCTCGAAAGAGACATGACTGACTGAGCAGAATATTATCCCGCAGTAGGTTGCCATTGCTTTCTGCGGTAGACTGGTTGCCGACCAAGGCTATAGAACCCAATCTGTCCTGCTATTTAACCCATAGCTGGAAGGAAGAGATGGATTAATACCTTTCCCAAGGGTATTTGCGCACAAGTGAATACAATGGATTCAACTGGAATTCGAACTCGGCTCCCCAGTTTTGCGTTCCAAGCCGATATCCACTGTACCACAAAGTATATAAATGAAATAAACAATAATGTGATTGCGTAAAAATGCAATTGGCTAAAGACAACACTTGTTGATTAGGCTTGCCCAGGGATGACATCATATTTATGCACTTTAAGATATTTGATATCAGTGGTACTAAAACATGTTTTAGTACCACTGATATTAAATATCTTAAAATGCATAACTGTGTGTGTGTGTGTGTGTGAGAGAGAGAGAGCTAGAGACAAGCAACTATAGAGAGAAAGCAAGTAGCTGAAATTGGTTTCTACTTTAATAGGGGTCATATCATGATTGCCCTATGGAGATCTGGGAATGAATTTTTTAATTAAATACTGCTTTTATACTAATGTGTCATGTGACTAATGATCATTATGGGTTTAATTTGTTATCAGGCCTCAGAAATTGAGCAATAGTAACTGTGAATGAAAAAGATAACTGAATGTATATAAGAAGACAGGATATTTATTACTGGACTCACACAATGTCTTTTAGTAATTCTTGGTCATCAGAGAGAGAGAGAGAGAAAGAGAGAGAATTCCTATCTATGCAAGGGTTCAGCATCAGTTTCAGGACAGGGCAAGACAACTTGTCTTGAGTCATCTTATATTATGAGGATTATTAAAAGAAAATAACACCTCATCTTTGCCACTCTTATTTATCTACTAGCAGTATAGCCCGGTGTTGCTCGGGTGTAATAAAAACTTTAAAACTAATCCATTGTCCTGGAGCTCATACTCTTTGAACGTTGGCACGAAAGACTAAAAAGCAATAGTTGTTTCCAGTTAAAGCCAAACCGTAGACTGAAAGAAAAATGAATGGATGTAAGTCAAATATTGATTTCCTGGTATCGATATCAAATAAATTTTTTTTGTCGTATACTGAATTTTGAAGGTTAAATAAGTCCACTGAGTAAATGGTATCATGGCTGAGACTAAGAACTACAATTTTACCTACTTAAAGCCAAACCCGAAGCAAAAACTAAAATAAAAAGGGCTGAAAAAAATACAGACATACAGGCAGATAAACAGATACACACACAAACATCTTGCCTTTTATATATATATATATATATATATATATATTATCGATTTTCTGCACTATTGTAAGAACTGCAACCTTGAAACTTCTGAATATTGTTTCTTATGTCTTTGTCTATGAGTGTATCAAATTTGATTAAAATCAGACCACTCCTTCTATAACCCGATTTTTTTGATTATCGATATTTATCGGGGGTACCTTGACACAAAACCTAGCTAAGAACACTCACAGACGCTTATAGTACAACTGTGTAAATTTTCAAGAAAATCAGTTCAGCCACTTCAGAGTTTATTGGTAACGGATACACACACACACACACACACACATTGACAAAGTTCCATTTATAAATAAGTTTAAATCCATGTCTATGTTTGAATGTTATGTGACTATATTATATATTTTTTTTTTTTTTTTTTTTTTTTTTTTAATCATATCACCCCGAGCAAGGCGGTAATGCCACTGATGCGCAAGGGGCTACGTAAGGGTAAAAAGAACGGAAAAGAGAAAGCCGGAAACCGCATCCTAAACAGGAAACAAGGGATGAGCCTCTTCACCTGTTCAATAGATGTGGGTGGAGTGTGAACCGGGCGATAGTTTAGTCTATCTACTCCAATTGAAAAAAAAAATAAATAAATAAAATAAAATAATAAAAGAAAAGAGTGAAAAGATTGGAAAAGAGAAAACCGGGAACCGCATCCTAAACAGGAAACAAGGGATGAGCCTCTTCACCTGTTCAATAGATGTGGGTGGAGTGTGAACCGGGCGATAGTTTAGTCTATCTACTCCAATTGAAAAAAAAAAATAAATAAATAAATAAATAAAATAAAATAATAAAAGAAAAGAGTGAAAAGATTGGAAAAGAGAAAACCGGGAACCGCATCCTAAACAGGAAACAAGGGATGAGCCTCTTCACCTGTTCAATAGATGTGGGTGGAGTGGTGAACCGGGCGATAGTTTAGTCTATCTACTCCAATTGAAAAAAATAAAATAAAATAATAAAGGAAAAGAGTGAAAAGATTGGAAAAGAGAAAACCGGGAACCGCATCCTAAACAGGAAACAAGGGATGAGCCTCTTCACCTGTTCAATAGATGTGGGTGGAGTGTGAACCGGGCGATAGTTTAGTCTATCTACTCCAATTGAAAAAAAAAAAAAAAAAAAAAATAAAAATAAAAATAAATAAATAAAATAATAAAGGAAAAGAGTGAAAAGACTGGAAAAGAGAAAACCGGGAACCGCATCCTAAACAGGAAACAAGGGATGAGCCTCTTCACCTGTTCAATAGATGTGGGTGGAGTGTGAACCGGGCGATAGTTTAGTCTATCTACTCCAATTGAAAAAAAAAAAAAATAAATAAAATAATAAAGGAAAAGAGTGAAAAGATTGGAAAAGAGAATAAAGACCGAAAAAGAGAGAGATGAACCGGGAACCCCTTCCTAAACAAGAAACAAGGCGATCACCTCTACTCCTGTCCATAAGAAGGGGATGGAGTGTAAGACCGGGCGATAGAAGGTACTATCTACTCCAATTAAAAAAAAAAAAAGAATAAATGTGTGACTGAAGTTAACTAAGTTTTAACTTAGTAAAAGTCAAACCTAAATTTGATAATTAAGAACAATTTACACAAAAGTTAGACAGAAAAAAGATAAGAACCGAAATAAAATAAAATAAAAATACAAATCAAAATACAAATCAAAATGAATAAATAGTTAATGCAAAAATAAGATCACACTGGCTAAACTCACCAAGTTTCAGGCTGGCTGACAGAAAAAAGTTAAGAAATTTCAAAAATTTTCTTTCATTTTGTTTTTTCTATACAGTTCTGGAGAGATTAAGTTACCTTAAGTAAGCAGTAACAGACAGTAGTGTGATGGGGGGGAATCACCTCCAAGCCATGTGTCCAGTTAGCAGGGGAATGACAGAACAATAAAAAAAAAAAAAAAAAAAAAAAAACATGGCCGGTCTTAGAATTCTACATATAACCAAAACCCTAATATACCAAACCTAAATTTGATAATTAAGAACAATTTACACAAAAGTTAGACAGAAAGATAAGAACCGAAATAAAATAAAATAAAAAATACAAATCAAAATACAAATCAAAATGAATAAATAGTTAAATGCAAAAAATAAGATCACACTGGCTAAACTCACCAAGTTTCAGGCTGGCTGACAGAAAAAAGTTAAGAAAATTTCAAAATTTTCTTCATTTTGTTTTTTCTATACAGTTCTGGAGAGATTAAGTTACCTTAAGTAAGCAGTAACAGACAGTAGTGTGATGGGGGGAATCACCTCCAAGCCATGTGTCCAGTTAGCAGGGGAATGACAGAGAACAATAAAAAAAAAAAAAAAAAAAAACATGGCCGGTCTTAGAATTCCTACATATAACCAAAAACCCTAATATACCAAACCTAAATTTGATAATTAAGAACAATTTACACAAAAGTTAGACAGAAAAGATAAGAACCGAAATAAAATAAAATAAAAAATACAAATCAAAATACAAATCAAAAATGAATAAATAGTTAATGCAAAAAATAAGATCACACTGGCTAAACTCACCAAGTTTCAGGCTGGCTGATGAGGAAAGTTAAGAAAATTTCAAAAATTTTCTTCATTTTGTTTTTTCTATACAGTTCTGGAGAGATTAAGTTACCTTAAGTAAGCAGTAACAGACAGTAGTGTGATGGGGAATCACCTCCAAGCCATGTGTCCAGTTAGCAGGGGAATGACAGAGAACAATAAAAAAAAAAAAAAAAAAAAACATGGCCGGTCTTAGAATTCTACATATAACCAAAACCCTAATATACCAAACCTAAATTTTGATAATTAAGAACAATTTACACAAAAGTTAGACAGAAAAGATAACGAAATAAAATAAAATAAAAATACAAATCAAAATACAAATCAAAATGAATAAATAGTTAATGCAAAAAATAAGATCACACTGGCTAAACTCACCAAGTTTCAGGCTGGCTGACAGAAAAAGTTAAGAAAATTTCAAAATTTTCTTCATTTGTTTTTTCTATACAGTTCTGGAGAGATTAAGTTACCTTAAGTAAGCAGTAACAGACAGTAGTGTGATGGGGGGGGGAATCACCTCCAAGCCATGTGTCCAGTTAGCAGGGGAATGACAGAGAACAATAAAAAAAAAAAAAAAAAAAAAAACATGGCCGGTCTAGAATTCCTACATATAAATCAAAACCCTAATATACCAAACCTAAATTTGATAATTAAGAACAATTTACACAAAAGTTAGACAGAAAAGATAAGAACCGAAATAAAATAAAATAAAAAATACAAATCAAAATACAAATCAAAATGAATAAATAGTTAATGCAAAAAATAAGATCACACTGGCTAAACTCACCAAGTTTCAGGCTGGTTGACAGAAAAAAGTTTAGAAAATTTCAAAATTTTCTTCATTTTGTTTTTTCTATACAGTTCTGGAGAGATTAAGTTACCTTAAGTAAGCAGTAACAGACAGTAGTGTGATGGGGGGGGGAATCACCTCCAAGCCATGTGTCCAGTTAGCAGGGGAATGACAGAGAACAATAAAAAAAAAAAAAAAAAAAACATGGCCGGTCTTAGAATTCCTACATATAACCAAAACCCTAATATACCAAACCTAAATTTGATAATTAAGAAATAATTTACACAAAAGTTAGACAGAAAAGATAAGAACCGAAATAAATAAAATAAAAAATACAAAATCAAAATACAAATCAAAATGAATAAATAGTTAATGCAAAAATAAGATCACACTGGCTAAACTCACCAAGTTTCAGGCTGGCTGACAGAAAAAAGTTTAGAAAATTTCAAAATTTTTCTTTCATTTTGTTTTTTCTATACAGTTCTTTTTGGAGAGATTAAGTTACCTTAAGTAAGCAGTAACAGACAGTGTGTGATGGGGGGGGAATCACCTCCAAGCCATGTGTCCAGTTAGCAGGGGAATGACAGAGAACAATAAAAAAAAAAAAACATGGCCGGTCTTAGAATTCCTACATATAACCAAAACCCTAATATACCAAACCTAAATTTGATAATTAAGAACAATTTACACAAAAGTTAGACAGAAAAGATAAGAACCGAAATAAAATAAAATAAAAAATACAAATCAAAAATACAAATCAAAATGAATAAATAGTTAATGCAAAAAATAAGATCACACTGGCTAAACTCACCAAGTTTCAGGCTGGCTGACAGAAAAAAGTTAAGAAAATTTCAAAAATTTCTTCATTTTGTTTTTTCTATACAGTTCTGGAGAGATTAAGTTACCTTAAGTGTTGGTAACAGACAGTAGTGTGATGGGGGGGGAATCACCTCCAAGCCATGTGTCCAGTTAGCAGGGGAATGACAGGAGAACAATAAAAAAAAAAAAAAAAAAACATGGCCGGTCTTAGAATTCCTACATATAACCAAAACCCTAATATACCAAACCTAAATTTGATAATTAAGAACAATTTACACAAAAGTTAGACAGAAAAGATAAGAACCGAAATAAAATAAAATAAAAAATACAAATCAAAATACAAATCAAAATGAATAAATAGTTAATGCAAAAAATAAGATCACACTGGCTAAACTCACCAAGTTTCAGGCTGGCTGACAGAAAAAAGTTTAGAAAATTTCAAAAATTTTCTTCATTTTGTTTTTTCTATACAAGTTCTGGAGAGATTAAGTTACCTTAAGTAAGCAGTAACAGACAGTAGTGTGATGGGGGGGAATCACCTCCAAGCCATGTGTCCAGTTAGCAGGGGAATGACAGAGAACAATAAAAAAAAAAAAAAAAAAAACATGGCCGGTCTTAGAATTCTACATATAACCAAAACCCTAATATACCAAACCTAAATTTGATAATTAAGAACAATTTACACAAAAGTTAGACAGAAAAGATAAGAACCGAAATAAAATAAAATAAAAATACAAATCAAAATACAAATCAAAATGAATAAATAGTTAATGCAAAAAATAAGATCACACTGGCTAAACTCACCAAGTTTCAGGCTGGCTGACAGAAAAAAGTTTAGAAAATTTCAAAAATTTTCTTCATTTTGTTTTTTCTATACAGTTCTGGAGAGATTAAGTTACCTTAAGTAAGCAGTAACAGACAGTAGTGTGATGGGGGGGGGGGGAAAATCACCTCCAAGCCATGTGTCCAGTTAGCAGGGGAATGACAGAGAACAATAAAAAAAAAAAAAAACATGGCCGGTCTTAGAATTCCTACATATAACCAAAACCCTAATATACCAAACCTAAATTTGATAATTAAGAACAATTTACACAAAAGTTAGACAGAAAAGATAAGAACCGAAATAAAATAAAATAAAAAATACAAATCAAAATACAAATCAAAATGAATAAATAGTTAATACAAAAAATAAGATCACACTGGCTAAACTCACCAAGTTTCAGGCTGGCTGACAGAAAAAAGTTACAGTGCACTTCAAAAATTTTCTTCATTTTGTTTTTTTCTATACAGTTCTGGAGAGATTAAGTGCTACTCAAGTAAGCAGTAACAGACAGTAGTGTGATGGGGGGGAATCACCTCCAAGCCATGTGTCCAGTTAGCAGGGGAATGACAGAGAACAATAAAAAAAAAAAAAAAAAAACATGGCCATCTTAGAATTCCTACATATAACCAAAACCCTAATATACCAAACCTAAATTTGATAATTAAGAACAATTTACACAAAAGTTAGACAGAAAAGATAAGAACCGAAATAAAATAAAATAAAAATACAAATCAAAATACAAATCAAAATGAATAAATAGTTAATGCAAAAAATAAGATCACACTGGCTAAACTCACCAAGTTTCAGGCTGGCTGACAGAAAAAAGTTAAGAAAATTTCAAAATTTTCTTCATTTTGTTTTTTCTATACAGTTCTGGAGAGATTAAGTTACCTTAAGTAAGCAGTAACAGACAGTAGTGTGATGGGGGGGGGGGGAATCACCTCCAAGCCATGTGTCCAGTTAGCAGGGGAATGACAGAGAACAATAAAAAAAAAAAAAAAAAAAACATGGCCGGTCTTAGAATTCCTACATATAACCAAAAACCCTAATATACCAAACCTAAATTTGATAATTGGGCAAACAATTTACACAAAAGTTAGACAGAAAAGATAAGAACCGAAATAAAATAAAATAAAAAATACAAATCAAAATACAAATCAAAATGAATAAATAGTTAATGCAAAATAAGATCACACTGGCTAAATCACCAAGTTTCAGGCTGGCTGACAGAAAGTTAAGAAAATTTTCAAAAATTTTCTTCATTTTGTTTTTTCTATACAGTTCTGGAGAGATTAAGTTACCTTAAGTAAGCAGTAACAGACAGTAGTGTGATGGGGGGGGGGAATCACCTCCAAGCCATGTGTCCAGTTAGCAGGGGAATGACAGAGAACAATAAAAAAAAAAAAAAAAAACATGGCCGGTCTTAGAATTTCTACATATAACCAAAACCCTAATATACCAAACCTAAATTTGATAATTAAGAACAATTTACACAAAAGCTAGACAGAAAAGATAAGAACCGAAATAAAATAAAAATAAAAATACAAATCAAAATACAAATCAAAATGAATAAATAGTTAATGCAAAAAAAATAAGATCACACTGGCTAAACTCACCAAGTTTCAGGCTGGCTGACAGAAAGTTTAGAAAAATTTCAAAAATTTTCTTCATTTTGTTTTTTCTATACAGTTCTGGAGAGATTGCTACCTTAAGTAAGCAGTAACAGACAGTAGTGTGATGGGGGGGGGGGGGGAATCACCTCCAAGCCATGTGTCCAGTTAGCAGGGGAATGACAGAGAACAATAAAAAAAAAAAAAAAACATGGCCGGTCTTAGAATTCCTACATATAACCAAAACCCTAATATACCAAACCTAAATTTGATAATTAAGAACAATTTACACAAAAGTTAGGACAGAAAAGATAAGAACCGAAATAAAAATAAAATAAAAAAAATACAAATCAAAATACAAATCAAAATGAATAAATAGTTAATGCAAAAAATAAGATCACACTGGCTAAACTCACCAAGTTTCAGGCTGGCTGACAGAAAAAGTTTAGAAAATTTCAAAAATTTTCATTTGTTTTTTCTATACAGTTCTGGAGAGATTAAGTTACCTTAAGTAAGCAGTAACAGACAGTAGTGTGATGGGGGGGGGGAATCACCTCCAAGCCATGTGTCCAGTTAGCAGGGGAATGACAGAGAACAATAAAAAAAAAAAAAACATGGCCGGTCTTAGAATTCCTACATATAACCAAAACCCTAATATACCAAACCTAAATTTGATAATTAAGAACAATTTACACAAAAGTTAGACAGAAAAGATAAGAACCGAAATAAAATAAAATAAAAAATACAAATCAAAATACAAATCAAAATGAATAAATAGTTAATGCAAAAAATAAGATCACACTGGCTAAACTCACCAAGTTTCAGGCTGGCTGACAGAAAAAGTTTAGAAATTTCAAAATTTTCTCATTTTGTTTTTTCTATACAGTTCTGGAGAGATTAAGTTACCTTAAGTAAGCAGTAACAGACAGTGTGATGGGGGGGGGGGGAATCACCTCCAAGCCATGTGTCCAGTTAGCAGGGGAATGACAGAGAACAATAAAAAAAAAAAACATACGGTCTTAGAATTCCTACATATAACCAAAACCCTAATATACCAAACCTAAATTTGATAATTAAGAACAATTTACACAAAAGTTAGACAGAAAAGATAAGAACCGAAATAAAAATAAAAATAAAAAATACAAATCAAAATACAAATCAAAATGAATAAATAGTTAATGCAAAAATAAGATCACACTGGCTAAACTCACCAAGTTTCAGGCTGGCTGACAGAAAAGTTTAGAAAATTTCAAAATTTTCTTCATTTTGTTTTTTCTATACAGTTCTTGAGAGATTAAGTTACTTCAAGTAAGCAGTAACAGACAGTAGTGTGATGGGGGGGGGGGGGGAATCACCTCCAAGCCATGTGTCCAGTTAGCAGGGGAATGACAGAGAACAATAAAAAAAAAAAAACATGGCCGGTCTTAGAATTCCTACATATAACCAAAACCCTAATATACCAAACCTAAATTTGATAATTAAGAACAATTTTACACAAAAGTTAGACAGAAAAGATAAGAACCGAAATAAAATAAAAATAAAAAATACAAATCAAAATACAAATCAAAATGAATAAATAGTTAATGCAAAAATAAGATCACACGGGCTAAACTCACCAAGTTTCAGGCTGGCTGACAGAAAAAAGTTTAGAAAATTTCAAAAAATTTTCTCATTTTGTTTTTTCTATACAGTTCTGGAGAGATTAAGTTACCTTAAGTAAGCAGTAACAGACAGTAGTGTGATGGGGGGGGGGGGGGAATCACCTCCAAGCCATGTGTCCAGTTAGCAGGGGAATGACAGAGAACAATAAAAAAAAAAAAAAACATGGCCGGTCTTAGAATTCCTACATATAACCAAAACCCTAATATACCAAACCTAAATTTGATAATTAAGAACAATTTACACAAAAGTTAGACAGAAAAAGATAAGAACCGAAATAAAATAAAATAAAAAATACAAATCAAAATACAAATCAAAATGAATAAATAAGTTAATACAAAAAATAAGATCACACTGGCTAAACTCACCAAGTTTCAGGCTGGCTGACAGAAAAAAGTTAAGAAAATTTCAAAAATTTTCTTCATTTTGTTTTTTCTATACAGTTCTGGAGAGATTAAGTTACCTTAAGTAAGCAGTAACAGACAGTAGTGTGATGGGGGGAATCACCTCCAAGCCATGTGTCCAGTTAGCAGGGGAATGACAGAGAACAATAAAAAAAAAAAAAAACATGGCCGGTCTTAGAATTCCTACATATAACCAAAACCCTAATATACCAAAAACCTTAAATTTGATAATTAAGAACAATTTACACAAAGTTAGACAGAAAAGATAAGAACCGAAATAAAATAAAATAAAATACAAATCAAAATACAAATCAAAATGAATAAATAGTTAATGCAAAAAATAAGATCACACTGGCTAAACTCACTCAAGTTTCCAGGCTGGCTGACAGAAAAAAGTTTAGAAAATTTCAAAATTTTCTTCATTTGTTTTTTCTATACAGTTCTGGAGAGATTAAGTTACCTTAAGTAAGCAGTAACAGACAGTAGTGTGATGGGGGGGGGGGAATCACCTCCAAGCCATGTGTCCAGTTAGCAGGGGAATGACAGAGAACAATAAAAAAAAAAAAAAAAAAAAAACATGGCCGGTCTTAGAATTCCTACATATAACCAAAACCCTAATATACCAAACCTAAATTTGATAATTAAGAACAATTTACACAAAAGTTAGACAGAAAAAGATAAGAACCGAAATAAATAAAATAAAAAATACAAATCAAAATACAAATCAAAATGAATAAATAAGTTAATGCAAAAATAAGATCACACTGGCTAAACTCACCAAGTTTCAGGCTGGCTGACAGAAAAAAGTTAAGAAAATTTCAAAATTTTCTTCATTTTGTTTTTTCTATACAGTTCTGGAGAGATTGGGTTACCTTAAGTAAGCAGTAACAGACAGTAGTGTGATGGGGGAATCACTCCAAGCCATGTGTCCAGTTAGCAGGGGAATGACAGAGAACAATAAAAAAAAAAAACATGGCCGGTCTTAGAATTCCTACATATAACCAAAACCCTAATATACCAAAAACCTAAATTTGATAATTAAGAACAATTTACACAAAAGTTGTGACAGAAAAGATAAGAACCGAAATAAAATAAAATAAAAATACAAATCAAAATACAAATCAAAATGAATAAATAGTTAATGCAAAATAAGATCACACTGGCTAAATCACCAAGTTTCAGGCTGGCTGACAGAAAAAAGTTTAGAAAATTTCAAAAAATTTTCTTCATTTTGTTTTTTCTATACAGTTCTGGAGAGATTAAGTTACCTATAAGCAGTAACAGACAGTAGTGTGATGGGGGAATCACCTCCAAGCCATGTGTCCAGTTAGCAGGGGAATGACAGAGAACAATAAAAAAAAAAAAAAAAAAAAAAAACATGGCCGGTCTTAGAATTCCTACATATAACCAAAACCCTAATATACCAAACCTAAATTTGATAATTAAGAACAATTTACACAAAAGTTAGACAGAAAAGATAAGAACCGAAATAAAATAAAATAAAAAATACAAATCAAAATGAATAAATAGTTAATGCAAAAAATAAGATCACACTGGCTAAACTCACCAAGTTTCAGGCTGGCTGACAGAAAAAAGTTTAGAAAATTTCAAAATTTTCTTCATTTTGTTTTTTCTATACAGTTCTGAGAGAGATTAAGTTACCTTAAGTAAGCAGTAACAGACAGTAGTGTGATGGGGGGGGGAATCACCTCCAAGCCATGTGTCCAGTTAGCAGGGGAATGACAGAGAACAATAAAAAAAAAAAAAAAAACATGGCCGGTCTTAGAATTCCTACATATAACCAAAACCCTAATATACCAAACCTAAATTTGATAATTAAGAACAATTTACACAAAAGTTAGACAGAAAAAAGATAAGAACCGAAATAAAATAAAATAAAAAAATACAAATCAAAATACAAATCAAAAATGAATAAATAGTTAATACAAAAAATAAGATCGGCACTGGCTAAACTCACCAAGTTTCAGGCTGGCTGACAGAAAAAAGTTTAGAAAATTTCAAAATTTTCTTCATTTTGTTTTTTCTATACAGTTCTGGAGAGATTAAGTTACCTAAGTAAGCAGTAACAGACAGTAGTGTGATGGGGGGGGGGAATCACCTAAGCCATGTGTCCAGTTAGCAGGGGAATGACAGAGAACAATAAAAAAAAAAAAAAAAAAAAACATGGCCGGTCTTAGAATTCCTACATATAACCAAAACCCTAATATACCAAACCTAAATTTGATAATTAAGAACAATTTACACAAAAGTTAGACAGAAAAGATAAGAACCGAAATAAAATAAAATAAAAAATACAAATCAAAATACAAATCAAAATGAATAAATAGTTAATACAAAAATAAGATCACACTGGCTAAACTCACCAAGTTTCAGGCTGGCTGACAGAAAAAAGTTAAGAAAATTTCAAAATTTTCTTCATTTTGTTTTTTCTATACAGTTCTGGAGAGATTAAGTTACCTTAAGTAAGCAGTAACAGACAGTAGTGTGATGGGGGGAATCACCTCCAAGCCATGTGTCCAGTTAGCAGGGGAATGACATTGAGAACAATAAAAAAAAAAAAAAACATGGCCGGTCTTAGAATTCCTACATATAACCAAAACCCTAATATACCAAACCTAAATTTGATAATTAAGAACAATTTACACAAAAGTTAGACAGAAAAGATAAGAACCGAAATAAAATAAAATAAAAATACAAATCAGTAAAATACAAATCAAAATGAATAAATAGTTAATGCAAAAAATAAGATCACACTGGCTAAACTCACCAAGTTTCAGGCTGGCTGACAGAAAGTTTAGAAAATTTCAAAATTTTCTTCTCATTTTGTTTTTTTCTATACAGTTCTGGAGAGATTAAGTTACCTTAAGTAAGCAGTAACAGACAGTAGTGTGATGTGGGGGGGGGAACACCTCCAAGCCATGTGTCCAGTTAGCAGGGAATGACAGAGAACAATAAAAAAAAAAAAAAAAAACATGGCCGGTCTTAGAATTCCTACATATAACCAAAACCCTAATATACCAAACCTAAATTTGATAATTAAGAACAATTTACACAAAAAGTTAGACAGAAAAGATAAGAACCGAAATAAAATAAAATAAAAATACAAATCAAAATACAAATCAAAATGAATAAATAGTTAATACAAAAATAAGATCACACTGGCTAAACTCACCAAGTTTCAGGCTGGCTGACAGAAAAAGTTAAGAAAATTTAAAAATTTTCTTCATTTTGTTTTTTTCTATACAGTTCTGGAGAGATTAAGTTACCTTAAGTAAGCAGTAACAGACAGTAGTGTGATGGGGGGAATCACCTCCAAGCCATGTGTCCAGTTAGCAGGGGAATGACAGAGAACAATAAAAAAAAAAAAACATGGCCGGTCTTAGAATTCTACATAACCAAAACCCTAATATACCAAACCTAAATTTGATAATTAAGAACAATTTACACAAAAGTTAGACAGAAAAGATAAGAACCGAAATAAAATAAAAATAAAAAATACAAATCAAAATACAACCAAAAATGAATAAATAGTTAATACAAAAAATAAGATCACACTGGCTAAACTCACCAAGTTTCAGGCTGGCTGACAGAAAGTTTAGAAAATTTCAAAAATTTTCTCTTCATTTTGTTTTTTCTATACAGTTCTGGAGAGATTAAGTTGGAGGACTTCTTCCATATAAGGGCAAGAGCTTCCCAGTCATCATTTTCCAGTCTTGATAGAGTTCAAAATATCTCTGCATCCTTGTGGGTGATGAATTAATTTTCACCCAAGAAACACTTTCCCAGAGACATGTATTTTTGTACACATGTTGTTCGTTGTTATACTTCAAGCTGATCATCAACATTGGTTTGTCGGTTATACACTTGACATTGCTGGTATACCGCACATACCAAATTAGTATAGGACACATATCGAATTGATATATTACAAAATATGCCAAACATAGTTTCAAATGTCGGAATCTATCAGATAAAATGCCTACAATACAAAAACGTGTTTCTAGGGGAGACATCACGTGATCTAAGAACCTGCATCTGTGAACGCAAAAGACCCGGAGTGGTAGCACCTGCTAGGGTCCCATCTATGGGTAAATAGTTAACCCCCAAACCAGGGTCAAAATGCTATGAAGGTATTTACCAACAAAACTTTTTTTTGAATGAAAAATATATTACCAACAAAACTTTTCTGAATGAAAAATATTACCAACAAAACATTTTTAAATGAAAAATATATTACCAACAAAACATTTTTGAATGAAAAATATTACCAACAAAACATTTTTAAATGAAAAATATATTATCAATAAAACATTTTTGAATGAAAAATATTACCAACAAAACATTTTTGAATGAAAAATATATTATCAACAAAACATTTTTGAATGAAAAATATTACCAACAAAACATTTTTGAATGAAAAATATATTACCAACAAATCATTTTTGAATGAAAAATATATTATCAACAAAACATTTTTTTAATGAAAAATATATAACCAACAAAACTTTTTTTTGAATGAAAAATATATTACCAACAAAACATTTTTGAATGAAAAATATATTACCAACAAAACATTTTTGAATGAAAAATATATTATCAACAAAACATTTTTGAATGAAAAATATATAACCAATAAAACTTTTTTTGAATGAAAAATATATTACCAACAAAACTTTTTTGAATGAAAAATATCACCAACAAAACATTTTTGAATGAAAAATATTACCAACAAAACTTTTTTGAATGAAAAATATATTATCAACAAAACATTTTTGAATGAGAAATATATAACCAACAAAACTTTTTATTTGAATGAAAAATATATTACCAACAAAACTTTTTTGAATGAAAAATATATTACCAACAAAACTTTTTTGAATGAAACTACTTTAAGACAATTGAACCATATTAAAAAAAAAAGTGTGATCCCAATATTCAAAGACTCACCCTTAAATGACCAAAATGGTTGATGGGTCATTAAACTTAAACCAAACCAAGACCAGAGACGGGGTTATGCACATATCACTTAACGGAGCCTGTGTTCTAGGTGAGAAATCAAGTGTGGCTGCTTCAGACTAGTCAAGTGTTGAGTTAGAAGAGAATTTCCAAGCAAAACATTCAACCTTGTTTGCTGTAGATGCGTAGAAATTTGAATCGATTGAATAGAGAAGGGATTGAGGAATTTCTGTAGTCCAGCACACTCTTGCAATGCTGTCAATAACGTCTAAACTGAACTTGCGAGATGCTATAAGTTGTTTCATTCTAGCAGGGGCTTACGGCCATATCACATTGAATACACCGTTTCTTGCTCGATCACCGAAGTTAAGCAATGTTGAGCCTGGTCAGTACTTAGTGGGTGACCACTTGGGAATACCAGGTGCTGTAAGCATTTAGTGACGGATGTGCATGCTTACGGCCATATCACATTGAATACACCGTTTCTTGCTCGATCACCGAAGTTAAGCAATGTTGAACCTGGTCAGTACTTAGATGGGTGACCGCTTGGGAATACCAGGTGCTGTAAGCATTTAGTGACGGATGTGCATGCTTACGGCCATATCACATTGAATACACCGTTTCTTGCTCGATCACCGAAGTTAAGCAATGTTGAACCTGGTCAGTACTTAGATGGGTGACCACTTGGGAATACCAGGTGCTGTAAGCATTTAGTGACGGATGTGCATGCTTACGGCCATATCACATTGAATACACCGTTTCTTGCTCGATCACCGAAGTTAAGCAATGTTGAACCTGGTCAGTACTTAGATGGGTGACCGCTTGGGAATACCAGGTGCTGTAAGCATTTAGTGACGGATGTGCATGCTTACGGCCATATCACATTGAATACACCGTTTCTTGCTCGATCACCGAAGTTAAGCAATGTTGAACCTGGTCAGTACTTAGATGGGTGACCGCTTGGGAATACCAGGTGCTGTAAGCATTTAGTGACGGATGTGCATGCTTACGGCCATATCACATTGAATACACCGTTTCTTGCTCGATCACCGAAGTTAAGCAATGTTGAGCCTGGTCAGTACTTAGTGGGTGACCACTTGGGAATACCAGGTGCTGTAAGCATTTAGTGACGGATGTGCATGCTTACGGCCATATCACATTGAATACACCGTTTCTTGCTCGATCACCGAAGTTAAGCAATGTTGAACCTGGTCAGTACTTAGATGGGTGACCGCTTGGGAATACCAGGTGCTGTAAGCATTTAGTGACGGATGTGCATGCTTACGGCCATATCACATTGAATACACCGTTTCTTGCTCGATCACCGAAGTTAAGCAATGTTGAACCTGGTCAGTACTTAGATGGGTGACCACTTGGGAATACCAGGTGCTGTAAGCATTTAGTGACGGATGTGCATGCTTACGGCCATATCACATTGAATACACCGTTTCTTGCTCGATCACCGAAGTTAAGCAATGTTGAACCTGGTCAGTACTTAGATGGGTGACCGCTTGGGAATACCAGGTGCTGTAAGCATTTAGTGACGGATGTGCATGCTTACGGCCATATCACATTGAATACACCGTTTCTTGCTCGATCACCGAAGTTAAGCAATGTTGAACCTGGTCAGTACTTAGATGGGTGACCGCTTGGGAATACCAGGTGCTGTAAGCATTTAGTGACGGATGTGCATGCTTACGGCCATATCACATTGAATACACCGTTTCTTGCTCGATCACCGAAGTTAAGCAATGTTGAGCCTGGTCAGTACTTAGATGGGTGACCGCTTGGGAATACCAGGTGCTGTAAGCATTTAGTGACGGATGTGCATGCTTACGGCCATATCATGTTGAATACACCGTTTCTCGCTCGATCACTGAAGTTAAGCAATGTTGAGCCTGGTCAGTACTTAGTGGGTGACCACTTGGGAATACCAGGTGCTGTAAGCATTTAGTGACGGATGTGCATGCTTACGGCCATATCATGTTGAATACACCATTTCTCGCTCGATCACCGAAGTTAAGCAATGTTGAACCTGGTCAGTACTTAGATGGGTGACCGCTTGGGAATACCAGGTGCTGTAAGCATTTAGTGACGGATGTGCATGCTTACGGCCATATCACATTGAATACACCGTTTCTCGCTCGATCACCGAAGTTAAGCAATGTTGAGCCTGGTCAGTACTTAGATGGGTGATCGCTTGGGAATACCAGGTGCTGTAAGCATTTAGTGACGGATCTGCATGCTTACGGCCATATCATGTTGAATACACCATTTCTCGCTCGATCACCGGAGTTAAGCAATGTTGAACCTGGTCAGTACTTAGATGGGTGACCGCTTGGGAATACCAGGTGCTGTAAGCGTTTAGTGATCGATGTGCGTTGTGGTGCAGTGGATATCGGCTCAGAAAGAGAAATCGTTGAGCCGAGTTCAAATTCCAGTTGAATACCCTGCATTCACTTAAGCACTGGTACCCTTGCAAAAGGTATTAATCTGTCCCTTTCCTCCAGTTATGGGTTAAATAACAGGGTAGGACTTGGAGACCCTGCCCTTAAAAACAAGTCCCAATGAATCTTGATACTCGAAAAGAAAAATATATTACTAGACACAAAACTTATATAAAAACAACAATAAATTGTTGAAAGATAAAGGTATTACCAGCAACAAATAAATTTAGTTGGCAATAAATGACCTGCCGAGGTTGATATGCCATAAAACAAAACATTCCAGCAGAAAACAGTGACTTTGCTTCATTTAAGATATGTTTGCACTCATTCTGAGCAAATACAAAGAGACATCTATTGTAATCAGACGTATCACTGTGGTACAGTTAGAAAAAGTGATGCCTGTGGGCTATAGTGGCTAAGCATGCAAGTGAGAAGTTTAGGGTTGGAATGCTAGCAAATTCAGTGAGGGTGCTTAAAGCACCTGGTATGATAAGCTTTAAAGTCACCAAACACAAATAAACCAATAAATTGTAAATGCAAATTCTACTCCATCAGCTTCTTTTCTTGCACGTCCCACCTGTGGAATTCCCTTCCGCATACTTACTTTCATGACAGCTATAATTTCCAAGAATTTCAATGTAAAGTCAATAGTCATCTCCTTTTTCACTAACCTGCATCCTCTCTCTCATGCTTCTTTCTCTGTCCACACCTCTCTCATCAGTATTTTCATCCTTCTCTTACTCACTTCCTGACACCCCCTATAACCTGTCACTCTTTCTCATAACTTTCCTTTTATGTAACCCCCTGCAAAACAGTGGCAGTAAAATGCCTTGCTTGGGGTGATATGATTATAAAGAAAAAAGAAAATATTTACAAATAGATAAAGAAGATACCCGGTCTCTATTATTAGAAATTATAATTTACACAAGCTATTATTTATACATGTTTTTAGTGTAATAATTTATGTAAGTTTTTATTGTTGTGTTAATATATAGGGGCTTAAATTGTAATCATTGTTACAAGTTTCATTGTTGTGGCAATTTGTACTGGCATTTGACTTTTATGCAATTATTTATACAGGCTTGTATTATAATAATAATTTTTGTAGGCTTTCAGTGTAATAATTTTTATAGACATTTATTGTTATGGTAATTTATAGGGGCTTAAATTGTAATCATTGTTACAAGTTTCATTGTTGTGGCAATTGTACAGGTGTTTAACTTTATTGAAATTATTTATACAGGCTTTTATTGTCATAATACTTTATGTAGATTTTTAGTGTAATAATTTATGTAGGTCTTCATTGTTGTAATTTACAGGAGCTTAAATTGTAATAATTGTTACAAGTTTCATTGTTGTGGCAATTTGTACAGGTGTTTAACTTTATTGAAATTATTTATACAGGCTTTTATTGTCATAATAATTTATGTAGATTTTTATTGTTGTGGTATTTTATGCAGGCTTTTATTGTAATAATTTCTAGTCTTTTATTATTTCAGGTATTTATGCCTTCATTTATTGTTATTGTGATTATTTATACAGGCTTTTATTTTTTTAATTTACAATTTGTACCTGATTGTATTGTTGTAGTAATTTTTAATGGTTTATTTTCCTAAATTTCTGAGGTTAACTCTTGTCATTATTTACATTGTTTGGACTTTAGTCTTTATTGTTATTGCTTTATTCGTAAATTTTTGGCCATAGTTTGCTTCAAACTCTTTCAGGTGATTGAAATTGTGTTGTTCTCTTCTTTGTTGCCATATTTACTGTCGTGTCCTATGCAACTTTGCTGAGTTGTATTTAAGTACTAAGCGAGTAACTGTCACTGCTCCATTACATCAGGCATAATGGTGTATCACGTATCAAGTACTGGAGCTGAAAGATATCCCTGATATAATATTTACAACGTTTCAGCCGTTGTACACTCCAACCTTCTTCAGATGATTGGAATTTTGAACTGAACTGGAGTATATTGTTCTCATTCCATGAGTCATGCTACTTCCAGATATCTCAGTTGTCTCCCTTTAACTCAACTCTCTAAGTTTTTTGCTCACCACAGCTGTAGCCAGGTATTGAACTCACAACTCTTTGGGTCAAATCACTGAATCAAACCAACACTTTTATACACTGGGCCATGTGTCCTTGTTTAATTTTGGCTAATTTCTACAATTTTTGTTACTTTATATAATTTAATATCAAAGATTTATGCAAGGTTTTATCATTGTGATAATTTATAAATTCTTTTACATTTATTAATGGTCCTGGGTATGACAATAAACTGCATCCGGCAGCAAGGCTTCTGATTGGGAGGTTGTGAGGAGCATGGAACCACCTCTTAATTGCTGTTGTTCCCAGGTCCACTCTGACCTGGAGTGGTAGCACCTGTTAGGGTCCCAGCTATAGGCAAATAGTTAACCTCCAAACTGGGGTCAAAACACTATGAAAGTATAAAAATGGACTTTTATAAAAATATATACATAAAAGTAGACGTTTTTAGAAATATATACATTTTTAATAGAAAAACATTAACAATACATTTATGAAGGAAAAAATATTTATTGCCATAATACATTTTTGAAAGAAAAAAAATTACCAGTAATACATTTTTGAATACAAAACTATAAGACATATTCAGTTTTCTAAAAAGAAAAATATATATTTTTCATCAAAATCTGACGAAATCAACTTTTTCACAATAACCGAACATTAAAAAAAAAACCCTAAAAACCTCGCCTTTTTGGCACTAAATTAGCCACAAAGCTTGATATGCCGTTAAACAAAACTCAAATTCAAAGCACATTTATTACAATGATTTATATAAGTTTCTATTTTAAGAATTTTTACATGCTTTTGAGATTGTGAAAGTGTTTACAGGTTTTTATTCTTATAATTTACACAGATTTTTATTGTTATTGCAATAATTTAGGATAGCTTTTTGTTTAGAAACTTGCAAATGTGATTATTGTGATAAATTATACAGAATTTAATTTCATTAAATGTAAATAAGTTTTAATAATTTGTACATAGATTGTATTGTTGATTATAATAATTCGTACAGTCTTTTATTATAGACAAGTTATTGAGGCTTTTACTTTCGTTATAGTATTTAGACTGGCACTTTAACATCTAATTTATACAGTCCTTTATTGTTGAAGTAAGTTATACAGACTCTAATTTTAATAAATATAAAGGCTTACGGCCATATCACGTTGAATACACCAGTTCTCGCTTGATCACCAAAGTTAAGCAACATTGAGCTTGGTCAGTACTTAGATGGGTGACTGCTTGGAAATACCAGGTGCTGTAAGCATTTAGTGACGGATGTGCGTGCTTACGGCCATATCACGTTGAATACACTGGTTCTCGCTTGATCACCAAAGTTAAGCAACGTTGAGCCTGGTCAGTACTTAGATGGGTGACTGCTTGGAAATCCCAGGTGCTGTAAGCATTTAGTGACGGATGTTCGTGCTTACGGCCATATCACGTTGAATACACCGGTTCTCATTCGATCACCAGTTAAGCAATGTTGAGCCTGGTCAGTACTTAGTGGGTGACCACTTGGGAATACCAGGTGCTGTAAGCGTTTAGTGATGGATGTACATGCTTACGGGCAATCACGTTGAATACACCGGTTCTCGTTCGATCACCAAAGTTAAGCAACGTTGAGCCTGGTCAGTACTTAGATGGGTGACCGCTTTGGAATACCAGGTGCTGTAAGCGTTTAGTGATGGATGTGTGCTGTGATGTAGTGGATATCGGCTCTGAAAGAGAAATCGTTGAGCTGAGTTCGAATTCCAGTTGAATACCCTGCATTCACTTAAGCACTGGTACCCTTGGGAAAGGTATTAATCCGTCCCTTCCCTCCAGTTATGGGTTAAATAACAGGGTAGGACTTGGAGACCCTGTCCTTAAAAACAAATCCCAATGAATCTTGATACTCGAAAAGAAAAATGTATTTCTAGACACAAAACTTATATAAAAACAACAATAAATTGTTGAAAGAAAAAGGTATTACCAGCAATAAATAAATAAAATTTAGTTGGCAATAAATGACCCACCGAGGTTGATATGCCATAAAACAAAAACAACAACAACCATAATAAATATAAATTAAACTAATATTCTTTTTATTTATAGTTTTAAAGAGGCAAAGTTTTTTTCTTAAAAAAATCACCAAATTTCTTGCTGTAAGGTTTCATCTTTGTTCTAATCTCTCTTCTCATCCTTTTTAACACCCACTCTTTTTGTCTCCTTTTTAGCTTTTCATTTCCTCTTCTCAAATAATATGATTCTGGGCATGACGGTAAACTGCATCTGGCAGCAAGGCCTCTGATTGAGTGGTTGTGAAGAGCATAGAACCACCTCTTAATTGCTGCTGTTCCCAGGTCCACCCTGACTCGGAGTGGTAGCACCTGTTAGCATCCCAGTTATGGTCAAATATTTAGCCACCAAACTGGGGTCAAAATACTATGAAAGTATAAAAATACACTTTTATAGAAATATGTACATAAAAATAGACTTTTATAGAAAAATATACATTTTTGAAGGAAAAATATTACCAACAATACATTTTTGAAGAAAAAATGTTTGCCATACATTTTTGAAGGAAAAGAAATTATTCTCAATAAAACATTTTTGAATACAAAACTAGAAGACATTTTCAGTTTTCTAAAATAAAAAAGAATAAAAACAAAAATTTTTTATTAAAATCTGATTAAATCAACCTTCTCACTATAACTGAACATTAAAAAAATACCTTAAATCGCTTAAATAATTCACAGAGATTGATATGTCATTAAACAAAAACTCAAACTCAAATAATAAAATAATCAAAGACTAGCCTAGAGGATAGATTAAGTAGGAAGAACAAAATGAAGACAGCCAATTAGCATTTAGAGATAACTTCCCCAATACCATTTATCAACCAATCCATTCTCTCGGTCCTTTAGCACGCCTACTTCACCAGCTCTGCAAACTTTAAATTGTCCCAATGTCACACTTTGAAGGATTCCATTGATCAAATTTTTCCCCTGATGATTTTTTTTTTGTTTGTTTTTTCCCCTTAAATTTCAAGCAATTATAAGTCTTCCATTATGATTTTTACATTTCAAAACATTCTCTGTAATTTCTTGTGACGAAAAGGAAAACCAAAATTGATGTCGTTGCATACAGTGGGAAGCAAGTGGATGAGGACCTCTAATTGCTGAAGAGATGTTTTCTATAGTGTTTGTATTTATTTACTTCTTTAAAGACATTTAAAACATGAATAATTAGGAAATAAAATGAAGAATAAGATTCAAATGTTGCATGAAAATCAAAGCAAATAAGTGAAAAAATAAAATAGGATGCAAAGTAGTTGAAGATGGAAGATAAAGAGTCTGGTTGGGAGTATGGTTGGGAGTCTGGTTGGGAGTCAAGTGAAGAGTAGAGAACAAAGATGTAAAATACCTTCAGAGAAAAACAAAGAAATGAAATTGTAGTAGACATATAGTCATATGAAAATTACAAAGAGGATAGATAGATAGATAGATAGATAGATAGATAGATAGATAGATAGATTGAACAAATAAGAAAGAATTGAACATAGATAAGTAGATAGATAGATAATGAACAAACTTAGACATAGATAGATAGATAGATAGATAGATAGATAGATAGATAGATAATGAACAATTTGAGATAGATAGATACATACATAATGAACAAGCTGCGATAGATAGAAAAATATAAAGATAGATAATGAACAGGGTGTGATAGATAGATAAATATATAATGAACAGGCTGTGATAGATGGATAGATAGATAATGAACTAGCTTAGATAGATAGATAGATAGATAGATAGATAGATAGATAATGAACAAGTTGAGATATATAGATAGATAATGAACAAGCTTAGATAGATAGATAATGAACAAGTTGAGATATATAGATAGATAATGAACAAGCTTAGATAGATAGATAGATAGATAATGAACAAGTTGATATATACAGATAGATAATGAAAAGTTGAGATATATAGATAGATAGATAATGAACAAGTTGAGAGATAGTAGATAGATAATGAACAGGCTGAGATTGATAGATAGATAGATAGATAGATAGATAGATAGGCTCCAATTGATAGATAGATAAATGTATAGATAGATAATGAACAGGCTCCAATTGATAGATAGATGAATATATAGATAGATAATGAACAAGCTTAGATAGATAGATAGATAGATAGATAGATAGATAATGAACAAGTTGAGATTGTATATAATGAACAGGCTGAGATAGATAAATAATGAGCAAGCTTAGATAGATAGATAGATAGATAGATAGATAGATAGGGTTTTTTTTTAATTAGTATCATCTTATACAAAGCAATAAAGCTACTAAGACACAGGTGGTTAAAAGGTGGGGATGAATTATGAACAGAAACATTAATAATGATTGGGAAGTTGAAAAAGTAATGAGGACAGTAGATAGCGATTATATTGCAGCTAAATTTTTGCAGATTAAAGTTGGATGGAAAGCATGAAGCCAGAAGAGAATTCCACAAGCTTAGAACTTGTGAATACATCTAGCTCGTTCAACTGTCAACAGATGAAATCTGGATGCTAGTCTGGTATTTCATTAAAATCATAAATTCTTGATCTCATAGCGAAGAGAGGTAATCTTATGTTAGTGGTAAAGTGACTAAAGCTGAGCTGCCAGATGAGGATCAATAATATTGCTGATTCTTCTTTGGATCTTTTCAGAGAACTCAAGGATCTTTAGATCAAAATAATTGTATAACATGTATCCAGTCAACCTTCCTAACCTTTGGCCTATTCAAAGCAAAACCACTTATTAACACTTCACAAGGCTGGTCTAGACATGCAAGGGAATGGTATAAGATGAAACCAGATTTAGACCGCAACAATATATATATCTACATATATCAAATAAATACAAGCAAGTCAAAATAAGTGACGAAAAAGAAATATCAGTTGGCTGGTATTTCAGTAGCATGATAATATTCATGTTGTATTATTTCTATGGGACGATCGTTTATTTAACTTCTAGTTGGTTGAATTTGCAATATTTCCATCTTCTTTTTGTTTGTAGCAGCAGGCAATTAATTACTTTCCAACCTGTCTTTCCAAGACCCGGGCGTCAGCTGACTAATCTCATCTTGCATTTTGTTAATGGTTTTGTTAAACAAGCACCTCAATTGCAGTGGGAAAAAGTGATGTAAGGTTTCTGTTTCCCTCACTGTATAATTCTTACCAGCTTCAAATGAAAACAATTACATTTAACTATTTTGACTTTCAATAAAAGGGGGAAAATACACTCCCTCTGTTTATCTGCCTGTTCTTATCAATTCTTCTGGTAATCCAGTGAACAGGAAATTGTCAAGGCCACATTTCAACCTAGGATCACACATCATCAAAACCCACTGCCGTATGTTTTGATTAAAATCACTTTGAAAAATTTGTTTAAAAATAATTTTGTACTCAGTATACTCTGCACCTGGGTTTTTCCACTTATTAACATTTCAGCTACTTTTCCCATCAAAAATAATCATATTCTCCAGTATTAGAGGAATCGCTTCTCATCTTGAAAATCACTTAAAATTATTACCAGGCATCTGAAAATAGGGTTACAATTGTATGTACATACAGGAGTGCTAGAATCAACCAAGCAAAACTTATGAGGTCTGGTCATTCAGTCAAATTTTGAGACATAAGCCAGGTCATGAACTTTTGTTTAAGACTTTGGGTATACATATATACTTATGCAAAAATAAATAGTAATAGGTTAAATTATTATTATCCAGGCTATATACTAATATAACAATATATATCCTCTGTGCCAAATTCCTTCAAGAATTTGGTGATCATGGCTTTGCAAAATTTCCTTTCCTTTGTAGCCCTGAGTAAAAATTGTCTTTTTGCCATATTTCCTAATCCCTGGCCTGCCATTTATTTACACAATTATGTTAGGTAGGTTATGCATTGTTTTTCTTTTACCTTTTGTCCTGTGAAAATCAAATTTTCCTCATTATCTATCCTGAAAATTTCAATTGTCAATTCCTGATTTTAAGTACGAGTGCACTTTTTGTTTCTGTTTTCTCTAAAACTTCATCGTTGCCTACATGTTCAGTCCGTGGTATTCTCAGCATCCTTCTGTAGGATCTCATTTCTGTTGCTTCACTTCTCTTCTTGTTCGTGATAGTATAACTCAGCATTCACTGTCATGTAGGAAAACTGATGTTATGTAACAGTTCAGTATTCTTATCTTAATGTCTATTGAAATTTTCCTGTTTCTTAATATTCTGCTTGGTTTTTGGAATTCGTCTTTTGCTATAAACATTGCGCCTTTGGATTTTAGTATAAGACTTTCTGTCCTCTGTTAAACATTTCCCAGATATTTAAATTAATGTACTTGGTTGGTTTTAATACCACCAATATGTAATTTGTATGTTAAAGTGTTCCTTCTAGTAACAACTGTGCATTCTGTACCCTAGCAATTAATACTTAGTTTTTTTCTTGCTTACCTTCACTACCTTCTGAAAAAGTTCTTGTAGTTTCCTTTCTGTGTTTGCGATCAAAAGTGTCAATAGTCTACCACAAAATTTTGTACATATCTTGCCATGAGACAGAAATATCTGTTGTTAAATTTGAAAAAATTTGAAAAATTAAAGCCAACCAAAAATACCACTTGTTTAAGCAGAAACACACTTTTTTATTAAGTAATTTACATAAAGCCAAAATACCACTTGTTTTAACACTTTGTTGCATTTTGGTAACAATTGTAACCTTTCTCTAAACTTTGTTGCATATTGGTTACAATTGTAACAGTCCTCTAACCTTTGTTGCATATTGGTTACAATTGTAACCTTCCTATAATCTTTGTTGCATACTGGTTACAGTTGTAACCTTTGTTGCATATTGGTTACAATTGTAACTTTTCTCTATCCTTTGTTGCATATTGGTTACAATTGTAACCTTTGTTGCATATTGGTTACAGTTGTAACCTTTATCTAACCTTTGTTGCATATTGGTTACAATTGTAACCTTTCTTTAACCTTTGTTGCATATTGGTTACAATTGTAACCTTTGTTGCATATTGGTTACAATTGTAACCTTTATCTAACCTTTGTTGCATATTGGTTACAATAGTAACCTTCCTATAACCTTTGTTGCATATTGGTTAAAATTGTAACCTTCCTCTATCCTTTGTTGCATATTGGTTACAATTGTAACCATTCTCTAACCTTTGTTACATATTGGTTAAAATTGTAACCTTCCTCTATCCTTCGTTGCATATTGGTTACAATTGCAACCTTTCTTTAATCTTTGTTGCATATTGGTTACAATTGTAACCTTCCTCTAACCTTTGTTACATATTGGTTATAATTGTAACCTTCCTCTAACCGTTGTTGCATATTGGTTACAATTGTAACATTTCTTTAACCTTTGTTGCATATTGGTTACATCTGTAACCTTTGTTGCATATTGGTTACAATTGTAACCCTTATCTAACCTTTGTTGCATATTGTTTACAATTGTAACCTTTCTTTAATCTTTGTTGCATATTGGTTACAATTGTAACCTTCCTCTAACCTTTGTTGCATATTGGTTACAATTGTAACCATTCTCTAACCTTTGTTGCATATTGGTTACAATTGTAACCATTCTCTAACCTTTGTTGCATATTGGTTACAATTGTAACCTTCCTATAACCTTTGTTGCATATTGGTTAAAATTGTAACCTTCCTCTATCCTTTGTTGCATATTGGTTACAATTGTAACCATTCTCTAACCTTTGTTACATATTGGTTAAAATTGTAACCTTCCTCTATCCTTTGTTGCATATTGGTTAAAATTGTAACCTTTCTTTAACCTTTGTTGCATATTGGTTACAATTGTAACCTTTGTTGCATATTGGTTTCAATTGTAACCTTTCTCTAACCTTTGTTGCATATTGTTTACAATTGTAACCGTTGTTGCATATTGGTTAGAATTGTAACCATTCTTTAACCTTTGTTGCATATTGGTTACATTTGTAACATTTGTTGCATATTTGTTACATTTGTAACCTTTGTTGCATATTGGTTACAATTGTAACCGTTGTTGCATATTGGTTTCAATTGTAACCTTCCTCTAACATTTGTTGCATATTGTTTACAATTGTAACCTTTCTTTAACCTTTGTTGCATATTGGTTACAATTGTAACCTTTGTTGCATATTGGTTACAATTGTAACCTTCCTCTAACCTTTGTTGCATATTGGTTACAATTGTAACGTTTCTCTAACCTTTGTTGCATATTGGTTAAAATTGTAACCTTTCTTTAACCTTTGTTGCATATTGGTTACAATTGTAACCTTTGTTGCATATTGGTTTCAATTGTAACCATTCTCTAACCTTTGTTGCATATTGTTTACAATTGTAACCTTTGTTGCATATTGGTTACAATTGTAACCTTCCTCTATCCTTTGTTGCATATTGGTTACAATTGTAACCATTCTCTAACCTTTGTTACATATTGGTTAAAATTGTAACCTTCCTCTATCCTTTGTTGCATATTGGTTACAATTGTAACCATTCTCTAACCTTTGTTGCATATTGGTTACAATTGTAACCTTTCTTTAACCTTTGTTGCATATTGGTTACAATTGTAACCTTCCTCTAACCTTTGTTACATATTGGTTATAATTGTAACCTTTCTCTAACCTTTGTTGCATATTGTTTACAATTGTAACCTTTGTTGCATATTGGTTACAATTGTAACCTTCCTATAACCTTTGTTGCATATTGGTTAAAATTGTAACCTTCCTCTATCCTTTGTTGCATATTGGTTACAATTGTAACCATTCTCTAACTTTGTTACATATTGGTTAAAATTGTAACCTTCCTCTATCCTTTGTTGCATATTGGTTACAATTGTAACCTTTATCTAACCTTTGTTGCATATTGGTTACAATTGTAACCTTTCTTTAAACTTTGTTGCATATTGGTTACAATTGTAACCTTTGTTGCATATTGGTTACAATTGTAACCCTTTATCTAACCTTTGTTGCATATTGGTTACAATTGTAACCTTCCTATAACCTTTGTTGCATATTGGTTAAAATTGTAACCTTCCTCTATCCTTTGTTGCATATTGGTTACAATTGTAACCATTCTCTAACCTTTGTTACATATTGCTTAAAATTGTAACCTTCCTCTATCCTTTGTTGCATATTGGTTACAAGTGCAACCTTTCTTTAATCTTTGTTGCATATTGGTTACAATTGTAACCTTTGTTGCATATTGGTTACAATTGTAACCCTTATCTAACCTTTGTTGCATATTGTTTACAATTGTAAACTTTCTTTAATCTTTGTTGCATATTGGTTACAATTGTAACCTTCCTCTAACCTTTGTTGCATATTGGTTAAAATTGTAACCTTTGTTGCATATTGGTTACAATTTTTAACATTTGTTGCATATTGGTTTCAATTGTAACCTTCCTCTAACCTTTGTTGCATATTGTTTACAATTGTAACCTTTGTTGCATATTGGTTACAATTGTAACCCTCCTCTATCCTTTGTTGCATATTGGTTACAATTGTAACCATTCTCTAACCTTTGTTACATATTGGTTAAAATTGTAACCCTCCTCTATCCTTTGTTGCATATTGGTTACAATTGTAACCATTCTCTAACCTTTGTTGCATATTGGTTACAATTGTAACCTTCCTCTAACCTTTGTTGCATATTGGTTACAATTGTAACCTTCCTCTAACCTTTGTTACATATTGGTTATAATTGTAACCTTTCTCTAACCTTTGTTGCATATTGTTTACAATTGTAACCTTTGTTACATATTGGTTACAATTGTAACCTTCCTATAACCTTTGTTGCATATTGGTTAAAATTGTAACCTTCCTCTATCCTTTGTTGCATATTGGTTACAATTGTAACCATTCTCTAACCTTTGTTACATATTGGCTAAAATTGTAACCTTCCTCTATCCTTTGTTGCATATTGGTTACAATTGTAACCTTTATCTAACCTTTGTTGCATATTGGTTACAATTGTAACCTTTCTTTAACCTTTGTTGCATATTGGTTACAATTGTAACCTTTGTTGCATATTGGTTACAATTGTAACCTTTATCTAACCTTTGTTGCATATTGGTTACAATTGTAACCTTCCTATAACCTTTGTTGCATATTGGTTAAAATTGTAACCTTCCTCTATCCTTTGTTGCATATTGGTTACAATTGTAACCATTCTCTAACCTTTGTTACATATTGCTTAAAATTGTAACCTTCCTCTATCCTTTGTTGCATATTGGTTACAAGTGCAACCTTTCTTTAATCTTTGTTGCATATTGGTTACAATTGTAACCATCCTCTAACCTTTGTTGCATATTGGTTAAAATTGTAACCTTCCTCTAACCTTTGTTACATATTGGTTATAATTGTAACCTTCCTCTAACCTTTGTTGCATATTGGTTACAATTGTAACCTTTCTTTAACCTTTGTTGCATATTGGTTACATTTGTAACCTTTGTTGCATATTGGTTACAATTGTAACCCTTATCTAACCTTTGTTGCATATTGTTTACAATTGTAAACTTTCTTTAATCTTTGTTGCATATTGGTTACAATTGTAACCTTCCTCTAACCTTTGTTGCATATTGGTTAAAATTGTAACCTTTGTTGCATATTGGTTACAATTTTTAACCTTTGTTGCATATTGGTTTCAATTGTAACCTTCCTCTAACCTTTGTTGCATATTGTTTACAATTGTAACCTTTGTTGCATATTGGTTACAATTGTAACCTTTGTTGCATATTGGTTACAATTGTAACCTTCCTCTAACCTTTGTTGCATATTGGTTAAAATTGTAACCTTTGTTGCATATTGGTTACAATTTTTAACCTTTGTTGCATATTGGTTTCAATTGTAACCTTCCTCTAACCTTTGTTGCATATTATTTACAATTGTAACCTTTGTTGCATATTGGTTACAATTGTAACCTTTGTTGCATATTGGTTACAATTGTAACCTTCCTCTAACCTTTGTTGCATATTGGTTAAAATTGTAACCTTTGTTGCATATTGGTTACAATTTTTAACCTTTGTTGCATATTGGTTTCAATTGTAACCTTCCTCTAACCTTTGTTGCATATTGTTTACAATTGTAACCTTTGTTGCATATTGGTTACAATTGTAACCTTTGTTGCATATTGGTTACAATTGTAAAATTCCTCTAACCTTTGTTGCATATTGGTTTCAATTGTAACCTTTCTCTAACCTTTGTTGCATATTGTTTACAATTGTAACCTTTGTTGCATATTGGTTTCAATTGTAACCATTCTTTAACCTTTGTTGCATATTGGTTACATTTGTAACATTTGTTGCATATTTGTTACATTTGTAACCTTTGTTGCATATTGGTTACAATTGTAACCTTTGTTGCATATTGGTTTCAATTGTAACCTTCCTCTAACCTTTGTTGCATATTGTTTACAATTGTAACCTTTCTTTAACCTTTGTTGCATATTGGTTACAATTGTAACCTTTCTTTAACCTTTGTTGCATATTGGTTACAATTGTAACCTTTCTTTAACCTTTGTTGCATATTGGTTACAATTGTAACCTTCCTCTAACCTTTGTTGCATATTGTTTACAATTGTAACCTTTCCCTAACCTTTGTTGCATATTGTTTACAATTGTAACCTTTGTTGCATATTGGTTTCAATTGTAACCATTCTTTAACCTTTGTTGCATATTGGTTACATTTGTAACATTTGTTGCATATTTGTTACATTTGTAACCTCTGTTGCATATTGGTTACAATTGTAACCTTTGTTGCATATTGGTTTCAATTGTAACCTTCCTCTAACCTTTGTTGCATATTGTTTACAATTGTAACCTTTCTTTAATCTTTGTTGCATATTGGTTACAATTGTAACCTTTCCCTAACCTTTGTTGCATATTGGTTAAAATTGTAACCTTTCTTTAACCTATGATGCATATTGGTTACAATTGTAACCTTTGTTGCATATTGTTTACAATTGTAACCTCTGTTGCATATTGATTACAATTGTAACCATTCTTTAACCTTTGTTGCATATTGGTTACAATTGTAACATTTGTTGCATATTTGTTACATTTGTAACCTTTGTTGCATATTGGTTACAATTGTAACCTTTGTTGCATATTGGTTTCAATTGTAACCTTTCTTTAACCTTTGTTGCATATTGGTTACAATTGTAACCATTCTTCAACCTTTGTTGCATATTGGTTACAATTGTAACCTTTGTTGCATATTGGTTTCAATTGTAACCTTCCTCTAACCTTTGTTGCATATTGGTTACAATTGTAACCATTCTTTAACCTTTGTTGCATATTGGTTACATTTGTAACATTTGTTGCATATTTGTTACATTTGTAACCTTTGTTGCATATTGGTTACAATTGTAACCTTTGTTGCATATTGGTTTCAATTGTAACCTTTGTTGCATATTGGTTACAATTGTAACCTTTGTTGCATATTGGTTACAATTGTAACCTTTGTTGCATATTGTTTACAATTGTAACCTTTCTTTAACTTTTGTTGCATATTGGTTACAATTGTAACATTTCTTTAACCTTTGTTGCATATTGGTTACAATTGTAACCTTTCTTTAACCTTTGTTGCATATTGGTTACAATTGTAACCTTCCTCTAACCTTTATTGCATATTGGTTACAATTGTAACCTTTCCCTAACCTTTGTTGCATATTGGTTAAAATTGTAACCTTTCTTTAACCTATGATGCATATTGGTTACAATTGTAACCTTTGTTGCATATTGTTTACAATTGTAACCTCTGTTGCATATTGGTTACAATTGTAACCATTCTTTAACCTTTGTTGCATATTGGTTACAATTGTAACATTTGTTGCATATTTGTTACATTTGTAACCTTTGTTGCATATTGGTTAAAATTGTAGCCTTCCTCTATCCTTTGTTGCGTATTGGTTACAATTGTAACCATTCTCTAACCTTTGTTACATATTGGTTAAAATTGTAAACCTTCCTCTATCCTTTGTTGCATATTGGTTACAATTGTAACCTTTCTTTAAACTTTGTTGCATATTGGTTACATTTGTAACCTTTTTTGAATATTGGTTACAATTGTAACCTTTGTTGCATATTGGTTACAATTGTAACCTTTGTTGCATATTGGTTACAATTGTAACCTTTATCTAACCTTTGTTGCATATTGGTTACAATTGTAACCTTCCTATAACCTTTGTTGCATATTGGTTAAAATTGTAACCTTCCTCTATCCTTTGTTGCATATTGGTTACAATTGCAACCTTTCTTTAACCTTTGTTGCATATTGGTTACATTTGTAACCTTTGTTGCATATTGGTTACAATTGTAACCATTCTCTAACCTTTGTTACATATTGCTTAAAATTGTAACCTTCCTCTATCCTTTGTTGCATATTGGTTACAATTGCAACCTTTCTTTAACCTTTGTTGCATATTGGTTACATTTGTAACCTTTGTTGCATATTGGTTACAATTGTAACCCTTATCTAACCTTTGTTGCATATTGTTTACAATTGTACCCTTTCCTTAACCTTTGTTGCATATTGGTTACAATTGTAACCTTCCTCTAACCTTTGTTGCATATTGTTTACAATTGTAACCTTTCTTTAACCTTTGTTGCATATTGGTTACAATTGTAACCTTTGTTGCATATTGGTTACAATTGTAACCTTCCTCAACCTTTGCCTTGTTGCATATTGGTTACAATTGTAACCTTCCTCTAACCTTTGTTGCATATTGTTTACAATTGTAACCTTTCTTTAACCTTTGTTGCATATTGGTTACAATTGTAACCTTTGTTGCATATTGGTTTCAATTGTAACCTTTCTCTAACCTTTGTTGCATATTGGTTACAATTGTAACCTTTGTAGCATATTGGTTACAATTGTAACCATTCTTTAACCTTTGTTGCATATTGATTACATTTGTAACATTTGTTGCATATTTGTTACATTTGTAACCTTTGTTGCATATTGGTTACAATTGTAACCTTTCTTTAACCTTTGTTGCATATTGGTTACAATTGTAACCTTTGTGGCATATTGGTTACAATTGTAACCATTCTTTAACCTTTGTTGCATATTGGTTACAATTGTAACCTTTGTTGCATATTGGTTTCAATTGTAACCTTTGTTGCATATTGGTTACAATTGAAACCTTTCTCTAAACTTTGTTGCATATTGGTTATAATTGCAAACTTCCTCTAACCTTTGTTGCATATTGGTTACAATTGTAAACTTTCTTTGTCCTTTGTTGCATATTGGTTACAATTGTAACCTTTCTCTAACCTTTGTTGCATATTGGTTACAAATGTAAACTTTCTCTATCCTTTGTTGCATATTGGTTACAATTGTAGACTTTCTTTAACGTTTGTTGCATATTGGTTACAATTGAAACCATTCTTTAACCTTTGTTGCACATTGGTTAAAATTGTAACCATTCTTTAACCTTTGTTGCATATTGGTTAAAATTGTAACCATTCTTTAACCTTTGTTATATATTGGTTAAAATTGTAACCATTCTTTAACCTTTGTCGCATATTGGTTACAATTGAAACCTTTCTCTAAACTTTGTTGCATATTGGTTACAATTGTAACCTTCCTCTTACCTTTGTTGCATATTGGTTATAATTGTAACCTTCCTCTAACCTTTGTTGCATATTGGTTACAATTGTAACCTTTTTTGCATATTGGTTTCAATTGTAACCTTCCTATAACCTTTGTTGCATATTGGTTAAAATTGTAGCCTTCCTCTATCCTTTGTTGCGTATTGGTTACAATTGTAACCATTCTCTAACCTTTGTTACATATTGGTTAAAATTGTAAACCTTCCTCTATCCTTTGTTGCATATTGGTTACAATTGTAACCTTTATCTAACCTTTGTTGCATATTGGTTACAATTGTAACCTTTTTTGCATATTGGTTACAATTGTAACCTTTGTTGCATATTGGTTACAATTGTAACCTTTCTTTAACCTTTGTTGCATATTGGTTACAATTATAACTTTTTTATAACCTTTGTTGCATATTGATTAAAATTGTTACCTTCCTCTATCCTTTGTTGCATATTGGTTACAGTTGTAACCTTTATCTAACCTTTGTTGCATATTGGTTACAATTGTAACCATTCTTTAACCTTTGTTGCATATTGGTTACATTTGTAACATTTGTTGCATATTTGTTGCATATTGGTTACAATTGTAACCTTTATCTAACCTTTGTTGCATATTGGTTACAATTGTAACCTTTCTTTAACCTTTGTTGCATATTGATTACAATTGTAACCTTTCTTGCATATTGGTTACAATTGTAACCTTTCTCTATCCTTTGTTGCATATTGGTTACAATTGTAACCTTCCTCTAACCTTTGTTGCATATTGGTTACATTTGTAACCTTTGTTGCATATTGGTTACAATTGTAACCCTTATCTAACCTTTGTTGCATATTGGTTACAATTGTAACCTTTATCTAACCTTTGTTGCATATTGGTTACAATTGTAACCATTCTTTAACCTTTGTTGCATATTGGTTACATTTGTAACATTTATTGCATATTTGTTACATTTGTAACCTTTGTTGCATATTGGTTACAATTGTAACGTTTATCTAACCTTTGTTGCATATTGGTTACAATTGTAACCATTCTTTAACCTTTGTTGCATATTGGTTACATTTGTAACATTTGTTGCATATTTGTTACATTTGTAACCTTTGTTGCATATTGGTTACAATTGTAACCTTTGTTGCATATTGGTTACAATTGTAACCTTTCTCTATCCTTTGTTGCATATTGGTTACATTTGTAACCTTTGTTGCATATTGGTTACAATTGTAACCCTTATCTAACCTTTGTTGCACATTGGTTACAATTGTAACCATTCTCTATCCTTTGTTACATATTGGTTACAATTGTAACCAATATACAACAAAAGGTTAAAAAAGGCAGAAATACATTTTTAATAAAGTAATTTAAGTAATCCTAAAATACCATTTCTTTTAAAACAAGTAGAAATATGCTTTTTTTATAAAGTAATTTAAGTAAACTCAAAATATCACTTACTTTACGAAAAAACAGAGTACACATGTGATGTTGAAAAATAATAAAAGATGAACAAATTTCAAGAAGATAGCAATTGATGTTGCATTTAATTTTTTTGGAGATGGTAGCTATCAAAGAAGCAAGTAAAACAAAAGGAGTTCTACAGGAGGGAAGTTTAAGAAAACAAACAGTTTGGGTAAAAGTAAGTATTATATTTAATTATTGCAAAGGTAAAATGGTGGAACCTAGATGATAATCAAGTAGCACACTTAAAACTACATGGAGCATCAGCGAAAAAAGTTTATCAGAGCATTTGCTATGAAAATATTTGTAGAAAAGACAAAGAGAAGCCAGGTTAAAATATATAGTGGCTGGCAGGTGCTATGTGGTAAAACGTAATTTAGTAGCTGATATTATACGCTATGCAACAATGTTTTTGTCTTTCGTGTATTTATTGTAGATAGTTTTTACAGAAATACAAGATTTTATTTCAAATTCAAACTACAAGTTTTCACCCTTTGGAAATATCCCTCTTGAATCTCACACTAATTTTCCCATCCTTCTCTGACATGCCTCCATGGCCTCCTGAAAGGATTTTCCTAGGATTCATTGCTGCTTTGTCATCAGGGCTTTCTTGATGGCTTCCATGTCTATAAAACATTTTGTCCCTGTTTCTTTATTGATACACCTCATATATAGGTGGCATTATTTTTAGAATATTACATGTATATCGTGGATGTGTGTTGTGGTGCAGTGGATATCGATTCGGAATGAGAAATCATCAAGCAGAGTTTGAATTCCAGTTGAATTCATTGCATTCACTTACATGCAAATACCATTGAGAAAGGTATTAATCTGTCTCTTCCCTTCAGTTATGGGTTAAATAACAGGACAGATTGGGCTCTCTAGCCTTGGTTGGCAACCAGTTTACTGCAGAAAGTAATGGCAACCTACTGTGGGATAATCTTCTGCCCAGTCAGTCATGTCTTTTTCATGACAAGATCACCCAAGCGTATATCACGTATGGCACTTAACTGACTTCTCATGACAAGTGATGAAAAGTGGATACATTATGATAACCCTAAGTATAGAAGATCATGGTGTAAGCTCAGCCATGCATCAGCATTGGCAACAAAGCCAATATCCATGGTTTGAAGCTTCTTCTCTTATTTAACCCATAACTGGAGGGAAGAGACAGATTAATACCTTTCCCATGGGTATTTGTGTACAAGTGAATGCAAGGAATTCAACTGGAATTCGAACTCGGCACTCCAATTTGTTGTTCCAAGTCGATATTCACTGCACCACAATGTACTTGTCATGATATGATGCAAAATAACTTGTCTGCTGTTGAAGCAACTGTTTACCCGTGACTAGACACCGTTCAATGTCTCTCAGCTTCAACTTGTACGGCACCCAATCTTCTTGTTTTTGAATCATTCCTAATGCTTTCAAATGTTTCAAAGGTTTTGTGTAATCAACTCCTAATGGTTCAGCTTGCACCTAACATGAGTCTTCATGAAGTAATGTCTCCAATTTCTTGTCTTCAAACTTTTTTGATCCATCTGAGCGTTCTTTAACTTCAACTTTGAAATCAATGTTTTTGAAGCGTCTAAACTAATCTCTGCATGTTGGTTTCTGACGCAGCATGGTCGTCATAAGTCTCAAGAATTCTCTGTGATTCAGCTGCAGATTTCTTAAGAATAAAGTAGTGCAGTAAAATATATAAGCCCATCCTAAACTAGGCAGGAATGCGATTGGTGTGCAGAGTGTTACAGAGAGAGAAAAAACAAGGTACAGGGGATGCCAATAAAAATATGAGAGGTTGATGGGATTTGAAGAGGTGGTTGGGATTTAGGGAGGTAGGTAATGCCAATCTTTATAGACAGATTATATATATATATATATATATATATATATATATATGTATATATATATATATTTTAAATTAAACCCAAAATACCACTTGCTTTAAAACAAACAGAAATGCATTTTTTATAAAGAAATTAAAGTAAATCCAAAGTACCAGTTACTTTAAAACAAGCAGAAGTACACTTTTTAGTAAAGTTTACCCAAAATATCACTTGCTTTAAAACAAAATGAAATACACTTTTTTACTAAGTAATTTAAGTAAACCTAAAAAAAAACCTTGTATAAAATCAAGCAGAAACGCACTTTCTTATTAAGTAATTTAAGTAACACCAAAATACCACTTGCTTTAAAGCAGAGTGTTACAGAAAGAGAGAGAAAAAACAAGGTACAGGGGTTGCCAATAAAAATATGAGAGGTTGATGAGATTTGAGGAGATGATTGGGATTTAGGGAGGTAAGTGATGCCAATCTCTATAGATACATTATATATATATATATATATATATATATATATATATATATATATATATAGTCTTCCGCAGACAAATCTGTTTTGCTGTATCACAGCTCATCAGTAAGGTTATACATCCGATTGCTTTTAACCCAGGATTGAGACCCAACCGAATTAGCATAAGTCGGCGATTCTACCTCTAAGCTATGGATGCCCGGTAGAAGGAGGCAGACTTTTAGGGTATCATGTATCATACGCTAATAGCCAGAGTGCTCTAATTCATTACTGAATGAGTAATTTTTTTTTTTTTTTTAATCGTATCACCCTGAGCAAGGCGGTAATGCCACTGATGTGCAGGGGGCTACATAATAGTGAAAAGATTGGAAAAGAGAAAGCCGGAAACCACATCCTAAACAGGGAACAAGGGATGAGCCTCTCAACCTGTTCAATAGACGTGGGTGGAGTGTGAACTGGGCGATAGATCTATCTACTCCAATGCGTAGATGCTAGAGTAGGTACTGTTTTTTCAAAGTCTACCATTCTTCCAGAGTGCTCAATCAGGGTGTGAAAGCGTAAATAGTATATATATATATATATATATATATATATATATATATATTAAAGTGAACCCAAAATAACACTTGCTTTAAAACAAGCAGGAATACACTTTTTCCTAAGTAATTTAAGTAAACCCAAAAAACCACTTGTATAAAATCAAGAGATTTGAGGAGGTGGTTGGGATTTAGAGAGGTAGGTGATACCAAGCTCTCTCCCTCTCTCTCTCTCTATATATATATATATACAAATTTTGTGTATTTAGGCAGAAAATTTTCTTTTAGACATGTCAGATTAAATCAATTGCAAATATTGTGTCTGCTTATTTTTAATAAAATCCATTCATACTCATGGATAATGTTTCGCGTATTATAATTGAAAGATGTCAGAAATGAGCTGTAACATTGACAGATGTTATTATTCATTTCTCAATGCTCCCAAGTACTTTCAATCTCTTTCTGAGGTCATCTTCAGGGGTGTGAGTTATGGTAACAAAAAAGTAACAGTATCTTATATTTTTTTATCCTTTTTTTATCTGGTCTTAAGATTTTGACCAGGAGTGTATATATATGTATGTACCCACCCACCCATACACACATATATACTAGCAGTATAGCCCGGCGTTGCTCAGGTGTAATGAAAGCTTTAAAACTAGTCCATGGTTCTGGAGCTCAGATTCTGGCACGAAAGACTAAAAAGCAATAGTTGTTTCCAGTTAAAGCGAAACCGTAGACTGAAAGAAAAAATGAATGGATGTAAGTCAAGTTTTGATTTCCTGGTATCGATATCAAATAAGTTTTTTTCGTCGTAAACTGAGTTTTAAAGGCTAAATAAGTCCTCTGAGTAAATGGTATCATGGCTGAGACTCAGAACTACAATTATACCTACTTAGAACCAAACCCAAAGCAAAAACTAAAATAAATGGGCTGAAAAAATACAGACATACAGGCAGATAAACAGACACACACACAAACATCTTGCTTTTTGTATATATATATTATCGATTTTCTGCACTATTATAAGAACTGCAATCTTGAAACTTCTGAATATCATTTCTTATGTCTTTGTCTATGAGTGTATCAAATTTGATTAAAAACATAACCCAAATTTTTCATTTATCGATTTTCAATATTTATCAGGGGTACCTCGACACAAAACATCTCTAAGAACACTCGCATATGCTTATAGTACAACTGTGTAAATTTTCAAGAAAATCGGTTCATCCGTTTTGGAGTCTATAGGTAATGGACACACACATACACAGACAAAGTTCCATTTATAAATAAGTTTAGATATATATATATATATATATATATATATATATATAAATATTACCACTGGATTTATAAAAACATCCAGCTTATTTTCATTAGCTCAGAGGTAGAATCGCCGACTGACGCCAATTCATAACTGTACTGATGAGCTGTGATACAGCGAAAGAAATCTATCTGTGGAGGAATATATATATATATATATATATATATATATATATATATATATTCCTCCACAGATAGATTTCTTTATATATATATATATATGAATATTTCTCATGCTTATGCTATATATATATATATATATATATATATATATATATGTCAGAATTAATAAATTGCAAACACTGTTTGCTTATTTTTAAAACACACACACACACGCACACACACACAAAGTTCCATTTATATATAAGTTTATATATATATATATATATATATATATATATATATATATATAAAAACACACACACACACATGTGATACTCCTAAAATAATGTCTTCTATATATTGCTTATAAGGTTTGCCAGAAAAAGAAACCAAACCAAATCTCAAAAAAAATGTTTTCACTTAACCTGAGTACATTGTCTGTCATTTTTAATGAAACATGTATTTGAGAGTGATTGCTACCAAATATACACATCCATATGCACATATATGTAAGTGTATATATGTGTGTATATCACATAATGCTAAATGCTAATGTGTCAAAAGTTTTGCCTGAAAGTTAATGTCAATAAAAGAAATTGAACAAATTCAATTTGCTAATTGCTTGAAATATTTTTTTTTTTTCGCTGCGTAGATATGTTTTGAAGTGTTTGGTTTCAATGGTTCTCTTACGTACATATTTTTTTTATTCTGGTTTTATCATTGAAATTTTTGCCTTTGGAATGAATTCTTTCATGTTTGGTTTTAACATTTGGCTTTTCTTATTTTTATTGAAGAAATCTCTGGGGATGGGAATTGTCTTTGGTAGTGGTGAAGCCTCCTGGCCCTGAAAGGTCTCTGTGTCGAGCCTGAAACTTTTGCTTTTCTATTTCTGGTTTTTTTTTTATTCTTCAGTAATAAATTATTATTCTATAGAAAAAGTAATATTTTGCTAGCATAATTGCCACAGTAAATGATATTATCCATGAATCAGTACTTCTACATTATTATTCTATATAAAAAGTAATATTTTGCTAGTAGAATTGCCACAGTAAATGATATTATACATGAATCAGTACTTCTACATTATTATTTTATATAAAAAGCAATATTTTGCTAGCAGAATTGCCACAGTAAATGATATTATACATGAATTAGTACTTCTACATTATTATTTTATATAAAAATTAATATTTTGTGAGCAGAATTGCCACAGTAAATGATATTATACATGAATCAGTACTTCTACATTTGATCTGTGTAGTAACTGTGTAGCACTTCTTTTTAAAGTACTGCCTGTGTATGATGATAAGCTATATCAAGCAGCAAGGCCTCTAATTGAAAACTTTTGAGAAGTATGAAAACACCTCTTAATTGTTGTTGTTCCCAGGTTCATTCTGACTCAGAGTGGTAGCACCTGTTAGGGTCCCAGCTATGGGCAAATAGTTAATCTCCAAACAGGGGTCAAAACACTATGAAAGTATATAAATAGATTTTTATAGTAAAAATTGCAGCAATGCTTTATTGGAGAAGAAAATATTACCAGCAATACAATTTTGAAGAAAAAAGTACGACCCGGAATAAAATTTTTAAGAAAAAAAAATCAACAGCAGTATATTTTTAAAGAAAAAATATATATTCTACTAATACTTTTGACTCCTTTTTTTTTTTTACAAAAATATATTAATGAAACCTGATCTACAAACTGATTTCTTACAAAAAATACAAATTTTATTCATATGAATCTATTGTAAAAAATCTTGTCAGCATTAAATAATCCATTGAGGTTGAGAAACTGTGAAACAAAATGAACCTTTTTATAGTCAGAGTATATATTTATGCACTCTGTGAAAAGTGACATATACACAATTACAATACATATATATATATATATATATATATATATATATATATAGCATAGAACACTTGGTATATAAGTCTAGTAAATTCCGATAGAGACAAACTCAAAAGAACTCAATGTTAAATTTATTTAATATAATTTAGAAAAAATTTTAGATATACTACAATTTCATGGGTATACATATTTCACTGCCAAATGATGACCTTGTGGCTTGTCAGACCTGAGATCCAAGGTCATCATTTGGCGGTAATATATATATATAAATCTAGGTGAAAAGAACCAACAGTTTTATGATTCTGAGTTATTCGGGATTTTCATTTTATTATAAAGTGCTCAATGCAATAAATATTGTAAAGCATAATATAATTAAATTTATCTTTTTATTAAAATAATATATTTTACACTGCGACATGGAAATTTCTGTTTCGAGATTTTTACCTTGTCATCAAGCAGTGTGAGATCATTGTTTTGAAAATTATTTTCATTTTAATATGAAACAATACGTTTGTTATTTATTGATGTGGAAAGACAGAAAAATTTGTGTGTGTGTTTAGTTTAACTAATCAGAAAAGAGATTCACTTTAAATTTGAAAAAAAGTTTATATTTTTGGGGAACAGATGAGACAATGTCGGTTCCAAAACAAGATCGATTTGGCAAGAAAGTCATGTGTGTTTGGTGGAATTTTGAAGGAATCGTGCATTTTGAGTTGGTTCCAAACAGTCATGCCATCAGTGCCAAACTTTACTGTCAGCAACTTGAGCGGGTCTACAAAAAGCTGAAGCAAACGTACCCGGCTCTGATCAACCAAAAACATGCTTTGATGCAACAGGACAATGCCAAGTCACACACTGCCAGGAAGACCAAAGACAAGTTTGAAGAGCTGGTTCTTGAGGTTCTGCCACATCCAGCCTACAGTTGTAATTGTGCTCCATCAGATTATGGCTTTTTCCGCTCAATGCAATGCTTTCTGAAGGACCGCCGATTCGACTCGTTTGATGAAGTCGAGGAAGCATGTCAAGAATTCTTTGATTCGAAGCTGTCTGAATGCTACTTTGACCAGATCCAAAAGCTTGCAGTTCGATAGCAGAAAATCTTGAAAAATGATGGTCTTGATTTTGAGCAATAATTTTTGTTGTTTTTGAGAGTAAAATTTCAATTTTTTACAAGTGTTTCTGGTAACCTTAGATTACTTGACGAGTAAAATTTCAATTTTTTGCAAGTGTTTACAAACTTTTGGGACAACCTAATATTTCAAATTGATACACCTGATGATAACGCACGAAACTCCAAGTTGTACCATAGACGGATATATATATATATATATTTTAAAATTTCAATTTTTTTGCAAGTGTTTTCTGATAACCTTAGATTACATGGCGAGTAAAATTTCAATTTTTTGCAAGTGTTTACAAACTTTTGGGACAACCTAATATTTCAAATTGATACACCTGATGATAACGCATGAAACTCTGAGTTGTACCATAGACGGATATATATATATTTTAATCACAATCACCCAATGCAAAGTAAGAATCATGAAAAAAACAAGAGTTTACAGTTGGGAAGAATTAGGAACAGAAACATGAGCAGAAAGAGTAATGTGTAATCAGGAGGACAGTAGATAGCATCGTATTTAGATTTTTGTAGATTAATGTTGGCGGGAAAGAATGGAGCTAGAAGGGAGTTCCGTAAGCAAAAAGTGTAAGAAACGAAATTGTTATCATTGAACTTATGGCTACCTCTAACCATCTCATCTGTAAATTGATGAGATCCCGATGCCATTCTGGTATTGTTCTTAAATTTATAAAGTCTAGGTATCATCGCAAAGAACTCACCGAAAGAATTGCCATGAAAGTATTTATAAAATGGCACTGAGAAGCAGCCAGATCAGGACCAATAATATTGTTGATATTCTTTGCATTTTATCAAAGAGCTCAAGATGAATAGCAGATGCACCGGACCATATATAGCAGCCATATTCTAAGCATGGATGAATGATAGACTTATGACGCGGTTTCAGATCAGAAGGGTGTGGAAGAGTAATGTTTTCAACACTACATTAATTCAATTTAAAATGTCTTCATTTCCCTAAATCGAGACGGAATCAGTCGAAGAGTTTTCAGGAGTAATTTTTAAGATTTAACCTTGGTCCCCATCAAAATTTGTGACAGTCCTGAAACAATATTTTGTCTTAATTTAAATTTTAGGTTTCACCATCTGCAAAAACTTCCGCTTTATTAAATAATGGCAGACAATATGATCACCCCATCTGACCTGTCGCTCACACCTGCAAGATTCACTTTCCAGCCAGTTTCCAAAATTTTAATAATTTGCAATATATTTTTTTTCCAAATTCCCTAGCTACATTCATATTGCGATCGACAGTAAACATCTAATAGGCTTATTTTCCTCTCTACTCATATTGGAACAAATAATCTGCAGAATTAATAATACCACTAATAATAATTTCTTTCACTCCGTCATACCCAAAATAGTGTTATAGACTTATAGATATGTAAGATAGATTCTGAAGAAAAAAAAATTTTCACACAACACAGTAAACTGACTTTCTTAGCAGCTGACCTAGCAATAGATTCAACAAAGTCTAGGTATCATAGCAAAGAACTCGTCGAAAGAATTGCCATGAAAGTATTTCTAAAATGGCACAGAATTTTATATATAGATAGCTTACTAAGCATATACTGCTAAATATAAAAGACAATGAATGTCTATTATGTTTAATCATGAGCCGTTCTAAATGTCATATTTTGGCTTTAATTTCAGTTGAAAATAAAGACAAAAATTCTCCAACATTTGGATAATTTTTTATTAATTTGATTCTAAGCTTTCGGCTCACATGAGCCATCTTCAGAGAGGTTATTAAGACAGTAATACAATACCATCAGTGATGATTTTATTTTGTGTTGACATAAAGCTCCACTAGACAATGGCAATAATTACCAAAAATAACACGCAGTTCTCAAATTTGCAATGCGTTTCTATGACGTCACAACGCGTGATAGCGCAAAATGACAACAGAACCATGTATTTAAATGCAATGTAATGTGTTATGACCAGATTTAAACGTGATTTTATTAAGTGTGTGTTGTTTGGATTTAATGTACATGGCTTACTAATGGTGGTATCATGTTGAAAGGTTGCTTCTCTGAAGTTAAACAGTGTAGAGTCTGGCCAGTACTTAGATGGGTGACCGCTGGAGAATTTCAAGTGCTATAAACTTGAATGTATGTGGTAAAGCTTACAACCATATTACATTGAAATACTTATTTTGTGAAATCATTGAAGTTAAGCAATTTTGAGTCTGGTCAGTACCTAAATGGGTAACCAGTTGGAAATACCAGCAGCTGTAAGCTTAATGTACATGTGGTATAGCTTTATGAACTATCACATTGAAACTTTGATTCATTGAAGTTAAGCAATATAAAGCAGTCACTCTAGATGGGTGACTACTTGGAAACATTTGGTGCAGTAAGCTTAGATGTGCATGTGATATAGTGGATAATGGCTTGGAATTATTAATTAGAGAGCTGAGTTCCAATTTAGTTTGGGTTCGTTATATTCACTTATGTGTAAGAGTATCTTGGGAAAAGTATGAATCCACCTCTTCTACCCCCAGCTATGGGTTAACTATTTAAGGCTTGTATCTCAAAAATAAAAAAATAAAAAGGAATTCATACAATATAAAAATATATTCTGACTTTAAATAACCTGCAAAAGGTTGATAAGCCATAAAGAAACAATGAAATCATTTATAATATAGATTAATTTAACAGAGATTTAAACAAAATTATATTTTTTGAAAATTCTTTTTATCCCATTTTTGTATCCATTTCAGGGATGAGGGCTTGGACGAAAAACACATCTGTGATGAATGGTTGGACAGACCTGGATTACCAAGGGTAAGTCCCATTTTGACATCAGAAATTTTTTTGTGGGGTGGGGAGTTGAAAGATTTCTCTAGTTTCTTCAGGCAACAAGAGGAAAAGAAAACAAAGAGTGATAATTAAAAAAAATCATCTTTTTCAGAGTTCATCTATGGGTAAAATAGCGGGGCAGACTGGTGTCTCTAACAATGGTTGGCAACCAGTTTAAGAGAAAGGCAACTCTGAATAAGCATGGTTCTGTGGTTGGCAGGTTTTCATATGATTAATCTGAGAACACTAACCCTGGGTATATAGTACTTAGCGCAAATGATGCCATTTTAATTACAATATCATTAAATTTTCAATACCTGATTTTCTTAACTAAATAATGTTTTTCGGTTCCTATTAATGTTAACTCAAAGTACAAACTTTGAAATGCCTGCATGTGAAATATTTCAAATAAAGAGTTATATTTAATATTTTTTTGATCTTTTCAAAATTGGGTATGATATACCTCTGGTTAGCAGTGGTATAACTTTAATTGATGGTTAGTGTTCCAAGGTTAAAAACGTAGACACAACTGTTTACATTAAAGTAAAAATACTAACTGGCACATTTTTGTGTCAGGTAGGGACCAAAAATTATCACTCAGTTGCATCTCTGTCCTTGCAGATAGAGTGCGGCTCAGTTGTAGCTCTGTTTGTGAGGACAGAGCTACATCTGAGAAAAATCACACTAAGTAGATGCCTGGTCCCGGGGAACAGGGTCCCGTGGCCATGCCACTCCATGGCACCAGAGGGGTGGACAAGGTGCTCGTCACCGGGTTCAGCTCAACTGGCAGTTGAAGGGACTGGGGAATTTTTGTTCTTTTTCCCATCTGTATGCGGTTGGACTCCCCACATTAAAAAAGACCTTGTGTCACATCTCACTCCAATGGGGGAGTAGGGTAAATATTCATTAAAGTAAAAAAAAATAGGCATATATCTATTTTAAATTAAAAAATGTGAGTACTTGATGGTGTGGCTATTTCAAGGTAGTCAATTAACAAAAGGTGCGATTGGTAAATTGTCGCAATTATTTTATTATTTCAAATATTCTTTAGGCTGAGTCTGAGCTCCAGGACCATGGATTGGTTTTAAAGCTTTCATTACACCCGAGCAACGCCGGGCTATACTGCTAGTATGTCATAAAACAATCCAAACCAAACCATTCTAGTAGTTTGTTATGATTTTTTTTCTTCTATAAGACTTATATTTGGCATTAATTTGCCCAGTAATAGGTTAACATGTTTTAAACACAGCCACACTAAACCTAACAATGGATAACAATACACGATTACATTGGGACAGATATGAATGCTTGAGGTTGATTTTGAATGAGCACTTCAAGGTGAGAAATAGGTGTTTGGTATTTTTTGATTGACACTATCTACAAATCAACATGATATTCATAAATATCCTCTGCTATAAGTAATCTAATACTGTAGTGTAATGGAACTTCTTCTTCGTGTGGTGTGTCCCTTCAGGACATAGGTGATCATGGACTTGGTCAGTCGGTTAAGTGCCATATGTGATACATGCTTGGGCAATCATGTCTCGAAAGAGACATAACTGATCGGGCAGATGATTATCCCACAGTAGGTTGCCATTACTTATTGCGGTAGACTGGTTGCCAGCCAAGGCTATAGAACCCAATCTGTTCTATTATTTGACTCATACCTAAAGAGTTAGGACTCTATTCTATTAAGTAGTAACTAATGGGTGATCATTTTAGTACTTCATAACAATATAAAACTGATCCCCCACTTTATGTCCAGAAGAAGCCTTACTCATGTTTTCAACTATTATATTCAGTCAGTCAGTTAAGTGCCATACGTGATACACGCTTTGGGCGGTCATGTCTCGAAAGAGACATAACTGACCGGGCAGATGATTGTCCTGCACTAGGTTGCTATTACTTTTTGCAGTAAACTGGTTGCCAGTCAAAGCTATAGAACCCAATCTGTCTTGTTATCTAACCCATAACTGAGGGTAAGAGATGGATTAATACCTTTCCCAATGGTATTTGCATGTAAGTGTAATGCAAGAAATTTAACTGGAATTCGAACTCGGCTCTCCGAGTCCTCGTTCGAGTCGATATCCACTGCACCACATCACACATCCAATGGACTTGGTATCTCTCCTAAACCCAGCTCTGCCATCCATTTTATCAGGCCCATCAAGTAAGTCTGCTTTCCCCTGTCTCTCTTTCCTTCTAGCCATCCTGTGAGTATTAAATTCTCCAGGCCGTCTCTCCTCATTACATGTTCCAGAAATCTCATTTGTCTCTTCCTTATATTAAGTTTGAATTTTTGCCTCATTTTCTTTCTTTCCAACACCTTGTCGTTAGTTACATGCTCAGTTCATGGTATCCTCAGCATCCTTCTGTAAAACCACATTTCTGCTGCCTCAAGCCTCTTCTTCATCTTTGAGGACATCATCCAATATTCCCTGCCATACAGAAGGAAATACGTAACATAGCAATCCAGCACTCTCTTTGTTTCCAATAAGATTTTCCTGCTTCTCAGTACTCTGGTTAGCTTATAAAATGTGTTTTTGGCCATGCCAATGCGACTTTGGATTGCACTTTTCATGCACTTTCAGCATGTTTCCCAGGTATTTAAATTTCTTTACTTCTCCAACAGTTTCTTTCCTCGCACTTTCCGACTGTGGAATTCTCTTCCACACAATTGCTTCCCCTACGGCTACAATCTACAGGAGTTTAAATGTAAGGTCAATAGACACCTCCTAACACACTAACCTGCTCCAATTCTATCAAACACTCTTCCCATCTGCCCAACCCTCATCCTCACTATCCTTACTCATCTGTCACCTTCCTCCTGACATTCCCTATGTCTAACCACTCATTCTCTTTACCTTCCCCTATGTAGCCCCATGCGCAATAGTGGCAGTGGAATGCCTTGCTTGGGGTGAGATGATTAAAAAAAAAAAAATGTTTAATTTTAGTTTCTCCAACCTGTAGTTGGCATTTTGGGGTCGTCTTTTTACTGATGACCATACATTCAGTTTTCTTGAAGTTTATGATCAGTTCTTTCTTCTCACTTTCTTTTCCTAACTTCTTTAGGAGGTCCTGCATCCTCCTTTCCATGTCTCCTATCTAGAGGGAAAGTTTCTTCAGAATTTATCCCAGGCCTGAAATGGTAGGATATGATCAACAGATGTCACTGGACCATTATCCTGCAACTGTTCACAGCAAACAAAAATAACTCTTGGGACATGGAATGCCAGTGTAAGGGATCAGTAAGTCAGTTAAGTGCCATATGTGATACACGCTTTGGGCGATCATGTCTTTAAAGAGACATGAGTGATTGGGCAGAAGATCCCGCAGTAGGTTGCCATTACTTTCTGCGGTAGACTGGTTGCCAACCAAGGCTAAAGAACCCAATCTGTCCTGTTATTTGACTCATAGCTAGAGGGGGAGGAGACATATTATGAAGTAGTAATTAGTGGGGAATCAGTTTATTACTTCATAACAATATAAAACTGATCCCCCACTTTATGCCCATTAGAAGCCTTAATCATGTTTTCGACTATTATATTCAGTCAGTCACTTAAGCACCATAGGTGATACACACTTGGGCAATCATGTCTCAAAAGAGACATGACTGACTGGGCAGAAGATTATCCCACAGTAGGTTGCCATTGCTTTCTACAGTAGATTGGTTGCTCACCAAGGCTATAGAACCCAATCTATCCTGTTATTTAACCCATAACAAGAGGCAAGAGAGAGATTAATACCTTTTCCAAGGGTATTTGTAAGAGATAGCAACAGAGAATAAGAAATTGTGGAACTGAGTTTAATTTCCATTTGGGTTTGTTGCATTCACTGATGTGCAAATACCATTGGAAAATGTATTAATCTCTTTTTCCTCTACCCAGCTATGGGTTAAATAACAGGACAGACTAGGTCCTATATCCTTGGTTGGCAATCAGTCTACCACAGAAAGAAAATGACAGCCTACTTTTGGCAAAATCTTCCACCCAGTCAGTCATGAATTGAAAAAGTCAGGATCAGCTGAGCATGTATGGCACTTAACTGACTGAGAAACTGAATAGCTGGACAGAGTGGGTTCTTTAGCCTTGGTTGTCAACCAGTCTACTGCAGAAAGAAAAGGCCACCTACTACAGGGAAAGTCATGGATCAAAAAAGATCACCTAAGCATTTGTCACGTATGTCACTTAACTGACTGAATGAATTTTGTCATTACAGGTATTACAAAATCTTCATCCTAACAAACAGGTGAAGCTAATTAATGATGTCTACCAACAGGTGAGTCAACTGCATTTATTTTTTGTGTTCCAACTATATCAATTTTTGGTAAATATTAAATTTAAGTCTGGTCTTTTAATGTAATGCTATGATATTTTTCGTTAATATTAAAGCTGAGAAAACAGTTTTACTGACTTGAAAGCAAAAGATTCATGCTTATCTAAATCTAAACTTATTCATAAATGGAACTTTGTGTGTGTGTGTGTGTGTGTGTGTGTGATTGTATGCGTGTGTGCATCTGTGTCCATTACCTATAGACTCCGAAACAGCTGAACCGATTATCTTGAAAATTTACACAGTTGTACTATAAGCGTCTGCGAGTGTTCTTAGCTAGGTTTTGTGTCGTGGTCAGTCAGTTAAGTGCCATATGTGATACACGCTTGGGCGATCATGTCTCGAAAGAGACATGACTGACTGGGCAGAAGATTATCCCGCAGTAGGTTGCCATTGCTTTCTGCGGTAGACTGGTTGCTGACCCAGGTTATAGAACCCAATCTGTCCTGCTATTTAACCCATAACTGGAAGGAAGAGACGGATTAATACCTTTCCCAAGGGTATTTGCACGTAAGTGAATTACAATGGATTCAACTGGAATTCGAACTCGGCTCCCCGGCTTCTCGTTTCGAGCCGATATCCACTGTACCACAACACACATGTGTCATGGTACACTCGCTAAATATTGAAAATCGATAATCAAAAAAATCAGGTTATAGAAGGAGTGGTCTGATTTTAATCAAATTTGATACACTCATAGAAAAAGACATAAGAAACAATATTCAGAAGTTTCAAGGTTGCAGTTCTTACAATAGTGCAGAAAATCGATAATATATATATCTATATAAAGCAAGATGTTTGTGTGTGTCTGTTTATCTGCCTGTATTTTTTTAGCCCTTTTATTTTAGTTTTTGCTTTGGGTTTGACCCTAAGTAGGTATAATTGTAGTTCTTAGTCTCAGCCATGATACCATTTACTCAGAGAACTTATTTAGTCTTCAAAATTCAGTTTATGATGAAAAAAACTTATTTGATATCGGTACCAGGAAATCAAAATTTGACTTACATTCATTCATTTTTCTTTCAGTCTACGGTTTCACTTTAACTGGAAACAACAATTGCTTTTTAGTCTTTCATGCCAACGTCCAAATAGTCTGAGCTCCAGGACCATGGATTAGTTTTAAAGCTTTCATTACACCCGAGCAATGCTGGGCTATACTGCTAGTATATATATATATATATATATATATATGTGTGTGTGTGTGTGTCTAGTACAGACAAAACAAAGTTGAACCTTTTTTTTGTCCTCTGATGGACTTTATAAAGATTTTCCAACTATTTTTAAATAGAAGTGATAAAAAATATTCTTAGGTTTTCCAGATTTATAAATTAAAGAATTCTAAGAATTCTTCAGACTAATTGTGAAAGTCTAGGTAAACTATGTGTTGTAATTTAATTTCTCAAAAAGAAAAGGGAATAAACATGGTTATTCTTACTGTTGTATTTTTTTTTTTACATAAAAAACAAAACATCCACCACGCCCTATTTATTTTTGCCCTCATTCCACGAGTGCCTAGTAAATTTTGCAATTTGCTCTGATGAACTTAAATATGGCTCCTGCTCTGATGAACTTAAATCACTGGTGCCCCTAGGTGTGAGTTTGCATGAAATACTAGATTGGCAACTAGGTCCCATCCTTTTACAGTGAAACCGATGAAATGTAACCACAATTTCTACTCCAATAGCTTCTTTTCTCGCACTTCACGCCTGTGGAATTCCCTTCCGCATGCTTGCTTCCCCGACGGCTATAACCTCCAGGAGTTTAAATGTAAGGTCAATAGACACCTCCTATCACACTAACCCTCCCATTCTCTCCAACTCTCTCCCTATGTACATCCTAACTCGTCTATCGCCTTGTGTAACCCCCTGCGTTATAGTGTCAGTGGAATGCCTTGCTTAGGGTGACATGATTTTAAAAAAAAAAAACATTATTGGCATTCTTGTCGTCACTTTGTTCACATTTGCTGCTTTGATATGTTCTTTTTATACTGGCCTTAATACAGATTGCTCGGGCGTAATGAAAGCTTTAAAACTAATCCATGGTCCTGGAGCTCAGACTCTTTGGACGTTGACACGAAAGACTAAAAAGCAATAGTAGTTTCCAGTTAAAACGAAACCGTAGACTGAAAGAAAAATGAATGGATGTAAGTCAAATTTTGATTTCCTGGTATCGACATCAAATAAGTTTTTTTCGTCGTAAACCGAATTTTGAAGGCTAAATAAGTCCTCTAAGTAAATGGTATCATGGCTGAGACTAAGAACTACAATTATACCTACTTAGAGCCAAACCCGAAGCAAAAACTAAAATAAAAGGGCTGAAAAAATACATCCAGGCAGATAAACAGACACACACACAAGCATCTTGCCTTATATATATATTATCGATTTTCTGCACTATTGTAAGAACTGCAACCTTGAAACTTCTGAGTATCATTTCTTATGTCTTTGTCTATGAGTGTATCAAATTTGATTAAAATTGGACCACTACTTCTATAACTCGATTTTTTTGATTATCGATTTTCAATATTTATCGGGGGTACCTTGACACAAAACCTAGCTAAGAACACTCACAGACGCTTATAGTACAACTGTAAATTTTCAAGAAAATTTTTCAACTGTTTTGGAGTCTATAGTTAATGGACACACACACACCGACACATATACACACACACATCTATAGTTAATGGACACACACACACCAACACACATACACACACACACAGAGTTCCATTTATAAATAAGTTTAGAGTAGATTTAGATTATCCACTTGGCAATAAATTCTAAATATTGTATGAAATACATCATTTTTTAAAAAAATCTGGAGTGGCCTAATAATTATGGCCGGTAGTTTACTTTGCATGGCCATTAGTAAGGACATTGTTCTTCTCTTCAAAGGTTCTCATCAAAATGATGCCTTTGTCTGCTACTGTTTTTTTTGTTTGTTTCTTAAACCATTTGTTTCATATAAACATTTGATAAAGTAGCTTTAATATTTTTTTCTGCAGTTTGAGGCCATAACCTGGGGATTGACTTCTTTTAGTGGACTGAAACTGAAGCCAGTAAGTAATATTTGATAAGACATTTCTTGAATTGGTTTTTACATTTGCAATTAAGGACAAACGAATCACAATGCACATTGTATATTTAGAAATGTACTGAAAGATTAAATGTGCATCTATATGTGCAGCAGCAGCAGCATGTCCATAGAACGTTGCTTGAAAAACACTCAAGTCTCAACCATAAGAGACAAAGATCAAGACTTAAATGGGAAAAACCTTATCTGTCCAAACCTAACTGCTGACATTTTCACACTTTCAGCGGACCGACTATATCGAATCCATTGCTAAATCCGCTGCTATGGAAGTCGGTTCTCTGTGCAGGGACCGGAATTTTTTACCATCAGAATCTATCCTGCACATATATAAATCTACCATCCACCCGTGCATTGAATACTGCTGCCACATCTGGTTGGGTGCCCCTGCTATTCTCCGCGTGCTTCCTGACAAAATACAACGGAGAGTCTGTAATGTGATCGATACCGACTTAGCAGACCGCCTGCAGTCTCTCTCTCACCTGCACGACGTGGCTTCCCTGTGTCTATTCTATAAATACTTTCACGGCTTCTGCTCCGATGAACTTAGATCACTGGTGCCCCCTAGGTACGAATTTGCACGAGATACTAGATTAGCAACTAGATCCCACCCTTTTACAGTGAAACCGATAAAATGCAACCACAATTTTTACTCCAACAGTTTCTTTTCTCGCACTTTCTGACTGTGGAATTCCCTTCCACATGTTTGCATCCCCAACTGCTACAATCTCCAGAAGTTTAAATGTAAGGTCAATAGACACCTCCTATCACACTAATTCGCCTCCATTCTTTCAAACACTCTTCCCATCTACCCAGCCTCCGTATCCTTACCCATCTATTACCCTCCTTTTGATATTTCATATATCTAACCACTCTCTCTCTTTAGCTTCCCCTATGTAGCCCCATGCGCAATAGTGGCAGTGGAATGCCTTGCTTGGGGTGAAATGATTAAAAAAAAAAATTTCTTTTTTTGATGGCTGTAAAACATTTCTATGAGGAAAACTCTCTCTAATTAAAACCAAATTAAAAAAAAAAGTTCCAAAACAAATTTATCCGCATCAAACCCTGTGAAATTTAGTTCCAAAGTTATAAAAGAGCTGCTTAAGAAATTGCAACAAGTCATTGTAAATAACACTGAATATATATATTTGTTTCACTTCACGTTTGTTTTTTGCACGTGTAGTGGTTTCTCCTCCAAGGGTGCTCTTGACCAAGTGTCTGGGTCAGCCAGTACATTCACTTTGAAAAAATTAGACTACTCAGAGCAGGATGTTAAAACTTGCATATGATAAGCATGGAATGTTGGAAAAGGGCCTCGTTTACGTCTGTCATCCATCCCTCTAAGAGTTACTTGAAAAAACCAACATGGACCCAGGCAGGATGAATGTGGAGCCCACTGTTGAATCAACACACATTAGTGCATTGGTTAGCAGACCGGAGTCTCATTCATTATCGGAATCAACCAGACGGATTGATTCATCAACTAAGAATGGCCATGCACCCCCATCCATCGAATCAAGAAAGAGCTATCGATCTGTCAATCTTACCAGTGTCTGGACCGAGTGAGTTTTCCTGTGTTGAGTCAAATTAAGCCGCAGACTCCACTCCTGGTGGTGCCCTTCCATCTGCTCCTTTAAGTTTCAACTTTGCAACCATACTCCCCTACCCCATAATCGAACTCTGGTTTTCCACAGGCTACCCACTGGGTCATGGAAGCGAATGCCAGCAGATCACCAGTCAGCATTGTTTACGGTCGAAATTACAATGGTATCTGATTGTCTTCAAACCTTCAAAGAAAACGTGCTTGCCACATACCATAGCTGCAGTTCATCTTGCATTGATACAAAAATTTCACCTCTAACTTCACAATATGAGTGGCTTTGACCACTCCCTTTGATCATTGTCTCATCATAGATGGAGACCTACAAGTCACTCCAAGCAAAGCATTACTGCCACTAGTGTGCAGGGGGTTACATAAGAGGAGAGCAAGAAAAAAGAGGATCAAGATACAGGGAATATCAGAGAAAAGATCAAGAAAGATGAGTGTTACGTGAGAGTAGAGCAAAAAGGAAGAAGAACAATACACAGGGTCCGGTGGGGAAAAGATAAGTGAAAGATGGGAATCAGGGTGATAAAAGATGATAACTGATGTTGCACTTAAACTCTTGGAGATTTTAGCCACAATTGAATAAAATATAATTTCACCTTATTTTTGGAAAAATAAATTGATAGACAAAAACTTATAACAGATAACTAATAATATAACTTCTTATAACAGAAACTAATAATTTATTGATGAATTTTTTTTTTTTTATGACAGTGCTTTACCAATTAAGCCTCAAAGAGAAACCAGAAGGACTTTCTCACCTCTCATTGAAGGTTTATTATCTGGGTTTCATGCTGTTTGCTTAAAAATTGTTGACTGATGATGTTTTTTTTTAAATCATTTAACACCAAACAAGGCTGGACCACCACTTGTGCACAAGTACAGTGTTTAAAAAAGTGATATATTCCGAAAAAGAATACAGTATAAAATGATCAGTTGATGAATGGAACTCCACACCAGGAATAAGAAATACAGATTTATTGTACTAAGGTACAATTAACAATAATACACATATAGGCAAGCCACGGGTTGGAGTGGAATCGACTATCGAATAGTGTATGCTTTCGCCTAAGACCTTTTTCAGTTGAAGAATGAAACTCCACACCAGGAATAAGAAATACAGATTTATTGTACTAAGGTACAATTAACAATAATACACATATAGGCAAGCCACGGGTTGGAGTGGAATCGACTATCGAATAGTGTATGCTTTCGCCTAAGACCTTTTTCAGTTGAAGAATGAAACTCCACACCAGGAATAAGAAATACAGATTTATTGTACTAAGGTACAATTAACAATAATACACATATAGGCAAGCCACGGGTTAGAGCAGAATCAACTATCGAATAGTGAATGCCTTCGCCTAAGACTTTTTCCACCATCGTCCCGCTCATTACCGTCTTTTATAAAGTAGAGCATTCTATTCTCGGGGATCGCAGGATGTTCCACTATAACAAAAAGAAAAGATAAACGATGGATGAGATTAAAAGAGATAGAAGATAGAAACTGACATTGCATTTAAAATTTTGGAGATTGTAGCTATCAGGGAAGCAAAAAATTACTGTTGGAGTAGACGTGGCAGTTATATTTAATTATTTCAGTGTTAAATGAGTGTTCCTTAAGCATTTCATATTGTCATACTATTTCAAGTTATTTTTTTTGCTATAGTTACATGAGCTATGCTTACGTCAACTGCCAACTAAAATTTTCCTTTCACATAACTGCTAGATGCTTGTTTCTATCCATCTGCCGTGGTGTCTCACTTAATGCAGATGTATGTGGCCATAAAGTGAGGGATCAGTTTATATATTGATTGTAATGCAGACTTGATCTCCCACTTTATATCCACATTATAAAATAGAATTATTTTTATAATCATATTGCCCCAAGCAAGGCATTTTACTGCCACTGTTTTGCAGGGGGTTACATAGGAGTAAAGTTATGAGAATGAGTGACAGGTTATAGCTGGTGTCAGGAAGTGGGTAAGAGAAGGATGAGAATACTGATGAGTGGAGTGGACGGAGAAAGGAGCATGAAAGAGTGAATGCAGTTTAGTGAGATAGGAGATGACTATTGATTTTACATTTAAATTCTTGGAGATTGTAGCTGTTGAGGAAGCAAGTAAACGGAAGGGAATTCCACAGGTGGGAAGTGCGAGAAAAGAAGCTGATGGAGTAGAATTTGCATTTACATTTTATTGATTTCACAGTAAAAGGGTGGGACTTAGTTGCTAATCTTGTGGCTCAAGTAAATTCATATATAGGGGTCACCAGTGAGCTAAGTTTATCAGAGCAGAAAGTATTTGTGGAATACTTTCTACATTTAAGATATAAATGCACATTCGTGATGTATACTTCAACAATGCTAACTTTAGTTACTATTTCTGGGAAAAAAAAACGATCCTTTTGCATGACTTGTAATTTCTGTGGAGCACAACCGTTGACTAAAAGTCCCATCTACCAAATTTCACTCTCAAGCATTGGGTTGACTCAAGGTTTAATTTTTAAGCACTCTCGAACAGTGCCACATCCTGGGATTGCCTCTTCCAACTGATAATATCCAGAAATCACCTTCCTGACAAATCTACTATTGCGAAAGTCAAACTTGGGTTTCATTGTCAGAAAGTGAACATTTAAAACGAATCATGTGTCTATTATAGCATACTGGTGTTTTGTTTTTTTTTTTAGATGCAAAAATTGATTATGAAAAAAAAATCATCCTCAAGTGATGTGAACACATCATCATCATTTAACATTCATGCTAGCATGGGTTGGACGGGGTTTTCTTGATAGCTCCGTAATTGAACCGTCATGAAATATTAGAGTGAATTTTATAGCTTTACATGCAGTTTTTACACACTTTATGTCCAGAAAAGAAAACACTTAGCCAAACAGAAGGAAAATTAATTAAAATGCTTTATTTCAGTACTTTTTCTGTGGACCTTTAATGAAACATGTATAAAAGAAGGATCACTGTCCAAATATGCAATATATATATAAATATATTGTTTATATGTGAAAAGTGTATGTATATAATTATAAATATCAATATATATATATATATATATATATATATATATATATGCAATTTGTTATATATATTATATTATTTATATATTATATATGCGTGGTACTTATTTGAAAGCGCTCAATGTCAGTGATACCCAGGGTTACAAACTCCCACCTATCTATATGAATATATATGATTTATAAATTTTTGTATCTCTTTTGTGATGCTGTTTTTGTTAACTTTCTCATAACCGTACTGATGAGCTGTGATACAGCGAAACAGATCTGTCTGCAGATGACTATATATATATATATATGTTTGTATGTATATATCTGTGTATGTGTAGTATAGACAAAACAAAGTTGAACTTTTCTTTTGTCCTCTGATGGACTTCATCATTGCGAATATAAGGATTTTATTTTCCAACTATTTTTAAATAGAAGTGCTTTTATCAAGACACCATCTCTCGTAAGATTACCTACCAAAGTAAGACAGTTCAGCCTACCCTATTCTATACAGATTAGGTTTAGAGGTTTTTCTTTCAGAGATTTCCTTCTCTTAGGTAAGTTGCTATCCAAAGCAAAAGACTCTTACCCAGCCTAACTTTTTCTTTTTCTCTTAAATATTAGATTAAATTTTCATGTAACATCCAAATGCAAAATTTCATAAAAAACTGAATATGATTTTTGGTATTGAGGAAAGTGAATTTATCTTTCAGGTTTGTGAAGACCAACTGACACTGTTGCTTGAGCTGTTGTTAGACGTGCCGTGCACCAAATTGGTTTTGAAAAAACTCAACCAGGAATATCATATCCGGGAATCGAATCCAGATGTATGTTCTTTATCTCAGTGTGAACCACAATTTCTGTTTTTGTCAGTTCCGTATGCATTGCAGAAGAAGTTAAATAATATGATTGCAGGTGTGTCAATATTGCTCAATCAAAAGTGAGAATTACGTTGAAATATAGAGCTGAAAATTTAGGTTGCATGGAGAACAATGAAGCCTAATGTCAAAACATGACACTTTTTTATTTTCCCTCTACCCAGACAACCTAATTCTCACTTCCTTCAACATGCCCTCCTTAATTTTCTGAATAACCATGAATTCATCTTATATTTTCTAAAATAAATCATTTTTACCATTTATTTTTAAAATATCACCTGAAGAGGAACAATGTTGTTCTGAAACACGAAAATTTTTCTGTAGTGATATAATGCTTTTATAAACCATTGTAACCTCGGTGTTCTTGACAGACTCCAAAGGAGAATCAGTGATGTGATAGGTACCGACTTGGTGGCTCGACTACAGCCACTTTCCCACCGATGGGATGTGGCTTCCCTTTGTCTGTTCTATAAAAACTTTCATCACTTCTGCTCCAACAAACTTAAGTCACTGGTGCCTCTGCAACAGGTGTTTACTCGTGCAACCTGACTGGCAACTGGGTCTCACCCATTCACAATGAGATCAACCAAATGCAGTTGACAATTCTACTCCTGCACCTTCTTTTCTCACACTTCCTACTTGTGGAACTGGCTTCCTTATTCTTGCTTTTCTGACAGCTGCAACCTCCAGGAATTCAAATGCAAGGTCAATACTCATCTCTTAACCACTTGACCCTAGTTCTTTTCTCACCACCCTGTATATCCTTTCCTTTCTCTCCACCTCTGCAACTGTCTTCACACCTGTATTTCCTCCCTTCTCTTGCTCTTTTCTAAATGGTTTGTCCTTCTCCTCACTCTCTTCTATACAGTATGTAGCCCCCTTCACATCAATAGCATTACCGCCTTGCTCGGGGTGATATGATTAAAAAAACAAACAAAATAACAAAATTACAACATATATGAATATATATACATTTATTTTTTAAAGATTAACAAAATGGATTAACATCCAAAATATTTAATTTATTTGTTTGAACATTATTTTTAGTAGATACTTGTATTTGAGTAGATATTCTGTTTTTAATTAAACAGTGTATATATAATTCTACCGGCCTGAATATTTTGAGAAATTTTGTTATATGTATCATTCGGCAGGATCTGAACCCGCTATCCCTAACAACAAAGGGGGAGCCATCGGTTGATCTGATGCATTTTAACTGCTTGACCACAAATGATCTCACAGTTCAATGAAAGCCAAATCAAGCCTTAAAACTACAAATTTCCTATTTCTCATAAATATCCATCTCTGCTTAGAAAGTTTATTGTAATGTAAGCAAATGTAAATGTTGTAACCTTAAAAGGTTACTGTGGGAAGAATCACCAAAATGGAGGTTGGGAATAATAGTATATCAACAAATACAAGACTTGCAAGCTGTGTGAAGTAGATACACTGCTTGTGAATTGCTAGTCAGTATAATCACTCTACCCTTCCCTCCGATAGTGCCATAGTATTTAAGAGGATAGGAACATACCATTACTGTATATAGGTATATATATATATATATATATATATATATATATATATATATATATATCTCCAACAGTAAACTGACAATGTTACAGAAAGTTCCAAAGATTAACAAAATGGATTAATGACTGATATATTTATTTGTTTGAACATTATTTTTAATAGATACTTGTATTTGAGTAGATATTCTATTTTTAAATAAGCAGTATATCTATATATATAAATCTGACAGCTTGAGTATTTTTGAGATATTTTGTTAGGAAAATGTGTGTCATTCAGCAGGATTTGAACCTGCGACTCCTAAAAACATAGAGGAAGGCATCAATGGATCCTTGACAACTTGACTATGAATGATTTCACAATCTAAATGAAGCTGAATCATGCCTTATAAACAAAAATTTAATTTAATTTATTTGTTTTTTTTAGAAATAATGGGAGGACCTGAAGGAGACTACCACCCACGTTAAATTTGTTGTTTTTCTTTTTTTTTTTACTTTGTTTCAGTGCAATCTTATCAATTACACCCTAAACTTTCCAATTGACAAAAAAATTTGGAAAAATTTCAATATTTAAGCAATTTTAGGGACGCTCAGTTTTTCATACAATGTTATAGTAAATCGATCCTCCATTTTGGAACCAATCGCCAATACGACATTATCACCACCTGTAAATTTGTTGATTATATTTTTTTTACTTTTTTCAGTGCAATGTTATCAGTTAAACTCTAAACTTTCTGATTGACAAAAAATTTGTAAAAATTTCAACATTTAAACAATTTTAGCGGGGGGCCTGGGTTTTTCATACAACATTATAGTAAATTTATCATGTGCAATTAACTTTTTTGCTTGCACATATTCAACAACTGAATCCTTTGCAAAATTTTTGAATACAACCATTCTTGGAGTTTCCGAGGTAGATACCATCATAAAAACTCAAGAAAACTTGAAAAAACAAACACAAGAACAACAACTCGTCCCAAAAAAAACAAAATGAAACGACCCTAATGCAAGTGATTTCAAAATGGAGGATTGATTTACCTGAAAATTGTATGAGAAACTGAGCCCCACCTGAAATTGTTTAAAATATTGAAATTTTTCCAAGCTTTTTCAATGTCTGGATATTTTTCCAAGAATTTTCAATGTCTGGATATTTATTTTTACTTATTAATGTTATCAAATGACAAAAGCTTGCACTATCGCCCATTACATGTCAACGTTATTTATACAAAACATTATTTTACACATGCAAGAGCTTGATGTTCAAAATTCCTTTTTTTTTTCAGAGTGCAAGTGTCACTGATGAATGAATTTTTAAAACGGAAACTCATGATGAAATCAACACAGAATCCGCTATAGAGACGGAAGAGATTGTTCAAAAAAACTGATTAAGAAAGTATGATGTGGAATATATTCGATTTGGATTCATTGAAAGTGTATCTAATGCTAACAGACCACAGTGTTTACTTTGTTATAAACTGTTGTCGAATGAAGGGGTCCGTAAGTCAAAAAGTTTGAAAACCCCTGGGCTAGACACATCCACTTGCTTCTGGCCAGGATTGAAATTCGATCAATTTGGTGTCAGTTGGAGTCACTACCCACTAAGCCATAAGGCACATGGGATCAGAGAAGGGAAATTTTAATGCATTGTGTATAAGCAGTTTATACACATGCCAGTCGCCAAAAGAAGTCAATTCAGATTTTATTAAAAATAAGCAGATACAATATTTGCAATTTATTTAATCTTTTAATCTGATATATATATATATATATATATATATATATACATATTTATATATATATATATATATACATATTTATATATATATATATATAAATATGTATATATATATATATATATACATATATATATTGAATTAGGTTTCTGTGCGACATGAAAATTTGGTCCGAGATTAAGGAATTTTATTTCATCTGAAATATATATATATATAAGTAGGGGAGATCAGACAAAACCAAATTAAGCCATTTAAATACATAAATTTCTGATTTCTCATAATATTTATAACTGCTCTATTTTTGTATCCTAATGTGTTTTAATTTGGCTTTGTCTGACTACAAATTCCAGGTTGTGCGATTAAAACATGTCAGATCAATTGATGGCTTACCCCATGTCTATAGGGATCACAGGCTCAAATTATGCCCAAGGGTGCTTAAGTGTGTGTGTGTGTTTGTAAATATATACTAATTTTGTTTTCTTTTTCAGGTTCGCCACCGATGGTGCGAGCTCATAGTCAAACATAAGTTTACAAAGTTCTACAAAGATGTCAAGCACTTTCTTCTTCACGATCAAGTAAGTTTCTTTAAATTGCTCTTCATGCTTTTCTTCTCCCTAAAATGGTCAGTCAGTTACGTGCCATGCATAATACACACTTTGGCGATGATGTCTCTTTCGAGCCATGATTGACTAAGCAGCAGATGTTTTTGCAGTTGGTTGCCATTCTTTTTCTGCAGTAGCCTGGTTGGTAACCAGTGCTCCAGAACCCAATCTGTTCTGTTGTTCACCCAGTAGCTGGAAAGAGAAGAGATGAATCATGCCTTTCCCAAAGATATTTGTTTGTAAGTGACTGCAACAAATTAAACTGGAATTTAAACTCGGCTCTCCGATTTCTCATCCCAATATCCGTAGCACCACAACACATCAGAAAAATCTGGTTAGGCGCTAAATTTGTCTTGCTGTAATGATTTTTTTGTATTTTCAGGCAGTACTTTTAAAATTTAGAACATACGGCCATATCACGTTGAATACACCGGTTCTCACTCGATCACCAAAGTTAAGTAACATTGAGCCTGGTCAGTACTTAGATGGGTGACCGCTTGCGAATACCAGGTGCTGTAAGTGTTTAGTGATGGATGCGCATTGTGGTGCAGTGGAAACCGACTCAGAAAGAGAAATCGGTGAGCCGAGTTCAAATTCCAGTTGAATACTCTGCATTCACTTAAGCACTGGTACCCTTGGGAAAGGTATTAATCCATCGCTTCCCTCCAGTTATGGGTTAAATAACAAGTGTAGGACTTGGGGACCCTGCCCTTAAAAAAAAAAAAAACAAATCCCAATGAATCTTGATACTCGAAAAGAAAGAAGTATTACTAGACACAAGACTTATATAAAAAAACAACAATAAAATGTTGAAAGAGAAAGGTATTACCAGTAATAAATAAATAAAATTTAGTTGGCAATAAATGACCCTCCGAGGTTGATATGCCATAAAAACAAAACAACCAACCAACAAAAAATTTAAAATTTAGACCACTAACCATTTTCAAGGATTATTTTTTGCTTTACTATTATAATCAATGGTGTGTAAGTGGTTTCAATTGACTTCTGTCATTATCATGAATGTAAGAAATATTTTTATACCAATTAATTTTATTTTATATACATAATTATATATATATATATATATATATATATAAAGTGTGTTAAACAACAGCAAATACTCAATCCCTCCTTTATTTAATGAATTTGAGGTCCTCACAACCACAGTGGACAGGGTTGAGTATTTTGCTTGCAAATTCTCCTCCAACTCTACATTTGACTCCTATGGAGCACCCCCCCCCCCAACTTCCTACCTAGAACTGAGGCTCAACTGAGTGACATAGTGCCATATACATAACCCCCCTCTCTGGTTAGCATAATTTCTAAGCTTCAGGCAAGCGGAGGTGATGGAATTCTAGTTGGTGTCCTGAAGAAATGTGCCCCCTGAACTCTCTCCTGCCCTCCCCAAACTTTGCAACTATTGGCTCACTTTTTCTTGTTTTTCTGCTTGTTAGAAGTTCTTCTCTGTAGTTCCTATCTTTAAAAACTCTGGAGAATCCTCTGACCCCTTTAATTATTATTTTATTTGTTTCTTTTCGATTTTTGGCAAAGTGTTCAAGGCTATGCTGAACTGGTTCATTATCTTATATCCCACCACCTATTCTCTGACGAATAGTATGACTTCCACTTTGCCAGATCTATTGCTGATATGCTAATGACCATCACCAAATGCATATACTAGGCTCTTAATAAGAACGGCAAAACTTAAGCCATTTCTCTAGAAATTTTTAAAGTATTTGACAGAGTTTGGCATGATGGCTGTCTGCACAAGCTACAGGGCTATGGTATAACTGGACGTTTGTTTGATTTAATCCAATTGTTCCTATCAAATCAGATAATGAAGGTCATATCTAACAGGCATGCTTCCTGATCGTATCATACGAAAGCAGGTGTCCCTCAAGGTTCTATGCTAGGGCTTACACTTTTGCTGATCTTCATCAATGATCTTCCTGATGTAATCAATTCCCAAGTAGGCGTCTATGCTGACGACACTGTTACGTGTTAAGTGTAACAAAAGAAAAAAAATGATTAACCAAAACTCAGAGTTAAATCACAGACAAATATTTAGTTTACAAAAACATTAAATAAAAATATTTACAAATATAGAGTTTTTGCATTCAAATAGAAAACAGTTTACTACTGGCAGAGTGACAAGTAAGTGTTACAAAAAGGAAGGAAGGTGTCAAATATCTTTACTCAGTTAAAGATAGCGAAGAATTTTAAGTGCTATACTTTTAGGAAATCCTCAAATGTGTATATAAAGAAAAATTTTAAGTATAGTCAATGAAAGAGTCAAAAATATCTATTTACCCTTTTAGTTCCATGAGGTTTTCTTTCAGGTTTTAGTTGGTCAGCAACTTTTCTTAGAGATTCTTTTGGGTGGATGCACAGATCCACGAATTGGGCCGGAGTTGATAATGTCAGCAAATCCTGTTAACAACTAATACTCTCTTCCCCAAACCTATTTTTATAGGGGCTAACACCTAATTTGCATATTCTAGAACCCTTTAGAATTCTCTCGATTTTATTGGAACATTCTGGCATCTTCCCAAAATGTTCTATTCCTAATTTCTCTATTTAACAACTACTTCATGAATTTGTAATAATTGTACCTAGTATGTTTTGGATAATAAGTAAGAGATACAATATTAACCTGTTAAAACAAACTTTATTTAACTTCGTCTACATTCTTGTGTGAGTCCCTCGTCACTAAAATATCTGCTGGTGGGAGTAGTGGCTGGTGTGAAATCTTCTGAGGAACTGAAAAAGCTGAACTGCTACTAGTTGTTGGTCAGTAGGGATGGGCCAGAGAGAGAGAAAGAGAAGGAGTGAGAGATGAAGGGATTTCTGGGATAGTAGTTCGTGACCTAGGTGGAAGCACCTGGAGAAGAGGAGGGAGAAGAAGACAAAGTTAATATGTTTAGGTAGTATTATTTCTGACAGGGGGGTGTAGTAAGGGGGTACTACAAATTAAAACTTTTTTGTAATAACAAGTACGACTCAATAGAATCCCTTACTGCAACTTTTTAAACATTATCATTATTATTTTTATGTATAAATGCATACTCGTAACAACACCACCACCATTTATTCCTTCCTCAAAAACAAATCTGCCAAGGCTGACAAAGTAAATCTCACTGCTGCTCTTGAAAAGGACCCCCAATCTGTGGTGGTCTAGGATAAGAAATGGCTCATAAATTTTAATGCTTTAACAACTATAGACAAACTCTCCAACCTCTCATCAGTATGAACCATGCCAGAAAGAAACACACTGTGCCTCCTCGGTTTCACACTCTCAGTCGACTCAAGTGGAACGACTACATTGAATCAAAAGCTACATCTACTGCTGGGGAAAGCCAGCTCACTGTGTTGAGCCAGGAAGTTTTTATCATCAGAATTCGTCTATCATTCATGCGTGATTACTGCTGCTATATCTGGTTGGGTGCTCTAGCTATTCATCTCGGGGTTTCTAGAGAAAACCCAAATGAGGATCTGCAATATAATCGATACTGACCTGGCAGCTCAACTTCAGTCACTTTCTCACTGACGTGATATGGCTTCTCTCTGTTCTTGTTACGAACATTTTCATGGCTTCTACAATGATAGGTTTATCTCCCTGTTGTGCTCTTTCCACAAATCTACTGAAGTTACTAAACTAGCAACTAGGTTCCACCTTTTACAATCAAGACAGTCAGATGTAACCAACAATTCTACTCTAACAGCTTCTTTTCTTGCACTTCTTGCCTATAGAATTATTTTCCAAACACTTGCTTTCCTGATAGCTACATCCTCCAAGAATTTAAGTGCAATGTCAATTGACATCTTGTATCTCCCTGATTCCCATCTTTCTCTTATTCTTTCTCTGACAGCCTCTGTATCTTGTTCTTTCTTTTTGCTTTCCTTTCATGTAACCCCCTGCACAACAGTGGCAGTACTGCCTTGCTTGGGATGAAACAAATATACATATATATATATATATATATATATATATATATACAGCCTTTGAGATTTCACTCACCTGATTGACTCAGTCGATTAAAAGCTTAATTGGGTGATTAAAGTTTATTGCTTTACTTGCCTGCAGTTGATTAAAGATAAAAGGAAATCTGATTCCTTTTACAACCCAGAAGAATGCCATTGAAGATTCACAAGTTACTTAGAGTAACCTACAATGACATTATTGAACTCTTGGCTTTTATCGTCCTGGTCAGTGTAAACATTCATTTAATTAACACTTCCAGAGTGGAGCCAAAATGTCTCTGTTGCGCAGATTAAAGATGCTCACCGATTTTTAGAGACACAGATTTGGTAAAATATTATCCTATATTTCCTCCCTGCTTACGAAAAGTAAAAACAAACATTTGAAAGAAAGAAAAAAATTACGCCAACTACCCTCAACCACGTACCGAAAAATAAATTATACCAATAAGTAATTTTTTTATAGAAAATCATTGAGAAAATCAAATTTATTATTTTTTTTTATCATCTATGAAATGGAGGTTGTAGACAAATAGAAGAAAGAAACTACAAATTTAGGTACCTCCACTCAATTGCCAAAAAAAAAAAACCCCAAAAAACAGCATATCATTATGTTAAAAGGGATCAAACTTAATAAAAACAGCGTCTTATCATTAAAATGTTTATGCTATTATTAAGAGGAAAGATCAAATTTTGTTATTATTTTTAAAAATCTTTGGAATCCTTTCTAACACGTTCAAAATTTTAATTAGAATTTCATTTTTTGTTTTCTGTCAGCAATTCACGTTATGTTTACGTAAGGCGACTATTAAAAAATGGAGTCAGTCGATTTTGGGGCGAGTAAATTTTCCCTCGCTCTCAACTGTTGGTTAAATGATTTCTATTTCAAATCTCAAAGGCTATATATATTATCATACGCAGACAGATCTGTTTCGCTGCATCACAGCTCATCAGTACGGTTAGACACCGATTGCTTTTTGACCCAGGATTGAAACCCGACCGAATTGGCGTCAGTCGGCGATTCTACCTCTGGGCTATGGGCGTTCAGTGGAAGAAGGCAGACTTTTTTAGCGCATATATTATCATTATACGCGCCTAATAGCCAGAGTGCTCTAATTCATTTTACTGAATGAGCGATGCATACATGCCAGAGTAGCTACTGTTTTTTCAAAGTCTACCATTCTTCCAGAGTGCTCAATCAGGGTGTGAGAGCGTAAATATTGTCATCCGCAGACAGATCTGTTTCGCTGTATCACAGCTCATCATTATTTTTACTGGGTACTGACATTTGAGTAGATGCTCCTTTTATTTAATAGACAGTACATTTATTTATTTTTATCTACTCTTCTGAATATTCTAGATAACTTATTAAATAAAGGTTTACACCCTCTGGCATGATTTGAAACTGCATCCTAGTGGGCAAAGAGATCTATTATTAAATCTGATACCAACTGCGCTACAATGAACAAATTAGTTAGGTTGGAAGCAGCGGAAATGTGGTTCTACAGACAGATGCTGCGGATATCGTGGACTGAGCATGCAAGCAACGATGAGGTGTTGGAAAGAATGGCAACAAAAAGAACTTAATACTGAACATCAGGAAGAGACAACTGAAGTTCCTGGGACACGCAATGAGGAAGGAAAGCCTGGAGAACCTGATACTGACTGGCCAGATAGAAGGAAAGAGAGACAGAGGAAGGCAGCGGATAACATATTTGCAGGGCCTGATCAGGTGGATGAGGGAACGGGGGTTGCCAGGAGTAACAGGAGCAAACATACTAGGAGCCACAAGGGATAGGGAGACGTGGAGAACCATGATCGCCTACGTCCTGAAAGGAAAGTATACATAAAAGAAGAAGGCCCAAATTGTACCTTTAAGAACAAAATTTTCTTGCCATAAATCTGCCAAAATTTTCATATCTGCACAGTTTTTACTTTAATAAGATTTCTTCTGGGAGATGAAAATAAATGAATTTAATAAACAGAGCATCTCCTCAAATATGAGTATTCACTTTAAATAAAATTTATGGTGATAAAATCTGACAGTTTGATAAATAAATAAAGAATCAAATACTTTAAAAACTCTATAAAGATATATATATATATATATTCTTTTTGCTCATATGTTAAAACTAGCAGTATAGCCGGCATTGCTTGTTGTAATGAAAGCTTTAAAACTAATCCATGCTCCTGGAGCTCAGACTCTTTGGACGTTGACACGAAAGACTAAAAAACAATAGTTGCTTCCAGTTAAAGCAAAACCGTAGACTGAAAGAAAAATGAATGGATGTAAGGCAAATTTTGATTCCCTGGTATCGATATCAAATAAATTTTTTTCATCATAAACTGAATTTTGAAATCTAAATAAGTCCTCTGAGTAAATGGTATCATGGCTCAGACTAAGAACTACAATTATACCTACTTAGAGCCAAACCTGAAGCAAAAACTAAAATAAAAGGGCTGAAAAAATATAGACATTCAGGGAGATAAATAGACAAAACTTAGCTAAGAACACTCGCAGACGCTTATAGTACAACTGTGTAAATTTTCAAGAAATTCGGTTCAGCCGTTTTGGAGTCTATAGGTAACGGACACACACACAAAGTTCCATTTATAAATAAGTTTAGATTAGATTAGATTTATATATATATATGAAATGAATTGTTTGAACATTATTTTTTATTGATACTCATATTTAAGTAGATATTCTGTTTTTAATGAAACAGTATTATATATTTATTTCTACCAGCCTGATTATTTACGATAAATTTTTATTACGAAAATGTGTGCCATTCGGCAGGATTCGAACCTGCGACCCCTATCTATATAGGGGAAGCTACCATTTGATCTGGTAACATCTTAGACCTCTCAACCAAGAATAGCCTCCAGTCTAAACAAGGTTTTTATCAAGCCTATATAACACAATTTTCAATCCATCATAAACAAACATATCTGCTCTGAAATGTATTGTAATGTCAACAAAATCAATGAATTTTAACAAAATTGATTTCCGTAAATTTACTATTTAAAATTTAATTAATCAATCAATTAATCAAAAACAATTTAATTTATATTTTCTTTCCTAAAAACTGAATTTAGAATTTAAATTTTAAATTTTCACAAATTTCACCCTGAGGCGGCACTTACAAATGAATTCCTTTCTAAATTTTAAGAGTAGGTGCTGGTTTGGGTACTTTAATATTAGTATTTTTTCTTGCAGACACAGATCGTACCTATCATGAAAATTCCTCAGAATTTAGGCTGAACCTATCAATCTCCAACTAATTACACGGTCCAGCCCTTCTTCCTTCATTTTCCAGAATGTCTGTGAAAGGGCTGTCTGGTATTTCTGACCTGGGTTCAAAAAAGAATACCTGTGATTGTAATATCTTTGCTTAAAAGGCCCCGCAGACATACCAATATAAGTCCGGTAATTATTCTTATTGTTGGATGGTGAAATGTGAGCTTCATAAATTACCTGGGTGGATTTACATTTGCCCTCCACAGGGCAGGCATCCCCGGAGCTACAATTGCATTCATTTAAAATTCCGGATCCAGAGTTAGTATTAAATAAATTCTTTAGAATTTGCCTATTATGAGAATTTCCCCAAATATAGACAACATTATAAATTCTCATAATTCTAATAATTCTAATTTATGAAGCTCACAATGAAAATTACTGGACTTTCTGTTTTTTCTGGAAACCTTTTTTCTAATACTTTAACCCATTTATAAACACTAGTTTTGTTAATACATCTCTAGCGTCTCTATGAAAAGGGAAATTTTTCTTTTTTTCTTTTTTCCTTTTCCCTCCCTCCGCTTTCCATTTTGTTTAGCTCACTTCTCAGTCAAACACCACTTACTATTTCTTCCGTTAACCCCTTTCCCTTTGTAAAGCTAGTCAGTCAGTCAAGTGCCATATGTGATACACGCTTGGGCGATCATGTCTCGAAAGAGACATGACTGACTGGGCAGAAGATTATCCCGCAGTAGGTTGCCATTGCTTTCTGCGGTAGACTGGTTGCTGACCAAGGCTATAGAACCCAATCTGTCCTGCTATTTAACCCATAACTGGAAGGAAGAGACGGATTAATACCTTTCCTAAGGGTATTTGCACGTAAGTGAATACAGTGGATTCAACTGGAATTCGAACTCGGCTCCCCGGTTTCTCATTCCAAGAGACAAAGCCAAATTTTTAAACTTTCCACTTACAACTCAATCTCAAAGTAATGTTGTCCAAAATCTAAAAATAGACATTGACTGCTATCTAGTTTTTTGTGACGTAAATTTTTATACTTCCGCCAGTAAATTCCTAATTTTTCAAAATTTTTTTTATTTCATTTTGAAAGTTGATAGTTGCCGATGAAATGTGAAATCTCTCTTAGGGATTTCATGTTGAAATGATCATTCAACGGTTTTGAACTTTGAAATTTATTTTATTTTATAATTAGCACTGTAATTTTAATTACATTGAGCCCTCCACCTGTATCATTTTTTAATATTAAAATATTAATATTAAATAGGATCGGGTCTTTGGGATTTACCTTCCTGCTTTTCCTTTTGGATTGAAGATTTTTTTAAATTTATATATATATATATAATTAAATTTGTTTTTATTCAAAATTATTTTTATCAAATTAATTTTAAATAAAATACAAATTTAATTATAATTATATTATGCTGTACAATATATGTTGTATTGAGCACTTTTTTAAAAAATGAATACTGGAGAATTGGAATTCTAAAATTGTTGGTTCTCTTCACCTGGGGATATATATATAAATATATATATATATAGGAAAGAATATTAATAAAAAGTTTTGAATTTAAAAATGTACTTTTTTTGGAACAGTATTTGTTTATTTTTATTATTGTATTTTATATTTCGGACCGCCCTCGGTTCTTCATCAGAAACGAGTGATTTTTAAATTTGAATTAGAAATGTATTTCACAATAGTGTCCAAATATGTTTTTTGTGTTTACATCACGTGGTGTGTTTGTTCACAACATGCGGCACATCCATAGAGAAAGTCTGTTTGTTTTAGATAAAAATTTCTTGGAAAATCTGAAAAAAAATTTTTTAGCTATTGAAATATTTGTAAAGATTCAACACACCTAAGTCCCTATTTAACTCTAGCTTGTGGGTATTTAATTTTAAAATCCAGTATTTTTCTTTCTTTCTGCGTGTGTATGTAGAACTAAAATTGAAGTCTATTAGTAAACATTTGCAATTTTCTAAAGTATGATCAGGTTGATTAAAATGGGCTGCAATTGGGGAGTATACTTTTTTGTCGTATATTTAGTTTGTGATTATTGAAGCGAAATCTAAAGCTATTACCGGATTCGCCGATATATCCACTGTTGGGGCAAATTGAGCAGAAGAGAAAGTATATGATGTTTTCGCTGTCACAAGTAAGGTTTGGTGGGTGTAATTTTATTTTGGTGTTGGGTACAGAGAATGTTTTGTCTGTTATTAAATGTTTACAAATTAAACAGCAAGGCTTCCCACATTTTAAATTCCCTGATAGGTTTGTATTATTTAAATATTTGTTAGAAGTGAGGATAGTTGATAGGTTGGGTGTGTGTTTCTTTGCATTTATGGGTGGTTTATCGAAAATGTCTTTGATGTTTTTGTTTGATTGGAGGTTCCTGTAATTATTTTTTAAATTTTTGATAAGTGTGTAGGAATATTGATTATGGTTAAAAACCATGGGAATTCGGTTGTTATCTTTTTGTTTTTTGTATGTGAGAAGTGTGCAACGATCTATGTGGATGGTTTTATGTAGTGCTTCCTTTATTATTTTTATTGGATATTTACATTTTAGAAACTGTTTTGTTAGGTTGTTAATGTTGTTTAGAAAATCTGGATGGTCTGAGCATATGTGTTTTATTCTAATAAATGAGCTGTATACGATAGATTTTTTTAATTTGAGGGGATGACAGCTGTTAAAGTGTAGGAATTTATGTTGGTTTGTGGGTTTGTTGTATAGACTGGTGGAAAGTGTATGTTTATTTAATTTTACCATGACGTCTAAGAAAGGGACGGATGTGTATGAGTGTTCCATGGTAAATTTGATTGTATTGTGGAAGTTGTTGCAGAAAGTAAAGAAGTTTTTTAATTTTTCTAATCCATGAGTCCATATTAAGAAAATATCATCAATGTATCTAAAATAATGTTTGTCTTGTGAACTGTCTAGTATCTTTTTTTCTAAAATATGCATAAAGATATTGGCATAACTAGGTGCCATTTTCGTGCCCATTGCTGTGCCACTAATCTGTAAATAGTGTTTGTTGTTGAATTTAAAATTATTGTGTGTTAAGATGAAATTTATTAATTGGCATAAATCTGTGATTTGGTTGTTCGGTAGTTTGCTTTTAAGGAACTCATGGCAAGCTGATACTCCTTAAACATGTGGAATGTTCGTGTACAGAGGCGTAACATCCATCGTTACTAGGATATTATCACCTAGGACTAAATTAATGTTTTTTAATTTGTTGAGAAAGTCAGTAGTGTCTCTAATATAACTAGGTATGTCAGGTAATAAAGGTTTTAGGATATTGTCTATGTATCCAGATATAAACTATGAAAATTATATATATATATATATATATATATATATATATATATAATTTTCATAGTTTGATGAGAGACAGGCGCAAAATGTCAGATTTCTAATAGACCAGATTTCAATCTTTCCAATTTGCTCAATGTTCTGCCATCCTTTAAAAGAATAATTTCATTTTATAACAATAACGTGGCATTTTCTTAAATTCTGATAAACCTGGAACTGCTGATTGACTGTGTATAGTGAACGATGTTAATTTCATTAACTTTCAATAGAAAGATTTCTTCTTGCCAACCTCGGATTAGATTATCTCCCTTGAGATAACATGACTAATTTAGCTGACACTCTATGAGAAATTGCTTAGAATACAGTCACTTATTGTTTTGGGCATTTTCCTTGTGATGTATGGCAATTAGCATCAACACGAAAATTGCCATTATTTTGGGAATTTCTTTAACTTTATTTTCTTTTCTTTTCTTTTCAGGCTATGGGCATCTATTTATTTGGGGAACTGATGCTGTCAAATTCTGCAAAACAAAAACTTTTAGCTAAAGAATGCTTTCATTTACTTAAAGACAACATGGATGACAGACTGAGAAAATCTGTTGAAGAATTGATATATGGGTAACCCTTGCATCCCAGTGATTGATTTGTAGTAGTTAAATTAAAAAAAAAAAAGCAGTTTAATTAATAAAATAAAATAAAAATATTTCTTAAATGCCCCGAAAAGTATCATGTCTTGATTACCTTGTTGACATTAACACTGGAATTCTTAAGGACAGGAGGTCCTGGGTATGACAATAAACTGCATCCTGCAGCAAGGCCTCTGATTGGGATGTTGTGAGGAGCATGGAACCACCTCTTAATTTGTCAGGCAGGACCTGTTGTTCCCAGGTCCTGCCTGACCTGGAGCAGTGGCACCTGTTAGGGTCCCAGCTATGGGCAAATAGTTAACCCCTAAACTGGGGTTAAAACACTATGAAAGTATAAAAATACTTTTATAGGAAAATATAAATATTTGAAGGAAAAATTTATTGGCATAACACATTGTTGAAGGAAAAAAAAATTACTGCCATAATACATTTTTGATTACAAAACTAGAAGACATCTTCAGTTTTTTAAAAAAATTAAAAAAAAAAAATTTTTCATCAAAATCTGACTAAATCAACCTTATCACTATAACAGAACATTACAAAAACATACCATAAAACTGTCACCTTTTTGGCATTAAATAACCCACAGAGGTGTTGATATGCCATTAAACAAAACTCAAACTCAAACTTAAGGACAGGTCAATCAGCTAATTTCATTTCTAAAACCAGATATTTGGATCAGCAAAACAAAAGATCAAAGATCCAGTACCAAAGTGAAGAACAATCCTATGTGTCCTCGTTACATCCTTCGACCATTTACTGACCTTAATAAAAACCCAGAAAAAGTGAGGTTAATTCTCTCTTTGCAGAAAACGGAACAGCGAAGAACTAATTAGGAGGACTGCCTGCTAGAAAGAAGGAGGATCTTGCATTATTTCTTAGTTGTAGCATACGGTGGTCTTAGAAATGATGGAAACAAAAAGGAAATTAATACTGAGCATCAGGAAGAGACAGCTGAAGTTCCTGGGACACGCAATGAGGAAGGAGGGCTTGGAGAATCTGATACTAACAGGCCAGGTAGAGGGAAAAAGAGACAGAGGAAAGCAACGGATAACATATTTGAAGGACCTAATCAGGTGGATGACAGAATGAGGATGTTGCATGGTGTAACAGGAGAAGGCGTGCTCAGAGCCACCAGGGATAGGGAAACATGGAAAGCCATAATTGCCTATGTCCTGAAGGGACAGGGCACATAGAAGAAGAATATATATGCCAACTGTTAATAAGAAATTATAATATGAATATAAAGTGGGGGATCAAATCTATATTATAATCAATATATAAACTGATCCCTCATTTTGTGGCCATGCTAGTTTCTATACGTTTATATTCTAGATTTATGGGCTTGAGCTAGTGGATGACGGAATGAGGATGTTGCATGGTGTAACAGGAGAAGGCGTGCTCAGAACCACCAGGGATAGGGAGACGTGGAGAGCCATGATTGCCTAGATCCTGAAGTGACAGGCACATAGAAGAAGAAGCATACTGTGACCTACGAACTCTGTTGTACAAGGATAAAATTTGAGTTTGAGTTTTGTTTAATGCAGGTTATTTAATGACAAAAAGGTGGAGATTTAAGGCATTTTTTAAATGTTTCATTATAGTGAGAAGGTTGAGTTAGATTTTAATGAAATTTTTTTGTTTTTATTCTTTTTTATTTTAGAAAACTGAAACTGTCTTCTAGTTTTGTATTTAAAACTTTTTTACTCAGAATAATTTTTTCTTTTTCAAAAAAGTGTTATGGTCAGAATTTTTTCTTCAAAAATATGTTCTTGGCGATATTTTTCCTTCAAAAATGTATATTTTTCTATAAAAATCTATTTTTATGTATATATTTCTATAAAAGTGTATTTTTATACTTTTATAGTATTTTGACACCAGTTTGAGGGTTAACTATTTGCCCATAGCTGGGACCCTAACAGGTGCTACCACTCCGGTTTAGGCAGGACCTGGGAACAACAGCAATTAAGAGATGGTTCCAAGCTCCTCACAACCTCCCAATCAGAGGCCTTGCTGCAAGATGTAGTTTACCATCATGCCCAGGATCTGGATACAATTTGTATTCATAAAAAAGAAAATAAACCTTCCATAACAATTTTCCCTCGGTGTTCATTCATATTGAAGGTAAAAACCAACATTCTTTGTAGAAAAAAAAGCTAGGTAATCATGGATCAGACAGTAAGAAGTCTTGGCTTTCACTTGACACTGTTATCATTTTAATTACCTTCACTCCTCAGCAATTTTTATTCTTTTAAAAAGCGATGATGAGTAAAGTAATAACGCTTAAGCATATAAATGTTAATTCATACGTTTTCTTTGTTCTTGTAAATTGACAACAAAAATAATAAACACTTTTGATTAGATTACTTATTGGAATGATTGACAAAATATTGGGTAATTGCTAACTGATTCAAAACTTTATAAAATAGTAAATAATAAAGATTCAAATATAAAATGGTAAATAATAAAGATTCAAATATTATAAAATGGTAAATAATAAGGATTCAAATATTATAAAATGGTAAATAATAAAGATTCAAATATTGTAAAATGGTAAATAATAAAGATTCAAATATTATAAAATGGTAAATAATAAAGATTCAAATGTTATAAAATGGTAATTAATGAAGATTCAAATATTATAAAATAATAAATAATAAAGATTCAAATATTATAAAATGGTAAATAATAAAGATTCAAATGTTATAAAATGGTAATTAATGAAGATTCAAATATTATAAAATAATAAATAATAAAGATTCAAATATTAAAAAATAGTAAATAATAAAGATTCAAATATTATACAATAGTAAATAATAAGGATCCGAATATTATAAAATGGCAATTAATAAAGATTCAAATATTATCAAACGGTAAATAATAAAGATTCAAATATTATAAAATGGTAAATAATAAAGATTCAAATATTATAAAATGGTAAATAATAAAGATTCAAATATTATAAAATGGTAAATAATAAGGATTCAAATGTTATAAAATGGTAATTAATGAAGTTTCAAATATTATAAAATAATAAATAATAAAGATTCAAATAATTATAAAATGGTAAATAATGAGGATTCAAATGTTATAAAATGGTAATTAATGAAGATTCAAATATTATAAAATAATAAATAATAAAGATTCAAATATTATAAAATGGTAAATAATAAGGATTCAAATGTTATAAAATGGTAATTAATGAAGATTCAAATATTATAAAATAATAAATAATAAAGATTCAAATGTTAAAAAAGTAAATAATAAAGATTCAAATATTATACAATAGTAAATAATAAGGATTCAAATATTATAAAATGGCAATTAATAAAGATTCAAATATTATAAAATGGTAAATAAAAAAGATTCAAATATTATAAAATGGTAAATAATATGGATTCAAATATTATAAAATGTTAATTAATGAAGATTCAAATATTATAAAATGGTAATAAAGATTCAAATATTATAAAACGGAAAATTATAAAGATTCAAATATTATAAAATGGTAAATAATAAGGATTCAAATATTATAAAATATTAAATAATAAAGATTGAAATATTATAAAATAGTAAATAATAAGGATTCAAATATTATAAAATGGTAATTAATAAAGATTCAAATATTATAAAATGGTAAATAATAACGATTCAAGTATTATAAAATGGTAAATAATAAAGATTCAAATATTATAAAATGGTAATTAATAAAGATTCAAATATTATAAAATGGTAAATAATAAAGTTTCAAATATTATAAAATGGTAATTAATAAAGATTCAAATATTATAAAAGAGTAAATAATAAAGATTCAAATATTATAAAATAGTAAATAATAAAGATTCAAATATTATAAAAGAGTAAATAATAGAGATTCAAATTTTATGAAATGGTAAATAATAAAGATTCAAATATTATAAAATGGTAATTAATAAAGATTCAAATATTATAAAATGGTAATAAAGATTCAAATATTATAAAATGGTGAATAATAAAGATCCAAATATTATAAAATATTAAATAATAAAAATTCAAATATTATAAAATAGTAAATAATAAGGATTCAAATATTATAAAATGGTAATTAATAAAGATTCAAACATTATAAAATGGTAAATAATAAGGATTCAAATATTATAAAATGGTAAATAATAAAGATTCAAATATTATAAAATGGTAAATAATAAAGATTCAAATATTATAAAATGGTAATTAATAAAGATTCAAATATTATAAAATGGTAAATAATAAAGATTCAAATATTATAAAATGGTAAATAATAAAGATTCAAATATTATAAAATGGTAATTAATAAAGATTCAAATTTTATAAAACGGTAAATAATAAAGATTCAAATATTATAAAATGGTAAATAATATGGATTCAAATATTATAAAATGTTAATGAAGTTATAAAATGTTATAAAATGGTAAATAATAAAGATTAATTAAAGATTGAAAATGGTAACCAATAAAGATTCAAATATTATAAAACGTTAAATAATAAAGATTCAAATATTATAAAACGGTAAATAATAAAGATTGAAATATTATAAAATGGTAATTAATAAATATTTAAATGTTATAAAATTGTAATTGATGAAAATTTGAATATTATAAAATGGCAATTAATAAAGATTCAAATATTATAAAATGGTAAATAATAAAGATTGAAATATTATAAAACGGCAAATAATAAAGACTCAAATATAATAAAATGGTAAAACATAAGGATTCGAATATTATAAAACGGTAAATAATACAGATTCTAATATTATAAATTGGTAAATAATAAAGATTCAAATATTATAAAATGGTACTTAATGAAAATTCAAATATTATAAATGGTAAATAATAAGGATTCGAATATTATAAAATGGTAAATAATAAATGGATTCAAATATTATAAAATGGTAAATAATAAAGATTCAAATATTATAAAATGGTAAATAATAAAGATTCAAATATTATAAAATGGTAAATAATATAGATTGAATTATTATAAAATGGTAAACAATAAAGATTCAAATATCATAAAATGGTAATTAATAAAGATTCAAATATTATAAAATGGTAAATAATAAAGATTCAAATATTATAAAATGGTAAATAATAAAGATTCAAATATTATAAAATGTTCAATAATAAAGATTCAAATATCATAAAATGATAAATAATAAAGATTCAAATATTATAAAATGGTAAATAATAAAGATTCAAATATTATAAAATGGTAAACAATAAAGTTTCAAATATTATAAAACTGTAAATAATAAAGATTCAAATATTATAAAATGGTAAATATTCATGATTCAAATTTAAAAAAATGGTAATTAATGAAGATACAAATATTATAAAATGGTAAATAATAAAGATTCAAATATTATAAAATGGTAAATAATAAAGATTCAAATATTATAAAATGGTAAATAATAAGGATTCAAATATTATAAAATGGTAATTAATAAAGATTCAAATATTATAAAATGGTAAATAATAAAGATTCAAATATTTTAAAATGGTAAATAATAAGGATTCAAATATTATAAAATGGTAATTAATAAATATTCAAATTTTATAAAATGGTAAATTATTAAGATTCAAATATTATAAAATGGTAAACAATAAAGTTTCAAATATTATAAAATGGTAAATAATAAAGATTCAAACTTTATAAAATGGTAAATAATAAAGATTCAAATATTATAAAATGGTAAATAATAAAGATTCAAATATTATAAAATGGTAATTAATAAAGATTCAAATTTTATAAAACGGTAAATAATAAAGATTCAAATATTATAAAATGGTAAATAATATGGATTCAAATATTATAAAATGTTAATTAATGAAGATTCAAATATTATAAAATGGTAAATAATAAAGATTCAAATATTATAAAATGGTAAATAATAAGGATTCAAATATTATAAAATGTTAAATAATAAAGATTCAAATATTATAAAATGGTAAATAATAAAGATTCAAATATTATAAAACGGTAAACAATAAAGATTCAAATATTATAAAACGGTAAATAATAAAGATTGAAATATTATAAAATGGTAAATAATAAAGATTCAAATATTATAAAACGGTAAACAATAAAGATTCAAATATTATAAAACGGTAAATAATAAAGATTGAAATATTATAAAATGGTAAATAATAAAGATTCAAATATTGTAAAATGGTAAACAATAAAGATTCAAATATTATAAAACGGTAAACAATAAAGATTCAAATATTATAAAACGGTAAATAATAAAGATTGAAATATTATAAAATGGTAAATAATAAAGATTCAAATATTATAAAATAGTAAATAATAAGGATTCAAATATTATAAAATGGTAATTAATAAAGATTCAAATATTATAAAATGGTAAATAATAAAGATTCAAATATTATGAAATGGTAAATAATAAAGATTCAAATATTATAAAATGGTAAATAATAAAGATTCAAATATTATAAAATTGTAAATAATATGGATTCAAATATTATAAAATGGTAATTAATGAAGATTCAAATATTATAAAATGGTAAATAATAAAGATTCAAATATTATAAAATGGTAAATAATAAATATTCAAATATTATCAAATGGCAATTAATAAAGTTTCAAATATTATAAAATGGTAAATAATAAAAATTCAAATATTATAAAATGGTAAATAATAAAGATTCAAATATTATAAAATGGCAAAAAATAAAGATTCTAATATTATAAAATGGTAAATAATAAAGATTCAAATATTATGAAATGGTAAATAATAAAGATTCAAATATTATAAAATGGTAAATAATAAAGATTCAATTATTATAAAATGGTAAATAATAAGGATTCAAATATTATAAAATGGTAAATAATAAAGATTCAAATATTATAAAACGGTAAATAATAAAGATTCAAATATTATAAAACGTTAAATAATAAAGATTCAAACTTTATAAAATGGTAAATAATAAAGATTCAAATATTATAAAACGGTAAATTATACAGACTCAAATATTATAAAATGGTAAATAATAAAGATTCAAATATTATAAAACGTTAAATAATAAAGATTCAAACTTTATAAAATCGTAAATAATAAAGATTCAAATATTATAAATGTGTAAATAATAAAGATTCAAATATTATAAAACGTTAAATAATAAAGATTCAAACTTTATAAAATGGTAAATAATAAAGATTCAAATATTATAAAATGGTAAATAATAAAGATTCAATTATTATAAAATGGTAAATAATAAAGATTCAAATATTATAAAACGGTAAATAATAAAGATTCAAATATTATAAAACGTTAAATAATAAAGATTCAAACTTTATAAAATGGTAAATAATAAAGATTCAAATATTATAAAACGGTAAATTATACAGACTCAAATATTATAAAATGGTAAATAATAAAGATTCAAATATTCTAAAACGGTAAATAATAAAGATTCAATTATTATAAAATGGTAAATAATAAAGATTCAAACTTTATAAAATGGTAAATAATAAAGATTCAAATATTCGAAAATGGAAAATAATAAAAATTCAAATATTATAAAATTGTAAATAATAAACATTCAAATATTATAAAATTGTTAATAATAAAGATTCAAATATTATAAAATTGTAAATAATAAACATTCAAATATTATAAAATAGTAAATAATAAAGATTCAAATATTATAAAAAGTTAAATAATAAAGATTCAAATATTATAAAATGGTAAATAATAAAGATTCAAACTTTATAAAATGGTAAATAATAAAGATTCAAACTTTATAAAATTGTAAACAATAAAAATTCAAATATTATAAAATTGTATATAATAAAGATTCAAATATTATAAAACGTTAAATAATAAAGATTCAAATATTATAAAATGGTAAATAATAATGATTCAAACTTTATAAAATGGTAAATAATAAAGATTCAAATCTTATAAAATGTTAAATAATAAATATTTAAATATTCTAAAATGGAAATAATAAAGATTCAAATATTATAAAATTGTAAATAATAAAGATTCAAATATTATAAAATTGTAAATAATAAAGATTCAAATATTATAAAACGGTAAATAATAAAGATTCAAAATTTATAAAATGGTAAATAATAAAGATTCAAATATTATAAAATGGTAAATAACAAAGATTCAAATATTATAAAACTGTAAATAATAAAGATTCAAATATTATAAAATGGTAAATAATAAAGATTCAAATATTATAAAACTGTAAATAATAAAGATTCAAATATTATAAAATGGTAAATAATAAAGATTCAAATATTATAAAACTGTAAATAATAAAGATTCAAATATTATAAAACGGTAAATAATAAAGATTCATTATTAGAAAACGTTAAATAATAAAGATTCAAACTTTATAAAATGGTAATTAATGAAGATTCAAATATTATAAAATGGTAAATAATAAAGATTCAAATATTATAAAATGGCAAATTATACAGATTCAAATATTATAAAATGGTAAATAATAAAGATTCAAATATTCTAAAACGTTAAATAATAAAGATTCAAACTTTATAAAATGGCAAACAATAAAGGTTCAAATATTATAAAACGGTAAATAATAAAGATTCAAATATTATAAAACGCTAAATAATAAAGATTCAAACATTATAAAACGTTAAATAATAAAGATTCAAACTTCATAAAATGGTAAATAATAAAGATTCAAATATTCTAAAATGGAAAATAATAAAAATTCAAATATTATAAAATTGTAAATAATAAACATTCAAATATTATAAAATTGTTAATAATAAAGATTCAAATATTATAAAATTGTAAATAATAAACATTCAAATATTATAAAATAGTAAATAATAAAGATTCAAATATTATAAAAAAGTTAAATAATAAAGATTCAAATATTATAAAATGGTAAATAATAAAGATTCAAACTTTATAAAATGGTAAATAATAAAGATTCAAACTTTATAAAATTGTAAACAATAAAAATTCAAATATTATAAAATTGTATATAATAAAGATTCAAATATTATAAAATAATAAATAATAAAGATTCAAATATTATAAAACGTTAAATAATAAAGATTCAAAATATTATAAAATGGTAAATAATAATGATTCAAACTTTATAAAATGGTAAATAATAAAGATTCAAATCTTATAAAATGTTAAATAATAAATATTTAAATATTCTAAAATGGAAATAATAAAGATTCAAATAATATAAAATTGTAAATAATAAATATTCAAATATTATAAAATTGTAAATAATAAAGATTCAAATATTATAAAATTGTAAATAATAAAGATTCAAATATTATAAAACTGTAAATTATAAAGATTCAAATATTATAAAACTGTAAATAATAAAGATTCAAATATTATAAAACGGTAAATAATAAAGATTCAAAATTTATAAAATGGTAAATAATAAAGATTCAAATATTATAAAATGGTAAATAACAAAGATTCAAATATTATAAAACTGTAAATATTAAAGATTCAAATATTATAAAATGGTAAATAATAAAGATTCAAATATTATAAAACTGTAAATAATAAAGATTCAAATATTATAAAACGGTAAATAATAAAGATTCATTATTAGAAAACGTTAATTAATAAAGATTCAAACGTTATAAAATGGTAAATAATAAAGATTCAAATATTATAAAATGGTAAATAATAATAGATTCAAACTTTATAAAATGGTAAATAATAAAGATTCAAATATTATAAAATGTTAAATAATAAATATTCAAATTTTCTAAATGGTAAATAATAAAGATTCAAATATTATAAAACGGTAAATAATAAAGATTCAAAAATTATAAAACGTTAAATAATAAAGATTCAAACTTTATAAAATGGCAAACAATAAAGGTTCAAATATTATAAAACGGTAAATAATAAAGATTCAAATATTATAAAACGTTAAATATTAAAGATTCAAACTTTATAAAATGGTAAATAATAGAATTCAAATATTATAAAATGGTAAATAATAAGATTCAAATATTATAAAACGGTAAATAATAAAGATTCATTATTAGAAAACGTTAATTAATAAAGATTCAAACGTTATAAAATGGTAAATAATAAAGATTCAAATATTATAAAATGGTAAATAATAATAATTCAAACTTTTTATAAAATGGTAGATAATAAAGATTCAAATATTATAAAATGTTAAATAATAAATATTCAAATTTTCTAAATGGTAAATAATAAAGATTCAAATATTATAAAACGGTAAATAATAAAGATTCAAAAATTATAAAACGTTAAATAATAAAGATTCAAACTTTATAAAATGGCAATACACTCAGGTTCAAATATTATAAAACGGGTAAATAATAAAGATTCAAATATTATAAAACGTTAAATATTAAAGATTCAAACTTTATAAAATGGTAAATAATAAAGATTCAAATATTATAAAATGGTAAATAATAAAGATTCAAATATTATAAAACGTTAAATAATAAAGATTCAAACTTTATAAAATGGTAAATAATAAAGATTCAAATATTATAAAATGGTAAATAATAAATATTCAAACTTTATAAAATGGTAAATAATAAAGATTCAAATATTATAAAATGTTAAATAATAAATATTAAAATATTCTAAAATGGTAAATAATAAAAATTCAAATATTATAAAAATTGTAAGCAATAAAAATTCAAATATTATAAAATTGTATATAATAAAGATTCAAATATTATAAAATAATAAATAATAAATATTCAAATATTATAAAACGTTAAATAATAAAGATTCAAATATTATAAAACGGTAAATAATAAAGATTCAAATATTATAAAACGGTAAATAATAAAGATTCAAACTTTATAAAATCGTAAATAATAAAGATTCAAATATTATAAAATGGTAAATAATAAAGATTCAAATATTATAAAACGTTAAATAATAAAGATTCCAATATTATAAAACGGTAAATAATAAAGATTCAAATATTATAAAATCGTAAATAATAAAGATTCAAATATTATAAAACGTTAAATAATAAAGATTCCAATATTATAAAACGGTAAATAATAAAGATTCAAATATTATAAAACGGTAATTAATAAAGATTCAAATATTATAAAATGGTAAATCATAAAGATTCAAATATTATAAAATGGTAAATAATAAAGATTTAAACTTTATAAAATGGTAAATAATAAAGATTCAAATATTATAAAATGGTAAATAATAAAGATTCAAACTTTATAAAACGGTAAATAATAAAGATTCAAACTTTGTAAAATGTTAAATAATCAGGATTTCCTCATAGTTGTTTCACATATTTTACTAATTTACTAAATGTTTATAAATTTATGATTAAAAGAATTCCTTTTATATTTATTTCTTTTTAAATGATAAATATAGCATTAGTTTTAATTGGTTTTTTAGAATGTTATAAACATAAAATTCATCTTGCAAATAAACAGTCGAATAAATAGTATAGGGTTTTCCATTTAGACAGATCAATGTTAGCAGTAAATGAAACTGAAATGTGTTGAAATTTTATTGGATTGTGTTATTTGATTCATGGTAAGTATCGGTGAAAAATAATATCGCCAAATGTCTGCCAAGGTTTCGGTCGATGGTCAAAATTTTGATGATGTCTCTGCATAGTTGTTCCTTAATTTGACCCTTATGCCTTACTATCTCATCCTTCAGCTGTTGAATTGTTGTTGGCTTGTTGGCATAGACCTTACTTTTGAGATGACCCCAAAGGAAGAAATCTAAATACGTCAAGTTGCACAATCGTAGTGGCCAATTGACATAACTGTTTCGAGAGATGATGTGACCTGTGAACTTCTCAGTCAATAAAATCAAATGCATTTCTGTTTGAACATCCACTTTTATAATAGACTTCAATAATTTTATCATGTTGTTCAATTGTTAATCTTTCGATGGTTGAAATTGCCAAAAACTTAAGTTGTTAAATCTGAAAGAAATTGAAAAAAAATATTTGACGCTTAAACTTAAATCAGATTTAAAATCTGTCCATGTTATTGCAACACGATATTTAATGTGTTTGCTATAAATTCTCAAGAATGAAAGAAATATGTTGGTTGGTTGGTTGGTTTTTATGGCATATCAACCTTGGTGGGTCATTTGTTGCCAACTAAATTTGATTTATTTATTGTTAATAATACCTTTTCTTTCAACAATTTACTGTTGTTTTTATATAAGTCTTTGTGTCTAGCAATACTTTTTTCTTTTCGAGTGTCAAGATTCATTGGGATTTGTTTTAAGGGCAGGTTCCCCAAATCCTACCCTTGTTATTTAACCCATAACTGGAGGGAAGGGATGGATTAATACCTTTCCCAAGGGCACCAGTGCTTAAGTGAATGCAGGGTATTCAACTGGAATTCGAACTCTGCTCATCGATTTCTTTTTCCGAGCCGATATCCACTGCACCATAACGCATATCCGTCACTAAACGCTTACAGCACCTGGTATTCCCAAGCGGTCACCCATCTAAGTACTGACCAGGCTCAACGTTGCTTAACTTTGGTGATCGAGCGAGAATTGGTGTATTCAACGTGATATGTCCATAAGCCAGAAATATGTAGATTCACTTTCATATGTTTAAGTTTTATTACAATTCTACTCTTTGCTTTTTAAAGCAAGAAACATTGTTGAGGAGTGAAGATAATTAAAATCATGGTTGAAATGGTTAATAATGGTTTAAATAATGTTTTAAAATGTTGAATAATGTTTTTTAAATCTTTAAAATTTTTAAATTTTTTAAAAATTAATTAAATTTTTAAAATTTTAAAATTTTAAATAATGTTCTTAAAATGGTTAAAATAATGTTAAAATGGTTAATAATGGTTAAAATAATGTTTTAAAATGTTGAATAATGTTTTTTAAATCTTTAAAATTTTTAAATTTTTTAAAAATTAATTTAATTTTTAAAATTTAATTTTTTTTAATTTTTTTAAAAAATGTTTTTAAATTTTAAAATTTTAAATAATGTTCTTAAAATGGTTAAAATAATGTTAAAATGGTTAATAATGGTTAAAATAATGTTTTAAAATGTTGAATAATGTTTTTTAAATCTTTAAAATTTTTAAAATTTTTTAAAAATTAATTTAATTTTTAAAATTTAATTTTTTTTAATTTTTTTAAAAAATTTTTAAAAATTTTAAAAATTTTAAATAATGTTCTTAAAATGGTTAAAATAATGTTAAAATGGTTAATAATGGTTAAAATAATGTTTTAAAATGTTGAATAATGTTTTTTAAATCTTTAAAATTTTTAAATTTTTTAAAAATTAATTTAATTTTTAAAATTTAATTTTTTTTAATTTTTTTAAAAAATTTTTTAAATTTTAAAATTTTAAATAATGTTCTTAAAATGGTTAAAATAATGTTAAAATGGTTAATAATGGTTAAAATAATGTTTTAAAATGTTGAATAATGTTTTTTAAATCTTTAAAATTTTTAAATTTTTTAAAAATTAATTTAATTTTTAAAATTTAATTTTTTTTAATGTTTTTAAAAAACTTTTTAAAATTTTAAAATTTTAAATAATGTTCTTAAAATGGTTAAAATAATGTTAAAATGGTTAATAATGGTTAAAATAATGTTTTAAAATGTTGAATAATGTTTTTTAAATCTTTAAAATTTTTTAAATTTTTTAAAAATTAATTTAATTTTTAAAATTTAATTTTTTTTAATTTTTTTAAAAAATTTTTTAAAATTTTAAAATTTTAAATAATGTTCTTAAAATGGTTAAAATAATGTTAAAATGGTTAATAATGGTTAAAATAATGTTTTAAAATGTTGAATAATGTTTTTTAAATCTTTAAAATTTTTAAATTTTTTAAAAATTAATTTAATTTTTAAAATTTAATTTTTTTTTAATTTTTAAAAAAAAATTTTTTTTAAATTTTCAAATTTTAAATAATGTTCTTAAAATGGTTAAAATAATGTTAAAATGGTTAATAATGGTTAAAATAATGTTTTAAAATGTTGAATAATGTTTTTTAAATCTTTAAAATTTTTACATTTTTTAAAAATTAATTTAATTTTTAAAATTTAATTTTTTTTAATTTTTTTAAAAAAATTTTTCTTAAAATTTTAAAATTTTAAATAATGTTCTTAAAATGGTTAAAATAATGTTAAAATGGTTAATAATGGTTAAAATAATGTTTTAAAATGTTGAATAATGTTTTTTAAATCTTTTAAATTTTTAAATTTTTAAAAAATTAATTTAATTTTTAAAATTTAATTTTTTTTTAATTTTTGAAAAAAAATTTTTTTTAAATTTTAAAATTTTAAATAATGTTCTTAAAATGGTTAAAATAATGTTAAAATGGTTAATAATGGTTAAAATAATGTTTTAAAATGTTGAATAATGTTTTTTAAATCTTTAAAATTTTTAAATTTTTTAAAAATTAATTTAATTTTTAAAATTTCATTTTTATTAATTTTTTTAAAAAATTTTTAAAAGTTTAAAATTTTAAATAATGTTCTTAAAATGGTTAAAATAATGTTAAAATGGTTAATAATGGTTAAAATAATGTTTTTGCTATAAATTTTCAAGAACGAAAGAAATATGTAGATTCACTTTCATGATATCTTTGAGTTTTTATGACAATTCTACTCTTTGCTTTTTAAAGCAAGAAACATTGTTGAGGAGTGAAGATAGTTAAAATAATGGTGATTCAAATGAAAAGCCGTCCTTTTGACACTATTTTTGGTGCATCCAAAGAAGAAATATGTCAATTGATTGTTTTTTATGGATTATCAACATTTTGCAGTTTATTTAAAGCCAAAAAATATTTTCAGTTGGGTGGAGAGTGGATAATAATGATTAAGTGATACAAGTCTTACTAATTAATCCATAGTAATGGGGAGAATTTTGTAATCTTGTGTGTATGCTTGCATGTGTGCATGTATTTTTTAAATTTAATAACAAGCCTAAGAATATTTTTAAAAAATTAAAAAAAGAAAACATGAAAAAATAGTTTATTTTGTCCTAAATCATTTCCTAAGAATATTTAATGAAATATTATAATTATCTAATGTTTTTGGATTTTATAAATGTTATAGTGGAACATCTTGCCATCCCCGAGAATAGAATGCTCTATTTTATAAAAGACAGTAATGAGCGGCACGACGAGAAAAAGATCTTAGGCGAAGGCATTTACTATTCGATAGTCGATTCTGCTCCAACCCGTGGCTTGCCTATATGTGTATTATTGTTAATTATACCTTAGTACAATAAATCCGTATTTCTTATTCCTGGTGTGGAGTTCCATTCTTCAACTGATCATTTTATACTGCATTCCTTTTCAGGATATATCAATAAATCAATTATGTTTTTACTTTCTTGTCTCCAAATATCTGATTTTATTGTTCAGCCGTGGATATGGGTTGTCCAGACTGAGTAGAAGGGAAATGTATTATTCCAGTCTCTTATTTCTAACTCAGAGACCTAACTCAGAAGGTAGCGGTGGAGAGTGACAAAAAAGGACTACAAATAAACTTTAAGAAAACTGAATGCATGGTCATCAGCAAAAGGTGCAACCCAAAATGCCAAATACAGGTGGGGGATACCAGAATCAAGCAAGTACAAAAATTTAAATACCTATGAAGTGTTCTAACAGGAGATGGAAAGTGCAACACAAAGATCCGAAGGTGAATTGGCATGGCAAAGGACGCGTTCCAGAAGGTGGGTAAAATACTAACACACAGGAAAATTTCACTAGAAACAAAGAAAAGAGTGCTGGATTGCTATGTGATGTGAATGCTGGACAATATCATTGAAAATGAGGACAAAACTGGAAGCAGTGGATATGTGGTTCTACAGAAGGATGCTGCGGATATCATGGACTGAGCATGTAAGCAACGATGAGGTGCTAGAAAGAATGGCAACAAAAAAGAAATTAATAAGGAAGAGACAACTGAAGTTCCTGGGACATGCAATAACTTCCTTGGAGAATCTGATACTGACTGGCCAGATAGAAGGAAATAGAGACAGAGGAAGGCAGCGGATAACATATTTGAAGGGCCTGAGCAGGTGGATGACGGAACGGGGGTTGCCAGGAGTAACAGGAGCCAACATACTAAGAGTCACAAGGGATAGGGAGACGTGGAGAACCATGATCGCCTACGTCCTGAAGGGACAGGGCACATAGAAGAAGAAGAAGAAGAAGAACTGTGTGTATATTGAATGGCGTCTCACAGTTCAACCATATTCTCATGCATTTGCATCAGAACATCATGCAATGTATATTTATACAAGTTTGGTTAACGACCAATGAAAGTTCATTTCAGTACTGTTATATCCCGGGAGGGGATAAACAGAGAAAGAATAGTGCAAGAAATAATTCTTAACACTGAGGATATATGAATAGTGATTTATTATACCCCAGTACAATCAACCAAATACATGTACACCAACAAACAGTTAACAAGAATAACAATCAAGAAGACAATGTCTCTGTATAGGACGTATGATCCGTCTTATGAAGAATGCTTCTGTCTAATGATGTATACCTCTCGTCTAAGAACGATGTCTCTTGTATAATCATGATCACTCTTGATTAATCACGAAGACTCTCGTATAATCACGAACACTCTGTAGTTTGTTCTAGTCCCGGTCTTTTATAACCCAGGCAAGACTGGATCTTTCACTACAAGTACATATTTAAATCGCATAAAATACAAAATCATGGACCGAGCATGTGAGCAATGATGAGGTTTTGGAAAAGATGGAAACGAAAAGGAAATTAATATTGAGCATCAGGAAGCGAAAACTCAAGTTCCTGGGACATGCAATGAAGAAGGAGGTTTTGGAGAACCTGATACTAACAGGCCAGAGAGAGGGAAAATAGACAGGGGAAAGCAGTGGATAACATATTTGAAGGGCCCGAGGAGGTGGATGACAGAACAGGTGTTGCAAGATGTTACAGGAGAAAATGTGCTAAGAGCCACCAGGGATAGGGAGACGTAGAAGGCCATGATCGCCTACGTCCTGAAAGGACAAGGCACATAGAAGAAGAAGAAACTATAAAAAAAAACGATTACAAATAATAGAAGCAATAAGTATAAAATACAAACAACCCAACTTTAATAAAAATGTTATTAAATTATTTTCGGTTTGGGTTACATGTGACAGACATTTTAGCGATTGCAGCTGTTGAAAGTCTTCAAGTGATGTGGTTTCTGTTATTTGGTGCAGTTCTTTGTGCTTCTATTACAATGTATGTACAAGGTATGTACAAAATATCGCTAAAAAACAGCATGAAACAGCATAGTATGAATAAAAAAGTTCATAAACTTAATAAAACAAACTTTTTCCATCAAAATATTTATATTTTTATTAAGAGGAAAGATCAAAGCAATTTTTAATTATTTTTAAAAATTTTTGAATCCCTGCTAACATTTTCGAAATTTTGATAGAAAATGTTGTTTTATTTGAGTTAGGTGCTCAAAAAAAATTACGCCTTTATTACAATAGGTTACGTGGTAATGATGACACAACCCACTTTTTTCCCCGGTAACAAACACATTAATTTGAAAATTCTCTCAAAAATCAAATAATAGTCAGATTTGAATGAAACTTTCAGTACTCATTCACAAATAAATGAAATTATTTTTGAAATTATTATTTTTTTAAATTTCTTGGGTAAAATATTTTTTAACCCTGTTACCCCGCCTCTACGTAAATCCATGAAATTTTAATAAATTTTAATTAGCTGTATAAATTTTTTTTTATTAGTTAAATGCAGGACTCATTGGAGCATATAAATCATCTATGTTTTTTATTCTAAAGTGGACAACCTGGCCGAAAATCTGCTCCGAAGTGTAAGATAAAAATGCAATAAATCTCTGATATAATTTAATTTGATAAACTTTTAATTGCTGGAATAAATAATAATTATTAAGGACATTATACTCTGAAGAAAAAAAATTTTCGTTTACTAATAAAATTTTGAAATAATTGTTTTTATTTTTTTATTTTTTATTATAATAATTCATAAAAGTGTTAAAAATATTTTAAAAACCTTTTATAAAAACGTTGTTGAATTTCTTCTTACTTAAGAATTGATTATCACATTGCCTATCGAAAATTGAAAAGTTTAATAAAAATCATTCACCCATTTCACTTTTAAAATAATTAAAAATAATTAAATTTTGGAAATTTTTATTAAGTACGGTGTTCCATAGGGATCGAAACAAGTTTCCGTAGAGGTCGTATTGTTTTTAGAAGTTAAGAAGTGTTTGTTTGAATTCCCCTTACATCAAAAACTAAACAAACCAAACTTTGATTCTAATTTCATTCTTTTTTTTATTAAATTAAAATTATTCTAAAAGAAATTTAATTTTTTCAGAAAGCATATTAATAATGTAAGATAAATATGTAATATCTAAACATAAAAATATTTAATATTTCAGAAAAATATTAATAAATAACATAACTTAGTTCGGTTATTTTAATTTAATTCTTTCTTTTAAAAGAAATTTAAATTTTTATTCATTCAGAAAACATATTTTTATTTATTCAGAAAGCACATTTTATTTTTATTTATTCAGAAAGCACATTTTATTTTTATTTATTCAGAAAGCATAGTCTGGCTATAAATCTAAAATAAAATTCTATAAAATATTATACTTGCTGAAAATATGTTAAATTTTCAATTTTACTATTTAGTTAAAAAACAACAAAAAAAAAAATTAAATTTCGAAATGTTACATTTTAAGCAACATGAATTTTTTGTCACTTACGGCCGCCATCCAAACGTCATTCACACCTGCGACTTGTCAACACATAATTTGTCGCCTTCGATAGCGCGGACAAGAGGGGTACTGTTTTTAAAGAGTGATTTATTTCGTAAATATCAAGTCAGTCAGCACTTAATACTTGTTTGAAATCAGATAAAGGAAGGTTTCAATTATAAAAATCAACTTAAATAACGTGTCAAGGAGGTATATTTTTTTTTTTTGCAAGATTTTTAAATCAGAGATTTAGCTACTGTTTACATAATCTGTCGATTCGTCAATAATGGCGGAAAATTAAAAAAAAAATTTTTTCTGCAGTTAAATTTTTGATTCCGAGCAATATAATTTCGGTTTGAACTAAACCAGGGTATTTTGCTTATGGTAATTAGTAAATTTAATCTCTTGGCTTTCAATTAAAGGTCAAATTAAAGCTTCAAGAAAACGTTTTTATTTTTAAAAATTAAATTTAAACTGAGGTATCGAAAATGAGCAGTGATTTTTGGTACATAGCTTGATAACACGGTCTCATCAGGATATTGGTCAGATTCTTACGTCTCACTAAACCTTTGTTCCTGTATTCTACTAACGACCTCTTTTGTAAATACTACTCTTCCTGGTAATATACCAATTGACTACAATTCTGTTGTTTGTATTTATTCCACGATAATTTTGTTACATGCAACATAACAGTTACAAAACACCGGAATTTGCGGAGGGCGTTTGTGCGAATTGAGGAGACACATCAAGAAGGAGGAGGAGGAGGAGGAGGAGGAGGAAAATATCAACAAAGAATAACCTCTCTAGCGAGCTTCAGTCAAAGGGTGGTGAAGCTATGTTCAGTAGAGATAAAAAGACACTTTATTGATCTAAATCTATACTTATTCATAAATGGAACTTTTCCAAGTGTGTGTGTATCCGTTATCTTTAGACTCCAAAACGGCTGAACCGATTTCCTTGAAAATTTACACAGTTGTACTATAAGCGTCTGCGAGTGCTCTTAGCTAGGTTTTGTGTCGAGGTACCCCCAATAAATATCGAAAATCGAAAAAATCGGGTTATAGAAGGAGTGGTCCGATTTTAATCAAATTTGTTACACTCATAGACAAAGACAAGAAACGATATTCAGAAGATTCAAGGTTGCAGTTTGTACAATAGTGCAGAAAATCAATAATATATATATATGAAAGTCAAGATGTTTGTGTGTGTGTCTGTTTATCTGTCTGTATGTCCTTTATACAAATCCACAATTTTTATCCGATTTTCACCAAACTTCACACAAATATTCTTTAGGCTGAGTCTGAGCTTCAGGACCATAGATTAGTTTTAAAGCTTTCATTACACCCTAGCAACGCCGGGTTTTACTGCTAGTGTATAAATAGCAGAAAGTTGTGGTGAGCCTTGAAGGTGAATGTCATGAAGGGACACTGCACTCAGAAAATATTTATTTTTTTATTTGGACGTGCGTTGTGGTGCAGTGGATATCGACTCGGAACGAGAAATCGGGGAGCCGAGTTCGAATTCCAGTTGAATTCATTGCATTCACTTACGCACAAATACAACTGGGACAGGTATTAATCCGTTTCTTTCTTCCAGTTATGGGTTAAATAGCAGGACATACTGGGTTCTATAGCCTTGGCTGGCAACCAGTCTACCGCAGAAAGTAAAGGTAACCTACTGCGAGATAATCTTCCTAGTCAGTCATGTCTTTTTCGAGACATGATCACCCAAGCATGTATCACGTATGGCACTTAACTGACTGACTGTATTTTTCACCCACTAGAAAAGTGAATATAATTTGAAGACTTTAATAAATTACCAGTTTACGAAAATTATGCAACCGCCTAAAATTGACGATTTCAATGCGACATTAATTGCATCTGTCAAATTTCTGTCAAAACTCTGAATTTTAAACGACACTTCTCATTTTTACAGTTAGTATTTTAATTTCTAATTTACAAAGGTGTGTGGCTCATATCGTAAAATGTTTGTGTTGCACTTGTGTTTCGTTTTTTTTAGTTGTAGTAGAATACGAGCGATATCTTCTTCGATCTGCGGTGTCCATTCACGACGTTGGCGAACATGGCTCACCACAATTTCTTGTCTTCTGGAGCTCTCAGTAAAGTTTGTGTTGTATCGCTGAGGTGGATACGATACACAGAGACAGTGTTCTACAATATTATTCAGCACAATATCCTAAGCTAAACGGTTATAAAGTACAATATTTACAATAACAGACAAGATAGAACTTAAAACACAGAGAGGAGGGGATTAGGTCGCAATCGTCGCCGAAGTAATCATTCCGAATATTACTCGAATGAGACTCGAATATTGTGCCTCGAATACTACTATTTTTAATAGACATTTCAGACCGTGCTATTCCATTATTGAGAGTGCTGCAGGGGTGTCAGCCACTCTACAACAGTTTGTCTCTCTTACCCCCTGTTCTACTAACCATTTACACAAGATCCTTCTTTTTCTAGTCGTTTCAGGACGTGAACGATCATGGCTCTCCATAATTTCCTTTTCTTGTAGTTTTTAGTAAAATTTGTCTTTTTCACAATTCTTCTTACTCACTCACCTGTCATCCATTTACATGAGCTCTTTAGTAGATAGGTTAATCCATGTTTCCCAAATCCACTTGCATTCAATTTGCCCTGTGAGTATCAAGTTTTCCATGTCTTCTTTTCTCATTATGTGTCCTACTATTTCAACCCCTTTCACCTTGGTAAACACGGCTCTAAACTAATGTGTTTTATCCATATAAAAGCCACACATTTCTGCAAGACTGTCAGTCGTATGGAAAATCTCATTCAAGATTATTTTGGGAGTCTGAGAACACTAAAAGTTGTCTTCTATAAAAGCTATTTACTTGTTCATTTAATACAGTTTCGATTGACGAAAGATTTCATGTAAACGCTTCCTTTTCTAGAAATTGAAGATAACAATGAAATTGTCTATACCAGGGCTTTTATAAGCATCAGTCTGTGACAAGTAATGCTAAATATTAGACACTTCGAAGGTAATTACAACCCCAGTAGTGTAAATTGATTTGCTGACACACTGACACACACACACACACACACACACACACACACACACACACACACATATATATATATATATATATATGTATATATTACGGAAATTAACGTATATTAATGAAACTTGGTTATAAACAACCGACAATTTGAAATTATTTCTTTGAACATTATTTTTGAATGATATGCCGAATGACACACATTTTCGTAATAAAAATTTATCGTAGATAATCAGGCCAGTAGATAAAAATATATAACACTGTTTAATTAAAAACAATATCTACTTAAATATGAGTATCGATAAAAAATAATGTTCAAACAAATCATATATATATATATATATATATATATATATATATATATATAT